>CM070772.1:130432203-130892203 GCA_036346955.1 Dipus sagitta | reverse complement strand
ATTTATTCATTTGACAGAGAAAGAGGGGGAGAGAGGAAGGGAGGGAGGGAGGGAGGGAGAGAGAGAGAGAGAGAGAGAATGGGAGAATGGGCATGCCAGGGCCTCTGGCCACTGCAAACGAACTCCAGCAGACGCATATGCCCCTTTATGCATCTGGCTTACATGGGTCCTGGGGAATCAAACCTGGGTCCTTTGGCTTTTCAGGCAAGTGCCTTAACCGCTAAGCCATCCCTCCAGCCCTATTAATTAATTTTTGAAAATATTACTTTTTGTAGTGCTAGGGATTGAATTCAGGGTTTTTCACATGTTAGGAAAGTGCTCTACCACAGAGCTATATCCCCAGCCCCCCAAATGTTCACATTTTACATGAAATGTGCAACTGTTGAACATCCACCCAAATTGAAGAATGAGTGTGAATATGTTTAGACAACTCGGCAGCTCATGATCTCTTAGGAGACATGAAAAATAACATGAAGATAAGTGGATACAGTAGTGCATTTCCAGCAGTTTGCCTTCCACTGAGAATTTAGAATTCAGAAGTATCTTTCAACTTTTTGTTTTTATCCTCATTCTACAATTTCCCTAATTGTTTGTATTTCCAGAATGCCGAGAAATGGGGAGTATATAGTTGTAATATGGCCTAATCCTTAATTGGCTCTGCCAGCCAGGTGGCTAGTTGATGAACCACTGTATTTCAATGGCATAAGCATCAACTTATAGTTAAATATTTGCACGTGTATCTAATTGCCTATGCAAAATTGTTCCTGCCAAACAGGAGTCTGGTTGAACTTTCAACATTACTTGGCACCCAACATGCATTAATATTTTAAACCATCGCAAACACTTGGTGCTGTGCATCCAGTTTCCTAATGTGTTTTTTAAACACCTCTCGCTGTAGTGTATAATTTTTGCTTATATGTAGCATGCTTTCAATGTTATTGTAAGGTTCTGAGAACCAAGAAATCTGATCTACTCACAATGCCCAAGTAATATTAAGAAGAAAAATCAAGTTAATCAACGAGTTACCATTTTTTCCCCAAATTATGTCAAAAAGCTGGTTCGACAAATAGGGCTCCTGAGTTAACTTTGTGTTCCTGTGTCGGAGTGCAGAAAGCGTGGGTCACTCAGGCATGGTGGGGTGCATGAGAACAGCGGTAGTGGCTCTGGCTTGGCCCCTGGAATGACGTCCTCTGTCGAACATACACGGGCAAGTGTCCTGCTCCCAGTTGTGTCGGATGAGCAGCATCTTTCCTGCTGGTGTTTTGCAGTGAGGAAAGCTGGGGTTTGAGAAAGGGACCCTGTCATCCTGTTCAGGAAAAGTAGTGAGCTCACAGCCTAGAGCTGGACCACCAGAATGAGCCACACGTTGGGGAGAAAGGACCTGAGATGGTCCAAGGTAAAGGAGCAGCTGTCTGCCCTGGCAGAGGAAGAAGGATAGAACAGTGTTAAGGAACATGTGGGATTAACTTGGCACCTGCCAGGTAAGGGAACCATGGACGGAGGTTTCATATTAGTATGTTTTGTGTTGCTATAACAAAATATCTGAAGTATTCACTTCACAAAGAAAAGAGGCTTTTTTAAGCTCATGATTCCTGCAACTATAGGATGTGGGCATGTACATCACATCTCTGTGCTGGAGAGGGGCCAAGTACGTGGGGGTAGTAAATTGCTCTCTGATTGGGTTTGAGGCACACCCTGGAAGAAAACTTATACTTGGTACTGAAAATCTAGTCAAAGGTCTATGGCTGGGGAGGTCATAGGCCCTCGGGGGTGGGGGGGAGACACTACTGTTGTTTAGCTAAATGTGCCCATCAAGTTGTCCTCTAAATACTTATGTTTATGTCCATAGATTATTGCTGTTCTAATTTGGAGCATAGGTGCTTCTTTTTGAAGTTGGCAATGACTACTGGGAGACTAAAAGCTCATTAAAGGCCTGAGAATAAGTGACTGTGACTGCTCAGTGCTAAATGAGGCATCTGCACCACATGCTGCAAGGCCACCCTCCAAGGCTCAGAGAGTACTGCAGAAGAGGGGCAGGAAGAACGTAAGAGCCAGAGGATGGTGAGGACAGCTTTGGAACACTGTCTTTCGGACATGAACTGTCCATTTCATTCATGACCACACAAGGTTGTCGTAACCTGCACAATATTGGGCCCATTACTATAGTGCCGTAAATAGTGGATGAGGGCAACCCTCTCCCAGCAAGGTAGGATAGGGACTAGAAAGTAAAAAGGGCTCAGTGGAAGGAGGACAAGAGAGACAGGGAAGGCAGAAAAGAAGGTAATGGGAAGGGATTATGATAGAAATATGTCTATGTATGAAAATCACCAATAAAAGCAAAAAATAAAGGAAACAACAACAAAAGAATGTGTTTTCATGGAAACTAATGTATTTGATGGGATCATTAATGCTTTTTGAAGCTGTGTTTCATGATCTAATTATTTTCTTTTTTTTTAATTTTTTTTTTGTTGTTCATTTTATTTATTTATTTGAGAGTGACAGACAGAGCGAGAAAGAGGCAGAGAGACAGAGAGAATGGGTGTGCCAGGGCCTCCAGCCACTGCAAACGAACTCCAGACGCATGCGCCCCCTTGTGCATCTGGCTAACGTGGGTCCTGGGGAGTTGAGCCTCGAACCGGGGTCCTTAGGCTTCACAGGCAAGCGCTTAACCGCTAAGCCATCTCTCCAGCCCGATCTAATTATTTTCTACCAGGCCTCACCTCTCAAAGTTCCCATCACCTCCAACGTGGTCACCCTGGAGACCAGGCTCCCAGCACTTGAGCCTTTGGGGGACCTGCAAAACTATCTACAAACTACATCAGGTGGGGCGGGTGGCTGGTGAAAGTATAACAATGAGATCCTGAAGGAACATGGAAGTCCAGCTAAGCACGTGGATGCTAGTCCCAGGGACTTCCAGCAGGGCTTGAGGAAGCACTGTGAGGATCACTCAGCCCATCTCAGTGATGAGCAACTCAGGGCTACACCATTCACGCTGACTGCCCAAGATCCTATTATTCCTTTTGGGCATTGGTGCATATGTTTGTGTAGATGGGCAAGCATGTCTGTGTGCATATGCATTCATAGGCCAGAGGTTGATGTCAGGGCTCTCCCTCAGTCACTTTCCACTTTGTTCTTTGTGATAAGACTTTTCAGTGAACCCAGGGCTCATCACTTTGGCTAACTATGCAGCTACTGAGCTCCAGGGATTCCATGACCCTGCCTCTCCAGTGCTGAGATTACGGGCTTGTGCCAACACTGCCTGGAGTTTTGAATTTTATTTAGCTGGAGATCTGAACTCAGGTCCTCATGCTTCTGCGGTAAGCACTTTATCCACTGAGCAATTTCCTCAGCACCCATTGTAATATGTTGCCCAGAGGCCAGGAATGTGCTAACTGATTAGAAATGTGCTAAGTATCCTATGGTATTTGAGCCTCTACCACAAGGACTGGGCTAGCCCAAAGTGCTGGTAGTTCTGAGGCTGAGACTCCTGGTTTGGAAACTTAACTAGTGTCTGGATACTGTTCCAGTCACTCTGAATCTTCAGATCAGCTTTGAGAATCTGTGAGGAATTGTGGGGCTCATGGACTTGGAGATGAGAGCTGGAGCCCCCTGAGTCTTGGGGCTATGTGCTTCTAAAAGCAGGAACAGTTTGTCCGTGGACTCCCCAGGACCTGGTGTTTGCCTTGCTTTTTTTGGTGAGAAAAGCAAGGCACATCCTTGCTTCATTGCTTGGGCCAGCTCTCCCTTTGCCTGAAGGATTGAGGCTGCTGAGAAGTGGAAATGCTCTTATCACTGGGAGAAACTGGCCAAGAAAAAGGAGGTGCTGTGTTTAGAATGCCGTGGCTGTACATCATTTATTTTAGGTCAAATTTTATGTGTAAAGATAGCTCTGTAAGGATTGAAGAAAGGCAAAGACCTTGGCTTAGTTTATTTTTTTGCGATCCATAAGTTCTAGATCAGAGCTGACTTTCCCTCCCTTGCCCTTGCTTCCCCTCCTCTTCCCTTCTCTTTTCTCTACCTTCATGTAAAAATAAACTTTCTTTGTATATTTGAGGTATCTGACATGTTATATGATATATATTTGTAGCATAAAATGATTGCTATAGTAGGGCAAATTAGCATACCTGCATCTCACATAAGAAACTTGATAAATATTTGTTGAGTTGATTTGGAATCTGATCTTGCAAAAACTCGCTTTCTGGTACCCTTTCAAAGGGAGCATTTTTAATGGTGTCTCAGGTTTCCAAATGATGGTCTAGCTTGTCCTAAAGGGTTCAGCCCCATCGAGAAGCATCCTCTATGTGTCTCCCAGCAGGTTTATTATCTCTTCCTCTTCCTGCTTTTGCAATCAGGCTATTAACCAGAGTGCCTGCTTCCTGCTGACCTCTAGGTATGGGGGTGAGCCACAGCTGCATTGCCAGCCAGCAGATGCTGACAGCACCCCAGATGTTGGTGTTGCAGGAGGATGGTCTCTCTGCCGCCCATATACCCTGCTGCAAGGTCTCCTGCAAACTCAAGTCTGCAGCCACCTGTGTGAGAGCCATGCTAAAGCAGGAAAGAGTCTGGCATGGGCAAGAAAATGTAAAAATTCCTGCACACCAGAGAAAGATTATGCTGGCTTACCCACCGTGTTCCTGCTGAGCACAGTTGTAATTGGAATGTACTCTTTGCAAAGTTTATTGGGTCCTAGAGCTACTTGTTACTGAGCTGGTCAATTAATTTATTATTATTATTTTTTAATGAGTTAGGGGATTTCCTTTAGCAGAAAAATCACCAGGAAGCATGACCAAATGCCCAGGGCTCAAGGAAAGACTGGCCTTTCCTTCTGGAAAACCCATTCACCAATTAAAAGAAGAAGCACGTGCCACCCATTACAGGTGGCAGATTGGGCAGATCTGGTAGAGGAGAGGAAGGCCTGGTTCTCTTTGGAGGTGAACAGGGAGATCTCCATGAAACCGATTACTAAAGTGCAGCGGCTCCAATTCTTGGAAATAAAGCTGTTGAGTTCCCCTGCTGAGAGACAAATGATTTCTATTTAAAAACCTACTTGTTCTGTGCAGTAACTCCCAATGTAGCAATAATTAATGATATCGGGAGGTTAAGAAAGACCTTCTGCTGGAAATCCCTCTGCTCCAGGCGTGAAATTGGATTAAAGTGAAGATAAACTTAGACGTTAAATCTGTGGAGGAAATCAGTAATTATGTGCAAATGCACATAAGTGCAGCTGTTTGAGTGAGCCAGGTTGGTGCTCTGTGGCTGGTTTGGTTCTTGGCATGTGTGGCTTGGTGGGGATAAGCTGTCAGAAGAGGTCACTAATCAGAACATTATAGCTACCTCTCTTGGCTTAATTTTGCCCCCAAAGTGAATGAAGTTCTGTCTGCCTTTTAGAAATGTTGTGTAGTCAGTACTGCTGGCTTTGCTTGTATAATCTTTGTTTTCCATTTTCATTTATTAGCAGATTTTCCCCTCAGGGGGACAGTGTACAAGTCACCATTCTGTACACTGAGAATGCATAGTCACCACTTGGTATCTGAGGAGCGTTTGTTCCAGGATCCCCCTGTGGAGACTCAAATCCAAGGTGCTCAGGTTGCTCATATAACATGACATAGTATTTGCATAAAACATACACAAATCCCCCTATATACCTCAACTCTAGGTTATTTACAATGTGTATTTTAATGTAAACGCTAGGCAACTGTTGTTATATTGTGTTGTGCAGGGAATAATGATAAGAAAAAACATGTGTGAACATGTCTAGTACAGACACAATTTATTCTCAATATTTTCACTTAGCTGTTGAACCCATGCACGAGGAACTCACACGTATAGAAGTCCAATCATAATTTTCTAGACACTGGCAGAGGGAGATGGTCATGTGACACAGTCATGCCATGCGTGGAAGCTTGCTGAGATCTTCCTTTTCTCCCTGTCTCTCCACCTTTCACAATGCCTGGCATACCAGTGAGAAGCCTAGAAGTTGGGCTACCATTTTATAACCATTGGGATGAAGGTTTTCTATTAAGGAAGGAAGTGTGAGCAGCTCCAAGGAGCCTGCCTCCATCATGATTTCCTTGGAAGAAGAAAGCTCTCCATTGGATATTTTAACCATTAGCCCAGGGCATGAAGAGGTGATTTAGAATAAGATCATTTTTATGATTTTAGGCATAGTATCAAAAGAAAATTCCATGTTGTGTAGTATAGGATGCCATTTGGGAGTACTCAGAGCAAGGCATTCCTGTCTCTCCTGCCACCAAGAGGACCAGCCTGGCCAACAAGAACATATCCCCTGAGCATGTGAAGATGTACTGATGATCTCTGGCTCATGGCTAATGGTCATGGCTCTTTGGGTCCTCTCTGGGTCTCTTCAGTGTATCACATACAAGCCTCTGGGGACTCCTCTATCACTTTTGCTTGTTCCAGATAGATTCTGGAGACACCCTGGTATCTGTAGCTCCTGGACTCATAACAAGTTCAAAGTTAAACTACAAAACTTTGCTAACTGAAAAATTTTCAACAGCCACTATCAAGACAGAGAGGCCTGGATTTTCACTTTTACAATTCCCCTTGGCCTTAGGATGTGGGGTGATGTTTGGGTCCTGGGTCAAGGGCTCTTTCCCTGTTTTGTCTTGCTGGGCACTTAAGGCTCAGAGCTGAAGCACAGGCCCATCGTCTCAACAGATTCCTCTGGAATGGAGTAGAGGATAGGAACTTCTTGAAGATACTCCTCCCACCAGCAGGAGTCCTGAGCTGGGTTGAGTCATTTCTTCTGGGTCATGTGATAAAAGTCTCCTTGGCTGATACATCCTGTCTTCAGTCTTTATTATTTAAAGTTCACATCTCCATGTATTTATTCAATCAGTCCTCATAGTTCTGAATATATAGTTATTGTTTTATTATTTATGTGTGTGTGTGTGTGTGTGTGTGTGTGCATGTATTAGGATGTGTGTGTCACAGTGCACGTGTAGAGGTCAGAGAACAACTTCGGGGTGTTTCTCCTTTCTTTCCACCTTATTTTGAGACAGGGCCTTTTTTTCTGCTGCTTTGAGTTTCTGGAGTCTCCTGGCTTTACCTACCACTGCCACAGGCATGTTCAGATACAGAAGCGTGAGCCACTTTGGGTCAAACTCAGGACATCACTGCCTTTAACCTCTGAGCCGTCTCCCTAGTCCCTGAGGATTTTTAGCTTCATGTCACATCTGAGAAGCTAAGGCTTCAAGAGGCGGTCAGCATGTGAGCACAGACCATGATACTAGGCCAAAGTCATTGAGGCCCGCTTCCTTGTTTCCCTCTCTGATTTCACTTGGCATCCCATCTCCTCTTCACACTTCCTCTCCTTTTTCTGTTTTCTTTTATTCAAGGTAGGGTCTGGCTCTAGTCCAGACTGTGTAGTCAGTCTCAGGGTGGCCTTGAGCTCATAGTGATCCTCCTACTTCTGCCTCCAAAGTGCTGGGATTAAAGATGTGTACCACCATGCCCGGCCATTACTTTCTCTCCCTTAGTAGATAGAGGCCCAGAACTCACAGAGGTTGGTGGCTGATCAGCTAGCATGCATATATTCAGGGTTCCACTCTTTCCTGGGCATAAAGCCATACTGTTTTATTCTCAGGCCTCCTTTGCAGTGGATGGTAAGATGAGTGTGTGATGGTTTTGGAAGAAATGGCTTGCTACTTTCAGTCATGCCCCCAAAGTGTTCTGTGTGATTCAGAGTTGTATGCATAGGATCCAGAAAGACATTAAGAGGACTCAGGGTGTAGTTATATGAGAAAAGGGTCTGACACATGCTTAGAATAGAGCTTTGAAATTCTTCTTGGTCAATCATGGAGAAATTTGGGAATGTTTGTTTCAGCAGCTAGTGTTAATAATCCTGGCTAATAATACAGGCTCCTCATGTTGCTGACACACACACCAAAGCCTGTTGGATTGTGTAAAATTTACAACTTGTTGGTGGAGACAAGTCTCACTAACACTATGTGCATCCTGTGATGGGTTTAATGATTTTGTTAGAGATAATGTCTTCCAACTTCATATTCCTATGAAGATAGTTGACATGGTTATATTTTTAAAGATACAGCCACAAAGGCATGTAAATCAGCCACCAAACCCCAGTTTTTAGGTCTCTGTCTTTAATCTCTTAGAATTTTCCCCTCAATAATGTCTGAATTTCTTCTTGGGGTTTTTCATAAACACAAAACTGAATTTATTTTAAAAAATATTTCATTTATTTATTTATTTGAGAGAGAGAGGCAGATAGAGAGAAAGAGAGTGGGTGTGCCAGGGCCTCTAGCCACTGTAAAGGAACTCCAGACGCATGTGTTCCCTTGTGAATCTGGCTTACATGGGTCCTGAGGAATCGAACCAAGTGTGCAGGCAAATGCCTTAACTGCTAAGCCATTTCACCAGCCCAACAAAACTGAATTTCTTATAGCCACTCCTGAATGCTTGCACACACACACACACACACACACACACACACATGTGCACACACATATGCACAGCTTAAAATTACATAGTTTTGTTTTGCTCTCCAATAGTGTATTTAATACTGTGTTTGTGTATCTGTGAGCAAGTCATGTTACTTCATTTCTAAAATCCAGTCTTTCATGTGGAAAGTGGAAATAAAATACCCACCTCTCTAGATTGTTGTGGGAATGGAATGTAATCATGTATTTAAAAGTGCCGAGAGCCCAGTGAGCTCTCTTCCCAAGAGATAGGATTTTTATCAACTGTACAGACTTGTCTCCAGAATTTCATCAGAGGGTGGAGAAAGGCTAGAGTTCAGTTGGTTGGTAAGGTTCGGTAAGTACATGTGCTATAAGAAGATATGTCATCTGACTGGAAATGTAGCCAATGATTTGCAAGTCAACCAGTGTACTTTTTGAGATTAATAAACAATTTCTAGGTCAGTTTTAGGTTTACAGCAAAACTGAACAGAAAGCACAGATGTTTCTTATGCATTCTTTGCCCCTTTCCTTTCAACCCCACTCACTGGTCACATATTATGTTTCAGTGATGTACTTTACTACTGATATGCCTATATTGACACATAATCATTACCCTGAGTCTATTACTCATCCACTGTTGGTGGGAATGTAAGATGGTACAACCACTTTGGAAAGCAATATTGAGACTCCTGAAAAAGCTGAATATAGAGATACCAACAGACCCAGTTATTCCCTTACTGGACATCTACCCTAAAACCTTTAAACCACAGGCCAGAGAGATTTGCTCAAACATGTTTGTAGCAGCTCAATTCGTAATAGCTAAGAGCTGGAATCAACCCAGATGTCCATCACTAGAAGAAGGGATAACTAAGATGTGGTATATCTACACAATGGGATTTTATACAGCAGTAAGAAAAAATGACACAATGAAATTTGAGGAAAAATCGTTGAACCTGGAACAGATCATTAGCATTCGTTCTTGATGGTTTACAGTGCATGGTTTTAGGAAAAATATATAAGGATAAATATCTACTATTATAGTATCATATAGGGTTAATACATTGCCCTAAAAATCCTCTTGCTTCATCTATTATCCAGCCCTCACCCCAAACCCCTGTGATCACATTTTTTCCCCACATTACTGTCTATCTTCTGGAAATTTTAAAGGTTTGTACTACCCATTTATGTACATGATGAACTTTGATTATGTACATGATGAACTTTGAGTTAATTCCTATGAAGGGTTTAAAGTCTGTCTAGATTTTATTTTGGCATGTGGATGTGTAGTCATTCCAACACCATTTGTTGAAAAAAAAATCTTTGCTCCATTGTTTTGCCTTTGTTCATTGTTAAAAATCACCTGATTGTATTTTTACAGTTGTATTGCTGGGTTCTGTATTTTGCTTCATTGATCTATTGACCTATTCTTTAGCAATATCATACTGATTTGGTTAACATAACTTTATATTGTAAGTTTGGAAATTGGGTAGTGTCAGTCCTTCAACATTTGGGATCCTTTGTCTATGTGTATAAACTTTCAAACCACTTAAAAATTTTATTTTATTTATTTGAAATATATATATATATATATATATATATATATATATATATATATATATATAGATATATATCTCGAGAGAACAGATGTGCCAGGACCTTTAGCTGCTGCAGAAAAACTTCAGATGCATGTGCCACCTTGTGCATCTGGCTTACATGGGTTCTGGAGAACCAAACCTGGGTTCTTTGGCTTTGCAGGCAATCGCCTTAACCACTAAGCCATTTCTCCAGCCCTCAAATCACTTTTGGCAATGTCCACAATATAACTAAAATTGAATTCATAGATTAAACTGCAGAGAAATGATATATTCATCAATATAAACTATCTCTTCATTTCTTATTATATGATAACCTTGACCAGAGTTTTACATTTTTCCTCACATAGATCATGTATATAGATTGTTTGATTTATAACCATTTTATTTTGGGGGAATGTTAATGTAAACAGTAATGTTTTGGGTTTTACATTCCACTTGGTCATTGCTATTACATAGGATGTAAATGACTTTTGTGTGTTAATCATATAGCCTATAATTTCACTGAAATTATTTATTCATTCTAGAAAATTTTTGTCAGTTCATTTGGATTTTATACCTGGGTGATCATACCATTTTGCAAACAAAAGCACTTTTATTATATATATATATATATATATATATATATATATATATATATATATATATATGTTATAAAGTAGTAGTAAGAAAGGAAAAGTCCCTTATTTATAATTTCATAAATACAAAGTAAGCAGAAGATAAGAAATAACAAAAGTTACAGTAGAAATCAAACTAATTGGAAACAGAATACGAATAAACAGAAATAAGAAAGTCAAAAGATGTATTTTTAAAGAGATTAACAAAATCAATAAATTCCTAAGAAGAAGAGAAGAGGGCTAAGACAATAGCTCAAGTTGGTAAAGTATTTACCTTGCAAGAAAACATGAGGGACCTGAGTTTGATCCCTAGTCCCCAAATAAAATGCTAAGTATGATGGCATCTGCTGTGCCTGTAATCCCAGAACTGGGGAAGTACATAGAGGAGGACCCCTGGGACTCTAGCCAGCCATTCTTGCCCTACTGGCAAGCTTTAGGTCAATGAGAGACTGTCTTAATGGAGGTGAATAGCATTTCTGAAAATAATGCCAAAGGCTGTCCTCTGGCCACCAAATAAGTGTGCTCACATGTACACACGCACACACATGAACATGCATACACCTATGCATGCATACGTATACACATAAAGGAGAGAAGACATAATTTACAGCACTACAGACCTCACGGATATTAAGATGAAAACAAATGAATGGTATGGATAACTCTGTGCCCACATAACTTGGTAGCCTAAATTTGGTAAAGTTAATTTTTATGTCCCAACATGTGTTGTATCTTGGTGATTTTTCTGTACAATCTTGAGAAGAAAGTGCTACAAGCTGTTGTTGGATGAAGAAATCAATAGATGCCCACTATATTCAGCTTATTGATGGTGTTTCTGAGTTCATCTATATCCTCGCTGATTTTCTACCTGCTGGATCTGCTCATTATTGATAAAATCATAATGAAGTCTCCAAGTAGAGTAGTGAACTCAATCTGTTTATCTTTGAAAAATCCTGTTAGTTTTTGTCTCATGTAGTTTGATGCTCTATTGTATAAAAAAAAAAAATTGTTAGGTCTTCTTAGAATATTGACCCTATTATCATAATGCAATGCCTTTGTTATCTCTGATGAGTTTCTTTGTTCCGAAATCTGATCCATCTGAATTTAATATGGCTACTCTACCTTTCTTTTTGATTAGTCACATCAGCTAATTTTTCATTGCTTGGACAAAATAACTGACCAGAAGCAGCTTAGAGAAGGAAAAAGTTTACTTTTGGTTTACAGTTTTGTGAAGAAATCCATCATTTTGGGGAAAGCTTAGCAGGACAAGAAGCTGGCTTCACAACAGGACAGGAAAGGAAGGAAGGAAGAAAGGAAGGGAGGAAGGAAGGAAGGAGGGAGGGAGGGAGGGAGACAGAGATAGATAGATAGAGAGAGATATGAATGCTGGTACTCCACTAGTTTTCTACTATTTATGCAGTCTAGGACCCACAGCCCATGGAATGGTTCTAATCACAGATAGGATGTGTCTTCCCTCCTCAGTTAATCTAATCTAGAAATTCCCAATAGACATGTGAAGAGATTTGTTCCCATGGTGAGTCTAAATCTTGTCAAATTGATAATCCAGAGATTAACTGCCACAGTGTTAACATTTCACTTATATGTAAATAAACCTAAGCATATGCAAACATGAATATACATAGTCGTATGTCACTTAATGAGGGAAAGCCTTCTGACAAATTCATCTTAAAATATTTCTATTTAAATATTTGCAAGGAGAAAAAGAAAGAGAAAGAGAAAGGCAGAGAGATGGAGAGAGAGAGAGAGAGAGAGAGAGAGAGAGAGAGAGAGAGAGGAGAATGGGTACATCATTGCAAGTGAAATCTAGACACATGTCCTACTTTGTACATCTGCCTTTTGTGGGTACTGGGGAATCAAATCCAGGATGTCAGGCTTTACAAGCAAGCACTTTTAACTGCTGAACCATCTCTCCAACCCAAGTAATGCATCTTTTGGTGACTTTTTTTTTTTTTTTTTTTTTTTTGGTTTTTTGAGGTAGGTTCTCACTCTGGCCCAGGCTGACCTGGAATTCACTATGGAGTCTCAGGGTGGCCTTGAACTCACGGCGATCCTCCTACCTCTGCCTCTGGAGTGCTGGGATTAAAGGCGTGCGCCACCATGCCCAGCTCTTTTGGTGACTTTTATCAGTTTAGAAACATAGAATGTATTTACACAGATTAAGATAGCTACAGTGTCATTGGATGATGTAATCTTGTGAGACCATCATCATATCTGTTGCATGTGATTGACAGAAATGGCATATGGGGTATGACTATGTGTGTAATCATTTTGAGCAGTTACCTGTTAGACCAATTAAGAATATGAAGGATGGAGATGGAGAGATGGCATATCAGTTAAGATGTTTACCTGTGAAGCCTAAGGACTCATGTTTGACTCTCCAGGTCCCATGTAAGCCAGAGACACAGGTGATGCAAATTTGCAAAGTTTCACATGTGCACAAGGTGGCACACATGTCTGGAGTTCAATTACAGTGGCTGGAGGCTTTGGTATACTAATTCTCTCTCTTGCTCTCACTCTCGTGCATAAGAAAAGAATACAAAAGATGAAAACTTCAATTTTATCTTTACTTATACCCTCTCAGATGCTCTTCTCTTAGTGTACATACGAGTTTCTTTATATTATTTGTTTCTTTTTGAAAAATTTCTTGTTTCTCTCTCTCTCTCTTTGAGGTACAATCTCCCTTTAGCCAAGGCTGACCTGGTACTCACTCTGTGGTCCCAGGCTGTCCTTGAACTCATGAAGATCCTCTTACCTCTGCCTCCCAAGTTCTGGGATTAAAGGTGTGTGCCACCACATCTGGTTATTTTAATATTTCTTTAAAAATGTTTATTATTATTATGAACAAGGTGTTTCATATAGATACATCATGTGTTGGTACCCTGTTTTCCCTCATCCCTGCCCCCATTCCATTAAGGACACTCCTCAGTGGGGTTGCAGGTATTCCTTATGGGGTTGTAGTTTATGCATTGTGGGAGCAGTAGTCAGTTATTTTGGGGGGAAGGAAATGCCTCTGGGCATGATGTTTCAACCTGTGGCCCTTACAATCTTTCTGCCCCCTCTCACAAAATTCCCTGAGCCATGGTGGGTGAGTTTTAAGTCTACTTCAGTGATGAGCTTTTAGGAGCTCTTGATCTCTTCTTTGGTAGGTGTTGAGTATCCTTAGGGTCTGTCTCCTACACCCTGCTGCTGACTATCAGGGACAGCATGGAAGCAGTACTCTTGCTCATCTCCCCATTCCTCTTTGGATTCAGCTGTGGCTTGGCTGAAGTGTGAGGGGTAGTTTAATCTCCTGCAGTCTCACTATCTTCTGAAAAAGGACAGATTCTCCAGTGGAGAGTGAAGTTAGCATAGTTTAAATGGTATAAGCATTATTAATTTAGGGAGAATTTGATGTATGTAACCTCTCTTTTAGCTAAAGACTAGTGGGAACTTGACACTGGAGAACATAATCATTGTCTCCATAGGATTATGATCTGGTTCCCAATTCCAGATGTGGGTTCCTTTACACTGAGGGGATCGCTTAGCCAATCAGCAAGCTATTGGTTTCTCACTGAGGCTGTGTACCTGTGTTCCACTGGCATCTACATCCTGTCAGGGTGTTTGCTTCAGAGTAGCTTAGATTTCTGGTTGCTCAGACTGTTGTTGGCCATTTTCCTCCTGTAGCTCATGTAGCACTTTCCAGCACTAGACAGGCTAACTGTCTTGGGACTACATTTCTTCCGAATTCCAGCCAGGCCTCTCTGTGCTCTGTGTCAACAGCGTATGGTGTCTTTAGCAATAGGATCTTATCCTTTGCCTCAGGCAGGTAATCAAGTGCTTTGACAGAAAGCTGTATCGATTTGGGGACCTTGTAGGTCTCTCTCATCAATAGCTCAGTGTGGGCAGCAACCAGTCTCTGGTACTGGGAGTTACAGGTCAGAGACAGAAAGAAAATGTTCTTTTTAGCTTAGGCTTCATCCCATCCTCACTGGAGCCCTATTTTTTAGGTGCTCATCCCTTACTCCTTTTGAGGGTTTTATCTTTTATGATATCTCCAAGGATAAAGGTTTCTATGGTATCAGATCATTTTGGATTTAATTTTGTGTTTGTTTCCACCCTCCAGTTCCCCTCCCTCCCCCCCAAACCCTTCTATCTCTATTGTCTGGACCTATCCAGGAGCATTGGAGGTCTTTCCAACATCTCAAGACCTCCTTGATTTCCTTCTTGAGATTTTTTAATGCTTTCATTATATAGGTTTTTCACAATCTTGGTGTTATTCCAAGGTATTTAATTTTTTTGTTGCTATTGAAAATGGGACATTCTCACTGATTTCTATCTCTGTATATTTGTCCTTTGCATATAGAAAGGCTACTAACTTTTGTGCATTGATTTTTTTTTATCTCACCACTTTACTGAAGGAATTAGTCACCTTTAGAAATTTTGAGATAGAGACTTTTGGGTCACTTATGTATAAGATCATGTCATGTGCAAATAGGGCTAACTTGACTTCTTCCTTTCCAATTTGAAACCCCTTTATTCCTTTGTCCTGTCTTATTGCTTGGGCTGGTACTTCTGGTACTATGTTGAAGAGCAGTGGTGAGAATATCTTGTTCCCGATCTCAATAAAAACTCCTTGAGTCTTTCCCCATTACGTATTATTTGGGCTTTGAGTGTTTCATATATATAGCCTTTATTGTGTTGAGATATACACTCTCTACGTCTATTCTTTCCAGCATTTTTATCATGAAGTGGTATTGTATTTTGTCAAAGGCCTTCTCTGCATCAATTGAGATAATCATGTGGTTCTTATGGTTAAGTTTATTTATGTAGTGTATGACATTGACTAAGTTCCATGTTGAACCATCCTTGCATCCGTGGGATAAAGCCTACTTGATCAAGGTGGATAATGCCTTTGATGTATTGTTGAATTCAGTTTGTGAAGATTTTGTTCAGGATCTTTGCATGTAAGTTCATAAGGAATATAGGCCTATAGTTTTCATATTTATTCTCTGTCTGGTTTTGGTATTAAGGTGATTCTACCTTCATAAAAGGAGTTGGGGAGGATTCCCAGGTCTCTGATTATGTGAAACAGTTTGATAAAAATTGGTTCAGTTTTTCAATGGAGGTTTGATAGAATTTGGCTGAGAAGTCATCCGGTCCTGGACTTTTCTTTTTGGGGAGGTTTTTGATTACCTTTTTAATCTCCATGAATGTGATAGGTTTGTTTAGGAGATTAATCTGCTCTGAGTTTAGTTTTGGTAGGTGCTATGTGTCTTTAAATTCATCTGTTTCTTCCACATTATCCAATTTTTATGGAGTAGAGATTTTGGAAGTATACCTTGATAATTCTTTCAATTTCATTGATGTCTGTTGTAACCTCTCCTTTTTCATTTCTTATTTTGCTAATTTGAGACTTCTCCTTTTTTTGCTTGATCAAATTGGCTGGGGGTTTTCCAATCTTGTTTACTTTTTCAAAGTACCAGCTCTTTATTTCATCAATTTTTGAAATTGTTTTCTTAGTTTCCAACTCATTAATTTCTGCTGTGATCTTGATTATTTCTTTCCATATAGAGCTCTTAGGGGCTTGGATTCTTCTTGTTTTTCCAGTGTCTTTAGGTGGACAGTTAGATTATTAATTTGGGATATCTCTGTCTTTGTTATGAAGGCAGTTAGTGTGGTGAATTTTTCCCCTTAGGACTACCTTCATAGCATCCCATAAATTTTGGTAGGATGTGTTTCATTATAATTCAATTCTAGGAATTTTACAATTTCTTTTTTGATTTCTTCCACAACCTATTCATTGTTTAAAAGTGTGTTGTTTAGTCTCCATTAGCTGGTGGAGTTCTTGATGTATTTCTTGTTGTTAATTTCTAGCTTTAAAGCATTGTGATCTGATATGATGCAGGAAGTTAGTTCAATTTTCCTGAATTTATGGAGGCATGCTTTATGGCCTAATATATGGTCTATTTTGAAGAAGGTTCTGTGGGCTGCTGAGAAGAATGTGTATTCTGTAGAGTTGGGGTGGAAAGTTCTGTAGATGTCTGTTAGATCTAGTTGATTTATGGTGTTGTTGAGCTCTATTATTTCCCTGTTGATTTTCTGCTTATATGATTTTTCTGTTGATGAGAGTGGAGTCTCTGACTATGTTGGTGTTGGTGTTTTGTTGTCAAGTAGGTTTTGTTTTATAAACTGTAGTGCACCTGTGTTTGGCACATATAGATTTATGACTGTGATGTTCTCATGTTGGATGATTCATTCCACTGATGAGTAAGAACTGTCCTTCTTGCACTTTTTTATTACTTTTGGTCTGAAGTCTATTTTATCAGATAGTTATATAGTAACACCTGCTTGTTGTTTTTTATTTCTATTTGCTTGGAACAACATTTTCCATCCTTTCACCCTGAGGAGGTGTCTATCTTTAGAGGTGACGTGGGGTTCTTGAAGACAGAAGATGGAAGGGTCCATTTATTTTGATCTACTGTGATAACTTGTGTCTTTTCTTTTCTTTCTTTCTTTTTTTTTTTTTTTGAGGTAGGGTCTCACTCTAGTTCAGGCTGACCTGGAATTCACTATGTAGTCTCATGGTGGCCTTGAACACATGGCTATCCTCCTACCTCTGCCTCCTGAATGCTGGGATTAAAGAAGTATGCCACCACACCCTGAACTTGTGTCTTTAAAAAAATGTTTTATTTATTTGAGAGAGAGAAGGAAGCAGAGAGAAAGAAATAGAGAGGGAGAGAATGGGCATGCCAGGGCCTCCAGCCACTGCAAATGAACTCCAGACACATGCGCCCCTTTGTACATCTGGCTTATGTGGGTCCTGGAGAATTGAACTGGGATTCTTTGGCTTTACAGGCAAACGCCTTAACTGCTAAGCCATCTCTCCAGCCAAACTTGTGTCTTTTGATGGGTGAGTTAAGACCATTAATATTCAATGTTATTACTATGAGGTTTGAATTAATCCTGCCATGATGAGGTGCTTTACGGCGTTTGGTTCTTCCTTGTGTTTTGTACTTTTTTTTAAAAAGCCTGGTCTAGTTTTGGTTATTGTGATCTTCTTGTTGGCTTATGAGATTAGTTGTTTGGCTGTTCTGTGTGGCATATTCCCTAAAGTATTCTCTATAGGTTTGGTTTTGTGTTAATATAATCATAGAGTTGACTTTTTTTTTCATGGAAAGTTTTCCTTTCACCATCTATTATGAGGGATCCTCTTGCTGGGCAGAATAGCTTGGGTTGGAAACCATAGTTTTTTAGACTTTGAAGTGTTCTATTCCAGCCCTTCTGGCTTTTAGGTTTTCCATTGAGAAATCTGAGGTAATTCTAATGGAAGTGCCTTTGTGTGTAGTGAGTTGTTTCACTCTTACTTCTTTTAGCACTCTCTCTTTATTTTCATTGTTAAGAGTTTAACTATGATGTGCCTTGGAGAGTGTCTTCTTCTTTTTTTTAATGACATTTAAAAATGTAATTAATCAATTTATTTATTTATTTATTTGAGAGACAAAAAGAGGGAGAGAGAGAGAGAGAGAGAGAGAGAGAGAGAGAGAGAGAGAATGGGTGTGCCAGGGTCTCAAGCCACTGCAAATGAACTTCAGATGCTTGCGTCCCCTTGTGCATCTGGCTTACATGGGTCCTGGAGAATCAAATCGGGATCTTTGGCTTTGCAGGCAAACACCTTACCCACTAAGCTATCTCTCCAGCTCTGAATTTCTTATTTAGTCCAGTCTGTTTGGTGTTCTGTGGGCTTCTTGTATCTGGATGGGACTCTCTTTTGAGAGATTGGGAAAATTTTCTTCAATAATTTCGTTGAATAGGTTCTCTTTGCCTCTGGCCTGGATTTCCTCCTGGTATACCCATGATCCAAATGTTTGGTTGTTTTAGGCTATCCCACTGTTCCCTCATATTCTGTTTGCTTAATTTTTTGAACTTAGCAAAGTTTTTGGCCTCCCAATCTTCTGTGTTACCTTTCAGGCTAGAGGTTCTGTCTTTCACATGAGTAACTCTGTTAGTGAGGGGTTCTAGAGAGAGGTTTTTATAAGTGCTATTTGATTTTTGTTTTCCATTGTTTTCATTAAGCTTAATCAATCAGTTATTGAGATCTTCCATTTCATGACTCACCTTCAATACATTCATATCTATTTTGAGGGTTCTAATGTTTTCTTCAATCAAGTTAAGCCTACTGTCAAAAACTGAATGCTCAAAGAGACAAATCTGCTCAATTTCATTGAAGTGATTGGTGTTTTTTCTTTTTGATGGTTTGCTACCAGTTCAGCAATTCTTTTGATCAGGGTCTCATTGGTTGTTGGGTTTTCATTTGGGGATTGAATTTATGTTGATTTTTCTATGATTTCACTGGGGGCTTCCATTGTGGGTCTAGGCATCCTTGGTGGAGATTACTCTGTTTTCTGATTTTGTTGTTTTTCTGTGTTGTGGTCTATCCACCTTGGGGAGATACTTTATTCTATTCTCTAGATGAGGAATCATGTTTTTGTCCTTGTAGGATCTTCAGAGAGTGTTCTGTTTTAAATGTGAACTGGATTGACATACTGGTGTACGATGGGGTTATAACTACAGATACTCACATTGTGGAGATTGCAGGTACATCAAAGGTACCTGGGGAACTGGGAGTTCTGGCCTACTCATTCCACTTGCATGTACTCTTAAGCACATGGGGATCATGGATTAGGGAACCAGGCACCAGGAAGCTGGACAGCCAGAGATAAGAGGCCTGCTCATACTGTGGCCAGTGCAACCTCTGATTTAGGGGGATAGGGATGTTGGTACCCAGGAGCCAATCAGGACACCAGAGAAAAAGGCCTGTTTCCTTAGCCCACACACAAGGACCAGACTTCCCCAAGCCAGGAGCAGGAGGACCTACAGGGACTAGGAAACTGGGAGGAGCCAGAGAACAGGGATCTTGCCTACTCACTCCACATAATGCACACCCTCTGGTGCTGGGGTTATCCTGGAATTGGGGACCCAAGGGTATTCAGTCAGGAAGGCAAGGAGCCTGCTTCTGCAGCAAGCTGTCAGGGTCTATGTAGCCCCAAGCCAGTTGCAGTTGGACCTACCAGGACCAGGAACCTTGGAGGAGCCCCAGAGAACAGGGATCTGGTCTACTCCTCTTTTAATATTTCTTGAAAGGCAAGTCTACTGGTCACATTTTGTTTTCAATTTTTATTTGTCTTTGAAAAAATGTTTCTTTTCTTTGAGACAGAACCTTGTTAAGTATCTTATGCTCACTCTCAATTCACTCTTTAATCTAGGCTGGCTTTGAATTTGTATCTTCATGCCTCTACCTCCTGAGTGCTGGGCATGCATGCATTTGCCACCATGCCTGGCTCTGAGAAAGTCTGAGAAAGTCTTTCTCTCTTGCTTTTAAAGGAAAATTTCACAGGTGATAGAAATTTAGACAGGTAGATTTAATTTTCAACATGTTCCTACTCTATTTTCTTCTTGCTTGCATAGTTTTTTTTTTTTTTTCTTTTATTGGTTTTTCGAGGTAGGGTCTCACTGTAGCCCAGGCTGACCTGGAATTCACTATGGAGTCTCAGGGTGGCCTCAAACTCATGGCAGTCCTCTTACCTCTGCCTCCCGAGTGCTGGGATTAAAGGCATGTGCCACCACGCCTGACGCTTGCATAGTTTTTGAATGGAAGATAAATATTATTTTATCTTTGTTCTTGCGCACATCAGATAGTTTTTTTTTCCCCACCTGTAAGTTCTTTTAAGATGTTTCCATAGCCGGGCGTGTTTGTACCATCTTTACCCTCATCCCTGTCCTCCCCCCTCCACAGGGACCCTCCTCATTGGGGATGCCAGTTATCCCCATGAGGATTGTGGGTTGTGCATTGTGGGGGTAGCCATCAGTTATGGGGAAGAGGCAATGTCTCTGTGCATAATGTCCAGACTTGTGCCTCTAACAATCTTTCCACCCCCTCTTCCTTGATTTTCCCTGAGCCATGTTGGGTTTGTTTTAGGTCTACTTTAGTGATGAGGTTTTGGGAGCCTCTGTGTCTCTGGATATCTGGTTTGGTAGGAGTTGAGTGTTCTCTGTATCTATTTTTTATTTTTAGAGAGAGAGAGAGAGAGAGAGAGAGAGAGAGAGAGAGAGAGAGAGAATGAGCATGCCAGGGCCTCTAGCCAGTGCAAATGAACTCCAAACGTATGCATCATCATGTGCATCTGGCTTATGTGGGACCTGGAGAACTGAACCTGGGTCCTTAGGCTTCACAGGCAAGTGCCTTAACCACTAAGGCGTCTCTCTAGCCCTTTAAATTTTTTAAAATTATTTTTATCTTTATTTAAGAGAGAGAATACAGCGTCAGATTTTAATTGTGGAGCATCCTCAGTCTTTATTATATCAAATCTTGCTTCTATCTCCTTCTCCTTCTGGTTTTCCCATACAAGTTACTTTTACAGTCGTCCCACAGTTCCTGGCTATTCTCTTCTACTTTTTTAAAAATATTTTTCTCTGTGTTTTCTTGGCTTTAGAAGTTTCTATCATCATATTCTCAAGCTCAAAGATTCTTTTGGTAGCTGTGTTCAATCTAGTATTGAGTGGCCCAAAGAGCAAGCATTTTTTTTTTGATTAGTAGAATTTCCATCTATTTATTTATAGTAACCATTTGCCCTTGCATGTTGTCTACTTTTCCAATGAAAGCTCTTAGAATTTAAATCACAGTTTTAACAAAGTTCCAATATACAACTAAAAAAAAATTAAAAAAAGTTGCATTATATCTGCCCCATTTGGCTCTGTTTCTGGTAGCCTATGCTGGTGGCCATAGCAGGACTACCTAGCTAGTTTCTTTCTCCTTCCCTGTTTCAAAAGCAGAAGCCTTCTGGTCTCCTGATAATAGCAGTAGCTTGCTGACTCGTGTAATCAGAAACTGAATTTGAATAAATGTTTCTCATAGTGAGTGCAGTAAAGTTCCTTACTGCTCCTCATAGAAGGGTTTCCATGTGGGGTGTGTTTTATGGTATCTCATTTCCTTTCATTACACTTTTAAGCTACTGCTCCTCATAGAAGGGTTTCCATGTGGGGTGTGTTTTATGGTATCTCAGCTCTTTCTTTTGATTAGACTTTAGGCTTGCATCTTCTATCATCATTCGAAGTAGCCAGAGTTGGCAGCTTTTACATTAGGTATCTGAGGAAATATTTTGGAGGCCTATTAATTCTCAACAACTTCAGTTGGCAAAGGGAACGCCTGCAAACAAATGAGTTTGGCCAGCGGCCCAGGCTGTGAGACCTGTTGTTATCAGGGACCTGCTTCTTGTGCTTGGATATAGTTGCACTTTGCAGATGGTTTCCTTACCTGAGGGAGGGGACAGTGTTGGGAGAGTAGGGGTAATTACTCTTCCCACTCAGCACAGAGGATGATACAAAAAGCAGGTACAACTGAGGGTCTCTGTGTATTCTACTTGTGCACTGATGCAATTCCTGACTCTTGGCTCTGCATTTCAGTCCTGTAGAAGGTCAACTATGCGTTCAGAATTATACCTTTCTCTTCTTTCTGGAACGTTCTGACATATGTCGTGTGAATGAATGTCCCTGCCTAGAAGCAAAGCCTTGGGTTTCTCAGCTGTTCTGTCATTCATTTCTCACCTTACTTTCCCCTCCCCCAAACCATCTTGGTTCCACCTCAGGAGTTCCATGGTCAATTCACAAAAGTGGAAAACATTTCTGGATGTTCCTATAAAAGTAATAAAGAAAGATTGGCTAAAAAGGTCAGTTTAGAAAGCCCATGGGAGCCTCTGCAGGACAACGATCACCAATAGTGTGAATAAGCAGAGGACCCTGCAGACTACAAAATAAACCAGCTGGGCCAGAAGTACATGCTTGTCTTGGAAACCAAGTCAGAATCCCATGGTCAGGAAACTCAGGCATCAGAGAGAAACTCCCACTGCTCTGTGGAGAAGGAGAGTGGGCTTGCATACCAAAAATCTCTAAAATAACTTTGCATACTCCCTTTAATCCAAGTGGCTCTCACTCTTGGTTGCAGAATCTGTTTTATTTTTATTTTATAGATGACAGAGGAAATAGAGTAGAACCAAGATCCGTCATTAATATAAGAAGGTAGCTAACTGCCCACCATGAGATGTGCCAAGTCTACCACATCTGCCAGGGCCCAGGAGAAATTGCAGAAGTAGCAACATGAACATTGCTCTTACTGCTAGCTTGATAAACAGCTCCAGGGTAATGATGACAGATACACAATGATCAATCAAAACCTACCAAAGAAGAAATTCAGAGGCTACCAACACTAAATCAGACTGCCAGCTGGCCTGCTATGGCTCAGGGAACATTTCAGAAGATGGGGCAAGCAGAAAGATTGTAAGAGCCACAGTGTGGGTAGGAATACCATGAGGCACAGTCTCCCCAACCTGCTACCCCACAGGGGCTCATTGAGGCCATCATGACCCCACAGTGAATACGATAACCCCACTCCTCAGGGTAATGGGAGCAGTAGTGATGGGATCAAAGAATATAACCTGTTGATAAATATGTATTTATGTGCATATTTAAAAATAAAAAAATATACAATTTTTTGAGGCAAGTCTAACAGACTGGCCCTTTCATATGTGAAAGAGAGAGAGAGAGTGTGAGTGAGTGTGCGTGTTGGTCCACCAGGGCCTCCAGCCACTGTAATCAAACTCAGATGTGTGTGCCATCTAGTGTGCATGTGTGGCCTTGCACACTTGTGTCACCTTGTGTCTGGCTTATGTGAGACCTGGAGTGTCTAACATGGGTGCTTAGGCTTTGCAGGCAAGTGCCTTAACCACTAAGCCAGCTCTCCTGCCTTATATATAAAAGGTCAGTTTAGTAGAAAAAAATGGTGGGTATTTTTTTTTGGAGAGGGAAAGGTTTATTAGAAGGTATTGTACAACATGAAAGAGTATGGTACTGAGGGGAGGGCATCAAAGGGGTGGGAAACACAAATCTAGACCCAAACGGCAATGGTACCATAATTTTCTACTTACTAAAAGACAGACCAAATGGCTGATCCTTCACCAGGCCCTTACAGGGAACACCTGAACCACAAGACACTGGAGAGGGTAAGATCAAGACTAACCTTAATCTTCTACATCTTCCCTCCCTCACTTCCCCTCTCCCTCTCTCTCTCTCTCTTATCTCTAACTCTTGTATATTAGTTATCTTTTTCCTCATTTTCTTAGTAGGCACTGACCTGTAACTCCCAGAACCAGCATGGGGCTATCATCCACAATGAGCTTTTGATCAGAGAGACCTACAAGGTTTCCTAAAAGACAGACAGATTTCTGTCAGAGTACTTGATGACCCACCAAAGGCTAGTGGTAAGACCCTACTGCTGAAGACACCTTATGTGATTGACATGCAAATTAGAATGGCATGCCTGGAAGCTGAAAGAGAGTCAGTCCCCAGACAGTCAGCGCGTCTAGTACCAGAAGGTGCTACATGGGCGACTGGGGGAAAATGACCAATATCTGTCGAAGCAACGCATGGTCTAACCTACTTAGCAGCAAATAACTTGTTGTGATGCCCACACAAGTGCAGTGGTGGCACACAGCCATGGTGGGGAACCAACTGCTCTCAATTTGGCTAACTGATCCCCTCACTGGTATGGGACCCAGAGCTGGAGCTGGGAAACAAGTCAGAACCATATCCAAACATAAGCCCACTCTCCAATATCAAGCTACCATCAATTGTGGGCTACAAGAGGGCCTACACCTATTAAATTCTCTATAAAAAAAAAAAGGGTTATCTCATTTGTCCTGGTGCTAACTTACTCTCCGTTGGAGAATCTGCTTCTCTCTTTCAGATAGATGTAGATCCTAAGTAGAGAGCCACCCCATCATACCTCAAAAGGGCCCCGGCTGAAACTAAGAAAAATTGGAGAAACTAGCAAGCGGGCTGTTTTCCTGATGAACCAGATACCAGCACAAGGGGGAAGGAGATCAGCACAGAGAAAAATTAACTCCTACCAAATCAGAGAGCCAGAGCCTCAGAGGCCCCCAACACCTCATCACTGAAGCAGACCAAAAATGAACCCAACATGGCTCAGGGAAATTTTGCGGAAGAAGGGGGCGGAAAGAATGTCAGAGCCACATGTTGGGTCATGATATGCAGAGACATTTAGCTTACCCATAACTGTGGGCTAACTCCACAATGTATGACCCGTATACCTCAATAAGGAGGGGCCAAGGGGAGGGGGTAGGTCACGGATGAGCCTAATAATGGTACCAAACTGACTGTATTTGCTGAA
This sequence comes from Dipus sagitta, assembly GCA_036346955.1. Classification (NCBI taxonomy): domain Eukaryota; kingdom Metazoa; phylum Chordata; class Mammalia; order Rodentia; family Dipodidae; genus Dipus; species Dipus sagitta. The sequence goes on along the minus strand of CM070772.1, from coordinate 130,867,314 downwards.
TACAAAACTAACTAATAAAGAAAAACAAAAAGAGTATGGTGCTGAAGCCAAGGCTTCAGTTCTGAGGGAACAAAGAGGGATGTAGTTTTTTTTAATTGCTTTTTTGGGAAGGGAAACAGTGTCATTATACATGCTAGGTGCCACAGGCATACTAGATAGGATCCAAGGGCATAAAACAAGTGGTCTTCTGTTTCCCTGACAATAGGGGGCTGGTCTTCCTTCCCCATTTGGCTTCAGACACTATGAAGTAGGTGGGCTTGTTTTGCCTACCTGGCCTTGGACCCCAGGTAGCAGGGCCTGTTAAAGTAACCTCATGTGTTCTAACAGTCCTATCTTTTCACTCCTTCTAAAAACTTCCTCCAGAACTTATTCTTATTTGCGCATAGATGTTTCTGTGGCGATTGTACAAAATGCACTTGGAGAAGAGGCCCTAACTCAGTTGAAGCTGGGATTTGCCTGGTCTACTGGGAGGGTGATGTTCCTCCCTCCTACTTGCACCCCTATGCAATTGATCTGTACAAATGTTTACTCCTTTTCTTTTTGCTGATGGGGAGAAAGGAAGCTGGTAGAGGGGAAGAGACACAGTAACCAGAGGGAGCACTGAAAATGCACGAGCTGCCCCAGACCACATGGCCTTTCATGGACTCCTATGTTGAAATTGCAGCAGCTGGTGAAGGATAGACCAAAGACCCTGGAGTTTCCCTTAGCTCCTTCAGAGTTGGGAAGATCTGCTCATTCCCAGTTACCTACTTGTGTGAGTGGGCTTTCTTCATACACATCTGTCAGGCAGCATATTGTGACAGATTACATGCAGAAGCAGATCCAGTCATACAGCTGTCTTTGGTGCAGCCAGATGTTACAGAATGCTACTGAGTGAGAATCCAAAGATGAGAAACAATTCTCACTAATTTTATCTTTTAGGGAAAATATGGTTATTTTAATAAAAATGTGATTTATGTTAATTGGCAATTGTTTACTTCTAAATAAAATAACAAATGATTTAATATGTCCAAGTTTTCAGTGATTTTATTTTTTTAAATTTATGCATGTGATTAAGTGTGTGGTGTGCATATATGGATGTATGTGTTTTTGTATGTATGTGGGTGCACATGTGTGATGAGGCCAGAAGTCAATATTGGGTATTGTCCTTAGTCATTCTCTATATTATGTTTTGGGAGAAGGTCTCTCAAAAGACCCAGAGCTCATCTATTCAGCTATACTAGCAATGCAGCATAGTCTAGGAGGTTCTTCTTTGTCATCCTCTCCAGCACTGGTGTTACAGATGCATGCCACCACGCCTGACTTTTACATGGGTGTTGAATGCCTGGACTCAGGTTCTCAAGCTTACTTAGTAAACACTTTACCACCTAAATCTTATAGGGCCTAACTTTTCATTTCTAATACAGCAGATATGAATAAATGAAACCTATATTAAAATAACTTTGTGGTTCTTAATTAAGTGCATAAAATGGTCTTATAACCCCAAAGTGTGAGAATAACTATTTTAATTATTTCTTCCAGTGCTCCAACAGGCATTTTTGCATCTTAGAAGCTATGGTTATTTGAAAGACATCTTTCAACTACCTCCATTTCCTGGGTGCTAGGACTAAAGGTGTGTGCCACCACGCCTGGCTTAGATGTTGCTGAATGCACATTTATGTTGGGTATGCCACCAAGAACTTCTTAACTCTTGAGCAGTTTTAGCCATCACACATGGAAACATCTACTGACTGCTGACCAGGACACAGATGAGGATTCAGAGTATGGAGGTGATGAAATAAATCTGTTTTGCCTGTGTGCAGAGTCTCTAAACTCCAGGCTGTGGTTCAAAGTCAAGCACTTCACACAAGGGCGTCCTACACTGTGTGCTTTGGAGCCATGTGCACCGTGGGTCTCAATTCATGCTCACATCTGATGTTGGAGGACTTGGTGAAAGCTTTAATGGATGGTAGACCATTTTAATTACACATGCCCTGTCTTAACCAGAACTGACCAGTAAGACTGTTAGAATGTGTCAGAAGCTGTCCTGTGTGAGAAAAGCTTTCTAAGCCAAAAGGATGATTTCCATTCTGGTCTAGTTTTAACGGAGCCTGTAGAAAAATTAAAAGCTTGTAATGAACTATCAGGTAATTAGGATGACCTCATACGCCAAGAAGGAATAAGCCTGCAAAACACAAAGCTATGTGCTAAACCACTACTGGGAAAGGCTGGGAAGCGGTCCTGTTTCCATCCTTGCAGTCAAATGGTGTTCCTTGGCCTTTACACGTTCTTGAGGCTTCCTTGTGGCAACCTAACCACCATGCTGCTCTGTCTCTATACATTTTCTGGCTTGCTTTCGTTGCTAGGCTGTGAGCTAGCAGAGACATGCAATCCTCTTTTCTATTCCCAGGCCCGGGAGATGGCATGTGTCCAAGAAACATTTTCCAAAAGGAAAGTTTTCATCTCTCTTTTATCTACTTATATGTCTGAAATCATGATTTCCTACTTCATAGACAAATACACACACATATACACATGTTTTTTTTTAAAGAAAGATATGACAAAGGAAAAGTTTAGAATTATATCTCGTTTTTTAAAATATACTTTTATACTACAGGGCATCTAGAAAGAATTGTAAATAATTTCTCTATGTGGTCAAAGTAGGATTTGTACTCATTTGAATTTTAAATATCTACCAAATTGGGCTTATATTTTGCTTTAGAAGGAGGATACTGGATAAGATATGTCAGTACAAAGCTAGGTTCAGAAGATGCCAAAAACATCCCTCAGTATATACCATGGAATTTAATTTGCATTTGGCAAATGACTCCACAGCAGAGAGTTTGTCCCAATGATTATGCTAGCCAAAGTCAGGGCATCAACACACACTTGGAGAAGTTCTGAAATTTAGAATTGAACACCAACTCGAAGAACTTTGCAGAATTTCTGTTGGCCCTTCCTTGAAGGAGCTCTGCTGCTTGTGGACGTGCAGATTTTTCACTTATGTAAAGATTTCTACCAAATAAGTCCAGATCATGCACCCCTACTATCTTGGATATTATTCTCCAATCTATTTTTTATGTTTTAAAAATTTATTTATTTGGAAGAGAGAGAGAGAGAGAGAGAGAGAGAGAGAGAAAATGGATATGTCAAGTGCTCCAGTCATTGCAAATGAACTCCAGACACATGGACCACCTTGTGCATCTGGATTACATGGGTCCTGGGGAAATTGATCCTGGGTCCTTAGTCTTCACAGTGCCTTAACCACTAAGCCATCTCTCCAGTTCCCACTCCAACCTAATTTTTGTGTCACTACTTTATTTGTTTAATGCTCCTGTTGCAATCATGTTCGCATTGCTGGTAGAAATCACCCAACCAAGAGCAGCTTTTGGGAAAGAGAGTTTTATTTTGGCTTAAAGGTTCTAGGGGGAAGCTGCATGATTGCAGGGTAAAACGATGGCATGAGCAGAGGGTGTCTACCTCCTGGCCAACGTTAGGTGGACAACAGGAACAGGAGAATGTGCCAAACACTGGCTATGATACCCATAAGCCTGCCACCAAGAATACACAGTCTCCAGGAGGTGCTAATTCCCAAATCTCCATCAGCTGGGGACCTAACATTCAGAACACCTAAGTTTATGGGAGGGTACCTGAATCAAACCACCACATTCCACCCCTGGTCCCCACAAACTGAACCATGCATGATATAAAATACAATGCATTCAGTCCAACTTTAAAAGTCCCCATAATTTTTATCAATCCCAATGATGTTCAAACAGCCCCATAATCCAAGTTCTTTTAACTAATCCAAATGCCCCCAAAACCCATAATGGCACAGAACAAACACTCACACTGCAGAAGACAGCATTGGGCATAGCAAATAAAAATTTAACAAATACAAGATTTAAACAGGGCAAACATTAAACTGTATCTCCAAGCCCAACAACTTGAGTCAGTGACAGATCTCCAAGTTCAATAATTCTAGCCAGCAACAAGTCTCTGGAGTTCCAATTCTGCCCCTCCAGCTAGGCTTCTCACAGCCCTGGAAAACTTCATCTGGGGCAAGCTGCTTTCCTTAACAGCTATCTCATGGTCCCATCATCTCCACTGGGTCTCCACTACAATCCCATGGCTCATCCTCACAGCTCCACTGGGTTTCCATGCAGGCATCCAGCAAACCTACTTCACATTATCCATGGTCATTTCCAAAACATAAGACTGTGTTTCAAATCAATGATCTTCTCTTTCCTGTATTTATTATACTCCACAATACCTGGTAGGGTGCCAATTTGTTAATACAAGGGGGAGTAAGCAGACTTTGAAGAACAGGACACTCCTGGAGTACTCAGGCCTCTTCAAAAGACTCTACATTCATCCTGTTGCCCCAGTGCAGGTCAGCTGGCCCAATTTCAATGGTTGTAATCTTATATAGTTGCATCTGAACAGGTAGAAGTTTCAGCCCAAAGATTTCATTTCTGTGCCATATCCCTCTGCTCACACCAGTTCATTTCTATGCAAAACAACCCTATACAAGTTCTCAGGACACAGGCATAACAGCAAGCCTCTCATACAAACTGCTTCTGGTCCAGTCCAGGCAAAGCTCTTTCTCACCCTTACAAGACAAACCTCACAGTACATAGTTCTTACTGCATTCAGGTCTTTCAATTCTGACCAGAACAGTCCATCAAGCTGTACTTACAGCACTGCAAGGCATCTCTTAGGCCAAGGTTTCAAATTCTTCCACATTCCTCTTGAAAATCAACTCCAAAAGGCCAAAGCCACACAGTCAGGTGTCTAGCAGCAAATGACATCTCCTAAGTAACAACATTACTTATTGTTGCAGTCAGGTTCACATTGCTGGTAGAAATCACCCAAACAGAGCAGCTTGTGGGGAAAAAGAGGTTTATTTTGGCTTATAGGCTTGAAGGGAAGATCCATGATGGCAGGGAAAAAATATGGCATGAGCAGATGATGGGCACCACCTCCTGGCCAACATCAGGTGGACAACAGGAACAGGAGAGTGTGCCAAACACTGGCCATAATACCCATAAACCCACCCCCAACAATACACTGCCTCCAGTAGATGCTAATTTTCAAATCTCCATGAGCTGGGGACCTAATATTCAGAACACCTATGTTTATAGGGGATGCCTGAATCAAGCCACCACAGCTCTCAACAAGCCACACACTGGCTAGTACTTTTCCTAGCCATGGAGATGAGAATGAGGTTCAGATGGAATAAGAAAAACTTCCCAACATCTTCCTGAATGGAAGCAGCTGAGCAGCTCCATTAGACCTGCCTGACTCTGCTTTCACTGGGCCTGGTTCATCCAAACCACATCTGGAGAGGACTGTGTAATGGAAGGATGGAATCTCTGGGTCTGAGAGGTGGTCTGGTATGGCAACCACATGAAGCAATTTTCACTTCCCTTGGGAACATGAAGATGACTTTTTTTTCCTTTGTTGCCACCCAAGATTCTCAAGATTTGGAGACGCTTTTGGACATGCACCTGAAAAATTTGCTTTCTCATTTGAGAGCTTCCTTCTTAACGTGAATGAGGCTAAGTACTACTTCCCATAGGCAGGTGGTGGGAATAAGCAGAACCATAATGCCAAGAGCTCAATAGACACAGACTTTAAAATCATGGTAACCTTCTATCTGAGCTAAGAGTGTGCAGTACCCAAGGCTCCACCTTGAAGAACAAGTTCTCTTTATTCCCAAGGAGTTACCCCTACTTGCTGCCTTCTTAAAGAGAAGGTATTTGGGAGCAAGAATAGCATTGGTGTGATAGTAGAGTCCAATGGTTTCAATTTAGTGTTACTGTGCATGTCTTGGAGCCCCGAGGCATCATCATTGGAAAACAATTTTCTCTTTCAGTCAATCACCAAGTTTTACTTGTTATTTGTTTGTTTTAATCACCAAATTTTAAATTCAGCCATGTTTCCCATCTTGAGTTTAATTTTTGTGTTAGTCTGTTTTATGCTGCTATAGCAGAATACATGAGGCCAGATAACTTATTAAGAAGAAGTTCGTTTCTCACAGTTCTGGAGACTGAGATGTGCAGGAACATGGTTCCACATCCTGTTGAGAGCCTCTGTGCTATAAGGGCAAGACAGCACACATGACAGATGGCAACAAGGGAGGGTCAACCTTGCTGAACATGCAATGCAAGTGCACTTCTTGTTCTCTCTCTGTCTCGCTCACCTTCTGCTGGTCTTGAGCTTATACATAGCTGTCTTCTTTCTGTGCATCTTTGTTATATTGCCTTTGTGTATTCATGCCTCTGTGTCCAAATCCCCCGCCCCCATGCCATTAAAATGACCAGCAAATCATTTTAGGCCAGTTCATTTTCTCATTTTATATTTTCCAAACAAGGTCCCTGTCCCAGGTACTCGGAGGTAGGACTCTCAGCATATCTGAAGGGGAGACCACTGGATCCATAAGAGATGCCTTTTATAGATTAGAACTATGAAGTTTGTTGATAGTAAAATTCACTGATAAAAAAATTTTGAAAATATGTCCTCTGAAAGATTGGGGAATTGAGTTCTAGGGGGAATAAATAATTTGTTTAAGCCATATAGCTAATGTAGCAGGTTTGGGTTTTGAACCCAGGGCCTTGGGACTGTTTTTTTTTTTTTTTTTTTTTTTTTTTTTTTTTTTTTACTACATAGAAGTAGCCATCTCCCAAGTCATAGGCTTGATTCTCAACACCAGGTGTGAAGATCTCAGCACTAAATCAGACTTCTAACATGCCCTCCCAGGCTCAGGGAACATTGCAGAAGATGGGACAGAAAGAATGTAAGAGCCACAGGGAAGAAATATTTTGAGACATTGTCACCTGAAAGAGACTGACTGGTGTACTAATGACTCCACAGTGAATACCAATAACCCTACTGAGGAGGGTCCTCAGTAGGATGGGTGCATAGGAGAGGGAATAGAAGGAATAAGCCAATGGGAATATGACCAATATGTAAGATGCTCATACAATAAAGTTCTCAATAGAAAAAAAGGAGTAGCTGTCTTGCTGGTTGATCAGAAGTACTGTTTGCTAGCTTAGTTGCTAAACTACCCCTATTCTTTCAAGGTTTTTATTAGCCTTTTTCAAAAATATCCCTTTTAATTGGAGCATTTGACATTGACATTCTGAGGGTTGAGAAGAGCCTGAGGCAACGTAAAGTAATTGTCTTTCATTAGGAGAGTTCAGAAGTACACTTAGTGATCTCCATCAGCTACTGAGAGCTACTCCTTTCTTCCTGGAATACTTCTGAAGTGAAAAGGTGGGAACCAGCCCAACACTTAATGGCAGGTGATCAATACTGCATAGGAAGAGCATGATTCAGTTGCTAGGCTATGGCTTCTTTTATTTCTTTATCCATTCTACCTTTCTTTCCCATTATCTGACAATGGGACCACTTGACCTATGCTAATTTGATGGATTAAGGACTTCTGGGAGACAAACTGCATGCCAGTTTGGAGATTCTGTGTTGTTTCAATCCTTATATGACAGTTTGGGAGGGCACAGAGACCCATAGAGTGACAGGCATTAGCTAGTGCACTTCATCTTGTTAAACCATGATCTCTTTTAAACTGCTGGTGAAGTTTGTTCAGGAGGCCAGAACCCTGGCAACACTTGGCACTAGGTCACATCTGTCTTGGTTGACCCCTAATACTCTCACTCTGTTTTTATTTATTTTTAATTTTATTATTATTATTTTTATTTTTATTTAGGGAGGGGGTGGAGAGAATTGGCATGCCACAGCCTCAGCCACTGCAATTGAATGCCAGACGCTTGCACCACCTAGTGGTGCAAGGAGAGGGGAAGGACTATGAAAAACAACCTTTGGAATATATGAGTTACTGTCCACACAAGGAGAGGGGAAAGACTATGCAGAACAGCCTTTGGAATATGATGTGGGTTACCTTCTATGGAAAGAGAGGGGCAGGATGAAGACTCAGCCTGTAGTTACAGGAAGTCAGCTACTGTGTGGGGTTTCAGCCCCCAAGGTTGTTCACTGTGTCTGTGTGGAGCAGCCTAGAATCCCCATGGGGATTCCTCAATGACTGAGAGCTGCTGAGCAAGCTGGCTGAGGTACTAAGCAGATGCTAAGGCACTGTAACTGATGGCTGTTTGTAACACTTCGGGGGAGAGCCTCTTAGGAAGAGAGGCTGTGGAACCTTTCAGGTGTGGGGCCTAGCTGGTGGGGGTAGATCACTGAGGGCAGGCCTTTGAAGGTAATACCTACTTGGGTTCTGGTCTGAGCTCATTGCTTCTTGGTCTCCCCATGTGAAGTGTCACTGGTGTAAACCATGGCTCTTTGGATTGAGGTGCTCCTGTTGTCATGCCTTCCCTACCACAATGGACTGAAACCATGAGATAAAATAAATCTTTTCTCTCTTAACAGGTATTTTGTCACTAATACAGTTCCCATCTCGTTCCTGGAGGAACAGATCCTTGGTTTCTAGGAGTTGTTTCCTAGAACGTGAGGCTGGAGCTTAATCTCAAGATGACAAAATATTTTGTCTCAATTATTACATGGCCCTGTCTCCACTTCAGACTTTGGATGTCTCTGGGTCATGATGGACAATTTTAGGTGTGACTCGATTAAGGAATGCCTAAGAAATTGGTAAATCATTATGACTGGTGTGTCTATAGGGTTTCCAGAAGAGATGGCTGAGTGAGTCTGAGGACTGAGTGTCCAAGTTCTACCCTCAATGTGGTCAGGGGCCATCTAGTTGTCTGGGGGTTCTAGAGAGGACAGAAAGGCTTAGGAAATGTGAGTTATTTTCTTCCAGAGCCAAGACACACTCTGTATCTCTTTCCCTTGCAACCAGAGCTCCAATTTCTCTAGCTTTTGGATGCCAGGGCTTTATAGGAGCAACTTTTTGCGCTCTTACTCCTTTGTCCCCACACCACTGACTTCTTCTGTCCTGAAACCTTTGGATTTGGCACGAGCACCACTGGCAGCAGGCTGGGGCCTTTAGCTTTTAGATGTCCTGCCATGGGACTTCTCAACTTCAAAAGAATGTAAGCTAATTTCTCGAAGAAATCTATCTATCATCACCTATTAATTATCTAACAATCGATCACCTACCAGTTTACCATCTATCTACCCATCTACCCATCTATCCATCTATCTATCTCCTTTCTGTTTATCAATCTTTTTTTTTTTTGGTGGGGAAAAATAGGCTTATTTTGGCTTACAGGCTCAAGGGGGAAGCTCCATGATGGCAGGGGAAAACGATGGCATGAGCAGAGGGTGGCCATCACCCTTTGGCCCACATAAGGTGGACAACAGGAACAGGAGAGTGTGCCAGACACTGGCTATAATACCCATAAGCCCGCCCCCAACAATACACTGCCTCCAGGAGGCGTTAATTCCCAAATCTTCTTCAGCTGGGAACCTAGCATTCAGAACACCTAAGTTTATGGGGAACACCTGAATCAAACCACCACAGTGGATCCAAGGTCAGCAGGTCAGCCTGGGCTAGAGCAAAACCCTACCTTGAAAAACAAAAACAAACAAACAAACAAAAAACAAATTTAAAAAAGTAGGGTAAACTCTTCAGGAAGTGGGGCAAATTCCTTGGGCCAGACTTTGCAGTAGCTCAGAAAAATGCCTCTGCTTCAGCAAGACACACGAGGTTTACAGAAGCCTCGGCTCAGTCCCAGGTGCTGGCTGTCAGTGCTTGTTTGCTGTCTCCAGCAGTGTATTGAGTCAGATTTTTTTAAATTTTTTAAATTTTTTTATTAACAACTTCCATGATTATAAAAAAGTACCCCATGGTGATACCCTCCCTCCCCTCACTTACCCCTTTGAATCTCCACTTTTCATCATACCCCCTCCCCATCTCAATCAGTCTCTCTTTTACTTTTGATGTCTTGATCTTTTCCTCCTCTTATGATGGTCTTATGTAAGTAGTGTCAGGCACTGTGAGGCCATGGATATCCAGGCCATTTTGTGTCTGGAGGGTATCTTTTATTCTCCTCCTACCTCCTTCCATTCCTTTCTTTTTCCTCCCTCCTCCCCTCCCTTCCTTTCTCTTTTCCTTCCTTCCTTCCTTCCTTCCTTCCTTCCTTCCTTCCTTCCTTCCTTCCTTCCTTCTTTATTTCCCTTCCTGTGAGTCCTAGATTTGATTAATTCAGAGCCTGGTGCTAATGTTTAATTTCTCTAGAATCAGGACTTCCATTTTCCTGCATAAATGTGCTAACCTGATACTGGCACTTAGTGTGAGTTTGCAGCTTGGGAAAGAGTGTTGGTAAATATTTTTATTTATTTATTTTAATTAAGTTATTTTTATTAACAACTTCCATTATTGTAAGCAATATCCCATGTTAATGCCCTCCCTCCCCCACTTTCCCCTTTTAAACTCCACTCTCTATCATATTCCCTCCCCGTCTCAATCAGTTGCTCTTTTATTTTGATGTCATGATCTTTTCCTCCTATTATGAAGGTCTTCTGTAGGTAGTGTCAGGCACTGTGAGGTCACGGATATCCAGGCCATTTTGTGTCTGGAGGAACACGTTGTAAGGAGTCCTACCCTTCCTTTGGCTCTTACATTCTTTCCGCCACCGCTTCCGCAATGGACTCTGAGCCTTGGAAGGTGTGATAGAGATATTGCAGTGCTGATCACTTCTCTGTCACTTCTTCCCAGCACCATGATGTCTTCTGAGTCAACCCAAGGTCACTGCCATCTGAAAAGAGAAGGTTCTCTAGATGTTAAGTATTTTTGTATGTCACTTTGAACTGTTCTATTTAACTCAGGCCCCTGATTTCAACTTTGTGGTTAGCTTTGGTGGTGGATAGACTCTCTTTTGTCCAAATGCCTCTTTGCAGACTCTATTCTATGACTCCCACTGGTTTGCTAAATCAGTTACCACTGTTCCATCTGCCTCAGTGCCTAAAAATACATGAGTATCTTGTTGTGGACACACACCAGCCATTGTATTTGCCTTCAAACGATTCGATTCTATGACACAAGTGGAGCTCAGAAGGGAGATAAACATTTTCTCAATGCACCATATTTTGATAAATGATATTTGAATACCAGCTAAAGATCACTCCATGGTAGAGCTGACTTGAGTTGTCTTGTTGGCTACTTTGCCTCTTCTCTTACTGACTTTTACTGTGAAAAACCATTGTCATCTGCAAAGGACTTTGAGACAAACAACACTCAGGAGGATTTCTAGGGAGAGCAAGGGTAAGATCAAGAATCCGTTTGCAGAAAGTGAAGGCCTGATAGAACCCCAGTCACTTCAGGGAACAATGTGTTCCATGATGGCCTCTGGATCTTCACACAGGGAAACTGTGGTGTGTGGGCGGTAGGAGGGGGGGATGGAGCTTGGGCTGAGGGCCAAGGCAGAGTCACATCTGACTCGTTATGATCAGAGGCTTTTGCTGCACCTGACCTTGGTGAATCTGATGTCCCAGAAAGCAGTCTAAGCCACAGGCAGCATTTGCATGAAAGCACTAGGTCTGGGCATTTCTCAGCTTTAAACATGTGCAGTAGCCACAGGACTCTGGTGGTTTTAAAGGGAGAGGGGCTGGCAGGAATGCTCTCCAGTTAATTCTAGCACATGACAGAGATCATCTCATGTATCTTTCAGAGCAAATATGAGTGATAAGCTGTGTCCCTTTTATAAAGGACAACGCCAAAGTTCCAATTTAGAAGCAGAGCTTAAATCGAGGAGTCTCTGCACCGAGTAAGACATGAGATGGATTTAGGTGAAAGCCTTCCTCATCTATAACCTCTGGATGATATTTCCCAGCAGACATGTTTTGCTTGGCCCTACATGATAGGATGACACAATATTCTACAAATATTTGAATTAGTTTTCAACATTCATGCATTTAGGACAGTTTACAGAGTCATCTGGAAGTCTGGCACTTCTAGAAAAGTTGCAGACCTAAGAACATTGGTTTCTCCATTCCTGTGTGGTAGTAAAATACAGGAGTTAGGGGAAAGTGACACACAGAAGGACACGGATGAGCTGGTCCTAGTGATGTAGGTCTTTAATTTCATGTCTTTTGGAGCTGAAGTATGAGGACTGCAACTTCAATGTCTTCTTGGGCTCCAGAGTGGGTTCAAGATCAACCTAAGCAAGGTGGTGTGAGGCTGTCTCAAAATAAAAAGAGTATGTAGCTGGGGATGTAGCTTCGTGACAGGCTCTTGCTTTGCATATGTAAGGCTCTGTGTTCAATCTCCAGCACCACAAAACAAAACAGAAAAAGAAAAACAAACATAAAAAGCAGGGATATTTCTTGTAGCCTTCTTGGTGCTCTCCACAAATACCCATGTACATGAACTTATGCTATGTGGCTGGAGCCAAACTCTATAAATTTCTGCTTGCTAGTTTGTTACTGTCCCCACCAGTCTGTATTTTTCTGCTTGTGTTTGTGTTCATTACCAAGCTTGTGTGATAGTTTTTATTATAGCAATGTATTGAGTGGAACTTGATGAGTAATATGTGTATTACTAAATGGGTTGGAATTAGGGAGTCTCACAAAACAGCACTACTTCTTTTATAAAACTATTTTATTTTCCATTTCAACATTTTTTGTACATGCATGTAATGTATTTGGATCTTATTCCTCCATTACCTTCTCTTATACCTCTTCCCTTCCCAGTAGCACTCTTTTTCTTCCACATTAAGGCCCATCTTACTTTCTTGCCTTGTTTTTTACCCATTGAGATAAGTTAAGGTTGCTTGCATGGTCATGGGTGAAAGGTTATTGACTGTGGAATGGGCAATTTACCAGTGGCTACACCACCTATGAACCCTTCTAAACTCTCCTCCTGAGTTTGTTGTTTCGCAAACTTTTTTCCTGGGTGAATCTTGGACTGAACATCTTAGATAATAAGACGCTCACTCCAGACTCATAATCGTATTCCTTCAGCTTCAGTCCTTTTCTACCCTCCTGCATCCTTAGTTCTTTCCCATCCCCAGTTCCTCCTTGCAGCTCTGCCTCCCAGGTTCGGGGCAGGACACTCCACAGTGCGAAGCAGCTGGAATTGCTGGAAACTGGTTTCTGCCAGTGTCCTCTAGTGGAACTGTCAACTGTTAGTGACTTAAGCTTGGCTCCATCTCCTTAGCCTATATATTCTTGGAAAAGTTAATTGGCCAAACCTATTTTGCCTTACTTTCCTTTCTTGTGAAATAGGAGTAAAATTACAAGTTGGCTTATACTCAGTGACTACTCACTGGAGTCATGCTAGTTTTGTGTCACAAGTTCAGCATATTTCCGCAGCTGGACTTTGACAGCAGGAATTTATTGATCATTTTGTTTTGGACTCCAGGGAGTTTTCAAACATGTATCCATTACCAACATTTAGTTGAACCCTCAGATAGGGCTACTTTAAGGGGTGGTTGAGCTCATCTAGTCAGTATACACTAATTTAATAAAACCCAAGGTATCTCACTACGTGCCTATTTCATTGTCCATCACTTGTAAACAGTAGGCAAGATACATACATTACGTCTACAAAATGGCACAAAACTGTTTTTTATAGGAAGATTCAGGACAGATGATTATAAAAATCCCTAGCTGCTTTTGGCCATGGGAGAAGTAGAGCCAGAAAGGTGATATTTCCCAGAATTGGGGCTCACTTGGGGATTACATGAGTTCTAACAAAGATGGATAAAGTCCTTCAGGAGGGGTTTTAAACAGATCTTATTAAAAACGCATCCTCTCTCTCTCTTTCATTCTCAATTTTTGTATCCATTCATCCGATTCATCCATCCATCTACCAGTCCATCTTTCTTGCGTGCATTCAGATCATTTTCACTTGCAAATTAAGTTAGAGTTGGTTGATTTGTCTACTTGATTGGTTAAGTGGAGTTGATCAAATCAATAATTGCCTTAGTCATACAGACTCAACTAAATAATGTTTTGTCCTGATTTTTAACCAAAAAAATTGTGAAAAGGGTCTATCTTTATATTCAGCTGTGTTTGCAGTGTGATCCTTTCTTAACACTCATGCTCATTAACAGTACAGCTCACATGGGCATTTGAATTGCCAGTGGGTCCACGGTATGCCCCTGCAGTCCTGTGCTCCTGTATGTCTCACAATTGATTCTTTTTCCTCAAGGCCAGATGACAAGATGCTCCTTTGGTGTTGATTGGAACCATAAAATGAAACACATGGGAAAAACACATCACGCCTATTACTTGCTTTTTTGTTATATTGGATATAGAATCTTCTTATTTCATAAGGCCTTCAAGCACTGATTAAAAAAAATCTTTTCTTTTTCATTTATGGATGGTGCCTGAGGCATCTACTATATGATAGGTGCTTAATAAATAATAATAACAGTTATTATTATAGAGCAGAAATCTGCTGATCCTTTCACACGAGTGGAGACCTCTTCTCTATTATGTTGGAGGGTGTATCTGCTTCCACACCACATTATTGTAGCCTTTATTTCAATGCATCAGCATTCCATTTACCCACATGCTTCATGATTTATGGTTATTATGGGGTGTCTGCTTTTCTTCCATATTACCAAGCTTCAAATTCTTTTCTTTCTACATTCCAAGAGTTCAGATAGAAACATAAAATGAGTAATAAATTTATGCCTCTGTAAATAACACAGGAAGTGAATGAACCTCTGCAGGCGATTAGACTCATTTTGTCCATATTTTTCTCACATGAACAGTTTCTGATCAGTTTCTTCTTTATCACTTTGGGAAATCATAGAAAATGTGATTGGTGTCCTACATTGTCTGGGCTGTGTTCCAGAACTGTGCTTTATGTTGCTATGTCTGGCTGATGAGCTGTTTACCCGACAGCTATGGACTTTCCAAGTCACCCTACATTCAGCAAAGATATTGCAATTAAACCTTATCACATTTCCATTTAGAGGTGGTGGGGCAGGGAGAGTGTTTTTTTTTTCCTTGAAATATTATACAAAACATTTTAGATGGGAAGGATTTCCACAAGGGTGACACATGCTCACCACTTCATAAAATGACATCATCTCATCTGTACCTATGATTCAAAGTTGTTCTGTGGCAAAGTTGAATAGCATGTCATTGTCTTCAGGAGTTGTCACCAAGTCCTCCACCTTAACTGTCTCCAGGCTGGTCTCCTCAACTTGTCTTTGTTGTTTCTTTCTCCTCCTTCATTATGTAGCTGTTAATGCTTTCTGCCTGCGTTTGTATCTGCCTCTTGTGCCCCTTTTCTTCATGTCCTATTCTTTGGATAGGCATTTTAAGATGAAAAAGTATCATAATAAAACCGTTATTATTATATGTTAAATATGGATAAGAAAGCCAGAAATAAGGCAAGTTGTCTTCTGTGATCCATTTAGGCATCCAAAATCACACACACACACACACACACACACACACACACACACACACACACGTATATGTGTAATATATGTGTATGTATATAGTGTGTGTGTGTGTGTGGTGTGGTATCTGTGTGTGGTCTGGTGGGGATGTGGTATATACATGTATGCATGCAGATTCATGGGTCTCACGTATATGCACAAAGAGGCCAGAATGTCCAGTGCCTTCCTTTATTGCACTTCTGCCTTATTTCCTTGAGATAAAGTTTCTCATTGAACCAGGAGCTGCTGTTTCTTTAGTAAGACCGGATGACCAGCAATCCTGATTAATTCTCTGTCTCCATTCCTCCTCACAGGACTGGGTTACAGGCTTGCCTGGCCACACTTCCTTTTTTATGTAGGTGCTGGCAGTCAATTCAGGACATTTCATGAGTAGGAGAAAACTTTCTGAATAAGACTTCAGTAGCCCAGGGAATCAGGGAAACATTCAGGAACTGGGACCTCATGTAAATAAAAAGCTATTGTATAGATAAGCAAACCATAAACAGGGTCAATAGACAACCTACTCAATGGGGAAAAAATCTTCACCAGCTATGCCTCCAACAAAGGTTTAATATATAGAATCTACAAAGAACTCAAAAACCTAAACAATAAAAACTCAAACATCTCACTCAAAAATGGGGCAGGGAATTGAACAGAGAGTTCTCAAAGGAAGGAATGCAAATAGCCATTTAACACCTAAAGAGATGTTTAACATCTCTACTAATCAGAGAAATGCAAATTAAAACAACTGTAAGATTCCTTTTTACTCCAGTCAGAATGTCAACCATCAAACACAACAGTACATGCTGGTGGGGGTATGGGGCAAGAGGTACCCTTACCCACTGCTGGTAGGAGTGCAAACTTGTACAGTTACTATGGGAATCATTATGAAGACTTCTGAAAAGGCTGAAAATAAAACTACCATTAGATCTAGCTATACTTCTTCTGGGCATATATCCTAAAGACTTCTATATACCACATGTGTGCAACTATTTTTATCATTGCCCTATTCACAATAGGAACAACAGGAACTGGAATCAGCCCAGAAGCCCATCAACAAATGAAAGGTTAATGAAGATGTGGTATATATACAAAATGGAACTCTACTCAGTGTAAGGAAAAATTAAATAATCAAATTTTCAAGAATATGGAGAGACTTGGAAAGATCATGCTAAGTGAGGCCACACAGGCTCAGAAAGACAAATACCATATACACTCTCTCATCTGTGGGTCCTAACTGGGGTTAATTGGAGATGAATGCAAATGGCAGTAAGCACCAAGAATATGGGCATAAAACTAGGATTAGATCAGTAGGGAGAGGGGAGAGGAGTTACCTGATAGGTTAAGAAGAGACAAAATACCAGGAGTGGGAGGGGATTAAAGGGGTAGGGGACAGGGAGGATGGTGAGAGAATTACACAAAAGTTAAGACAATATGAATCAGTTCCATAGAAACCCTAATTCTGACTAACACTCTACAAGATATAGCCACCAATAAAGGAAGAAGGGGGACATTTTGGACAGAAGGCAGAAAATGCTTAACCTTAAAACCATGGACTCTGGTAGGTAAATCCAAGGCCTGTAATTGGGTTACCTTCCACAGTGAGCTGTTTGACAGGGAGACCCATAAGGTCCCCAAAACAATGACAACCAGCACTAGGGTGATGGTGACAGACATGGTGATTAAGCAAAACCTATCAAAGCAGAAATCCAGAGGCAACAGGGAACTCAACACTAAGTTAGACTGCCAATTGGCCTGCCATGACTCAGGGACATTGTGGAAGAGGAGGTGGAAAAAAGGTAAGAACCACAGAGTGGGTGGGAATACCCTGAGACATGGTTCCCCTCCTTATTCCACAGTGGCTGACTAAGGCCTTCATGCCCCATAATGAATATCACAACATCACTGAGGAGGACCCTAGTGTAATGGGAGCCGGGGGGAAGAGATAAAAGAGTATAATCTGTTCTAATTTGTATAAAATAAATTTAAAAATAATAAGGACCCTGTAGAAATAAGGAAAAGTGACACAGGAAAACAGCGAATAATAACCCAGCATCATTTGTAAACCTTTTCATAAATAATATGTCATTGAATGTTCATGAAAATCTCCTGAGGGGGAATTTTCTGTATTGGTCACATCTGTTCTCTAAGGAGCAGTGGCGCCAGGACTTCAGAATTATCTCCCTGACTCTCACCTACAGACAGAGAATAGAAGGCCACACTCCATACCATCTGGCTTGTTAAGACAGATTTCACTGTGGGAATTAGCTCATTCCAAGCACATTCCAATCATTGGGCTTGGATTTTCCTGAGACTTTAGCTCCACCCATAAAACATTGTCTGAGGTTGGTTGTGGGAAAACCTGATTCAGAGAATCATTGGGATAGTCTATCCTGACCTCCACTCTGTTCCAGATAGCAACACTATTTTATAAGCCCATCAGCTACAGCTAGGCTCACATATCTACTTTGGTTCTACATGGGGACTAGTGATGACTTTTGCCTTTTATCTTAATTGATGATGTTTTAAGTTGCTTTTCTTTTTTTTTTTGCAAGCCTGTATTATGTGTAGTGTGCATGTGTCATGCATGATCGTGTTTGTGTGTATAGGGCAGTGGTTGATGTCGAGTGTCTTTCTCAATCACTCTCCACTTTGTAAGTCAGCACCTCATTGAACTTGGGGCTTATTGATCCAGCTGGACTAGATAACCAGCTTGCCCTCGGCATCCTCACATCTCCAGCTTCTCAGTTCTGTGCCCAGCTTTTATGTGGGTCTTGGGGACCCAAACCCCAGCCCTCATGCTTGTGTGGCAAGTGCTTCACTAACTGAACTATGTCCCCAGGCCTGCTAAGTTGATTTTCTATTCAGCCGGAATCTGCCTACAATAGAACATATGTAGGAATATGAATTGTAAAACAGTTTGGAAGTATATAGTTAATCTCATAAATCTCATGCTTGCTCTAGGAAATATACATGCAAGTATATTCCCAAGAGAAATGATAACAGAAATGTATGAAAATGTTTTCAGCTGCTTTTCTCATAATCATCCATAACTGGACACACTGTGACCCATCTTCAGGAGAACTACCGAATAGAACACTACACAGCAAACAACAGTGACTACTGATACACACCACAGCATGGATGGACTAATGATGACTAAAATAGACATGACACAAAAGAAGCCATACTGTATTATCTCACATATGCGAGGGCCAAGAACTGCTAAGCTGATACTTGATGATTACGTATTACCACGTTTGTATTCAGCTCTGTGAGGATAGTTGTGGTCCATGGAGGGCACAGGGAATCTGATGGATGTTGGAAGTATTCTTCCTTGAATTGGTGCTGTTCACATAAAGATGAATTAGTATCTATTGAGCTTACACAAGATGCTGTGTATGTGTTCCAGTCTACTTTCCCAGGCTCCAGGCCCCCGTGCTGCTAACTGCTGGGAATGAATGTAGGCATCAGACAGCTGTCAGCGGAATCCATCTTCTTGTCTTGCCCTTGGCCATAGAAAGTATCCTTGTCCAAGAGTATGCCCCTCCTACAGATAGCCAGCATTCAATGACTGGAAGTTGAGTGTGAAGACTTGAGCCCTGGTCCATTCAAACATTTCCACAGGGCTATCCCAGTCCCATGGCACCAGCAAGGCCTTTCTTGTAACTTTGCATCACAGCCTAGTCCCTCTTCTGGCTCCATTCTGTTTCCTTCCTCACCATGAGCAAAGCTAGTTACCTAATTTATAAGACTCAGTGTGAAATGTGTTTAGGGTCTCCATAAAAAAAATATTAAGAATTAGGCTGGAGAGATGGCTTAGCAGTTAAGACACTTGCCTGCAAAGCCTAAGGACCCAGGTTTGATTTTCCAGTACCCATGTAAAGCCAGATGCAAATGCATCTGGAGTTCATTTGCAGTGGCTGAAGGCCCTGGCACACCCATTCTCTCTCCATGTATCAGCCTCTTCCTCTCTCTTAAATAACTAAATAATTATATTAAGAATTCCAAAATGATGATAGCAAAGCATTAGTTCAAGGGCAGAGCTCATTTACGTGTGGATCCTACACTGTTGTTCACATACTTTACCTCAAAGCCAGGCTGCCCTGAGGTGTTGATGTTGGAAATGTTCCACCATCAACAACTAGCATACAGATCTTGGTCACAGGGAAGCTGACTGATCACAGAACTGAATAATAAGGATTTATGTTCTGACTATATATGCTGTACTGAACAAAAATATGCAAGAAAATATAAAGCCCCTGGTAGGATGAATAATGGTTCCCAATGATGTCCATGTTCTAATTTGCAGAATCTATGAATATATTACCTCTGAAAGAACATTAAGTCATTAAAACTGATACTTTCTGGAGTTAGGACATTGTGAGAGGATTGTATGCGCACCTGCAAAGAGCACACAGAATGTTCCAGCAGGCTTGGACAAGCACCTGAAGTCCGTGTCCACTGGTCTTCAACAGGTCTCAGTTCAGCGGAGTACTGTAGAAAACTAGCCAACAAGAATACATTTGCAGTTTGGGATTTCTGCCTAGCCAATGTATTGTTTGTAAGAAGAATTACTGTGGAAATGCCTGTCATGAAGCTTTTTCTGCTTTTTACCATATAGGACACTTTTCAGGGCTGTCTTCTTTCAATGGGCAAAAACTGCACTTTTTTGTTTAACAAAAAGGTGCTATTTCCTGGCTTCTGTTCAGTCTTCTTTTTCAGTTAATATGGTGCATTAATTACCTTTCTCATTACTGTTAAAACATACTTGAAAAAAGCAACTTAAAGAAGGAAGGAAGAAAAGGTTTATTTTGGCTCACAGTTTGAGAGGATATAGTCCACAATGGGGAGGAAGGCATGGGGGCAAGAAGGTGAGGGGGTTGGTTGCCCTACAGTCAGGAAGCACAGAGACAGAGAATGCTGGAACTTGGCTTACTTTCTCATTTTTATTGGGTCTGGGGTCCCAGATCATAGGATGGTGCTGCCCATATTCAGGGTGGGTCTTCCCTCCTCAGTCAAATCTTTCTGGAAACACCTTTGCAAACACACCCAGAGGTATGTTTCCATGGAGATTCTAATTCCAGTGAAGTTACCAATGGCAAGTAACCATCACACTACTTTGCATGGTAAGAGTGACATTGCAGATGTGATTAAGTTATCCTCTTATGTCTCCTCTCCCCCACCCCCATTCCCTTGAGGGCCCCCTTCAGTGGGGTACCAGCAGTCTCTGTGGGATCACAGTTCCTGTGGGGAAGCCAGTGCCTCCCAGCACACCTTTCCCCAGTGTGGCTCTTACGTTTCCTGTGACCCCTTTCCCACCATATTCCCTGAGCCTTGGAGGGTGTGTTTTAAGTCTCCTTTAGGGTTTTGAGCTTTCTCAGCCTTTGGTTTTCTGCTTTGGTGAGTTTTGAATCTCCTCAGCATCTACTGCCAGCTCCCTGAAGGAGGTTCTCTAGCTAGCCCTGAGAGCAGCACTCGTATTACACCCTCTCTTCTCTTCGGTCATGTTTTCCGGGTCCCGATGAGTGACAGAGATGCTTCGTTTCATGCTGGGCACCAGCTGTCTCTTCTTATCATTCTTTTGAGTCTCGGGTCTTCCTGGTATTCACAGCCATCTGTAAAAGGCAGGTTCTCTAACCAAGGGTGAGAGCAGCATTGATCAACAGGGATAAACATATATGTAATTAGAAGACTTTTTGATGGGCATAACCCCTCTTTTTAGGGAAAGAACAGTGGACACTTCCCTCTAGGGTCTATGACTTTCTAGCCATAGGCTTCTGACTTGGCTCTCAGTACCAAGCATGAATTCCCTCCCACTGAGCAGGCGTCATATCCAATCAGAGAGCAGTTGATCACCCCCATCACGTATGTACCGCTATCGTATGTGTGTGTACCTCTTGCTTGGCTGGCTGATGTTATAGTGTGCAGGATCCACTGCTTGTTCACACTGTTGTTGACATTTATCCCCCAGCAGCTTGCAGAGCACTTTCCAGCGCTGTGACAGCTAGCTGGCAGGGAGTTCAGCCATTTGATTTTTGTATGTTTCATTAGAGCCTTTAGCATACTAATCATAATTATTTTAAACTCCTGGTCTGAGAAGATCAACACCTGCTATAACTGAGTATGGCTTTGTTGCTAACTTTCCTTGCTCAGTACTTCTTCATCATTGTAAGTCTAGTAGTCTTTTATTAAAAGCTTCGCATATTGTAAGGCATAGTAATGAGTGGCTTGGGCTCTAGTGTTTTCATGTTAATCTAGTTAAGACTTGGGCCATATTTAATGTTTGCTGTAGTTGTGGGTGTCAGAGACTTGAAACACTTCCATAAGCCTTGTTTGTGTATCTCTGTTTGACCCTGCGCTTCTCTAAGTACTTGTTCTTAGAGAGAGTCTGCTTCTTTCAGGTCAGCTGTAATTCCCTGATAACATACTGGAGCCCAGGGGTGTGGTACTATGCTGGGATGAAGGAAAATATTTTTTGATTAAATATCTGTCTTTCAGTGGACCTGTATCTTGTCTGTGACCTTCATGAGTATTTCCCACTAGTGTAGCTTATTTATGCATCCCCCACTACCTCCTCCTTGGCTAGTCCTTAGATGAGACAGGAACTCTAGAGAGGCTGGAGGTGCAGTAATGTCCTTCTCATGGCTATAATGGGTGTCTGGCAAATCTTTTTTCTTTCAAGAGTTGGTTTTTGCTATGGAGAAACATGCAGGTATATCTTATAGTGATTATTTCTCTCTGGAGTCTACCAGACTCACTAAGAGATCTTTCTTGGGTCAACAGTACAAGAACCTGGTGGTTAAAACTTGCAATGCATACGGCATTTTAATGCTGCAGTCTTAGGGGCTTTAGTCTTTCTTACCAATACAGTCAGTGCCCAGCAAGTTATCAACACTTTTATTTGTGTCCCTCCCAGTGTCTGGCTTTGGCCACTTCTGCTCCAGGAAAGCAGAGATTAATTAAGGTTCTCGGGATTTTCCCCTATCTCCAGATTTCTGGTAGCAGTTTTTCCTGCAAGCTCTGTTCTCTGATGGGTCCAAAAAAGTTGTTAATTTTCAATTTGTTCCAACTTTTTCTTGTTGCAAAGAGAATGACAGCTTCAAGGTACATGTCAGAGCTGAAGCCAGACAGAAGTCTACCTGGGTCTGTGCTGTCTTCACCCATCAACTGCTGGAGTCCAGAAATGATCTAGAAAATTGCTATGGAGAGCAGCCTGCAGGCAGCACACAGAGTGCCCACGCAGCTAGTGCTTCCCAACTTCACTTACTGATCTGAATCACTTGTGAAGCTTTTAAATTCTGCAGCTGTTTGGCCTGACTCCCGAAGATGCTGTTTGAACATGTCCAATACACTCTTAGGCATTTGGGTCTAAAAAGTGCCCAAGATGAATCTGACAGAAACATTGTAATCTAGATGATGGTTGTAGTTCTAACGTATCTCAGATAGACATATTTTCTTTTCTTTCTCTTGTTTACTCTTCCCAAACTGCATCACCAGGCTGGAGAACAATGCTGGTGAACCAAGGAGACCTGCCTTATAGCTCTCAGAGTTTATAATGAAACACAGCACAGCTTACAATTATAATGAAATAAAGATCACTGGACTAGTCAGGGTCTACTTAAGAAAACAGAGAAACAGAAACTACTGTAGAAGCTTCAGTAGGAATAATTTACATATGGCATTTGGACATTCATTGGAAGACTTTATGAGCAAAGTTTGGTCTTTGATGAAACATAAGACAGGAACTGCAAGAAGCATCAAAGATCTCCTTTGTCACCCATGGAAGATACATAGGATTTATCTTCATCCTCACACTTTACAAGATAGTAGATGTTATGCAAGTAACACAATCATGTATGCAGTGAACCTCAGCCAAGAAGGGGCTAGTGGGAAGACTTCTAGCAGCCAAATCCTGATGTAACTTCTTAGTGGCTCTGTGACCCTTAGGTGAGTGTAATTTAATTTCTCTGAGACTTAGTCTCCCACAACTGTAAACTGTAACTAGCAAGCATGCCTGCTTCTCGGGGAGAGAATAGTGCTGGCACACAGTAAGCCCTCACTCATGGCTAGGTTTATCGTGATTACTGCTGCTCTGCTCAGTGAGCTACAGAGGGCATTTTCAAGGCCAGTTTTGGCTTCCTGTGCTTTTCCCATTACTTGCTGACTGCACATTTCAGGGTTGTTTCAGTCAGCTTTGCATTGCTGGATAAACAGCCAACAAGAAGCTGCTCATGGGCGGAAAGGGTTTATTTCAGGCTTAAAAATTCCAGGGAACACCATCAATGACAGAAGAAACTGGCTCACTTCCATAGATCCAAGCAGAGAGATGTCATCAACAGCCAGCACCACCAAAAAGCATAAAGAGCCAGAGCTCCAAGCTTCTCTCCACACACCTTAGGGAGGGACTTAAGATCTTCTCCCAGTGACACTTCCCTGTAGCAGGGATTTGCCTGCTAGGGGTTCAAGCTGCAAGCTCAATTTTAAGAAAACACCTGAGTCTATGGGGCCATACATTCAAACCATCACATGGGTCTCATATACAGAAAGCAGACTGTGTGGAGCTATAACAGGAGCATCTCCAAAGTTGTTTCCAAGAATTATGGTCTGTTTCTAGCTCAGTAGGAAGGAGAGCCACACCCCTGCTAGACTCCTTGGCCTTTTCCAGGTTAAGCTAACCTTGATGGAAACTTCCAACAATGTGGTTTTGCAGAATGATTCATAAAGTATGATCTAAAGCTATATAAAATCTACAAAAATCAACCTTCAACAATGAGATAATCTTATATGATAAAGTAATAGTTAATTTTTTTTGAGGTAAGGTCTCACTCTAGCCCAGGGTGATCTGGAATTCACAATGCAGTCTCTGGCTGGCCTTGAACTCACAGAGATCCTCCTACCTCTGCTTCCTAAGTGCTGGGATTAAAGGCGTGCACCACCATGCAATCTAATGATCACTTGAAGTATTTTGTAATCTATGGAGAATACATTTCATAGCTCCTGGGAGCCCTCCCAGTTCCCCTCTTTGTCATTCATAGTTTTAATTCAAGCACAGAATATTAGGAGAGGAATCATAGTATCCATTATCCTTTCAGGAACTCAATGGAGCCCATGCAATTAACCTGTAGCTAGCCTGCTTACAATAATTTGTTTGTCCTTAGCAACAAAGATGGATCCGCTACCTTGCCCTGTCCTTATTTTTTTCTTTTATATAAATAGGAATATATCTTTCATTCTCCAAGTGAATTCTCTGCTTCTGAGGATTTTATTTTTCCTTGTTAAGAGTTTCAGAGTTGAAGGGCTGGGGAGATGTTTCCAAAGGTAAGGGCACTTGGTGCACAAACATGAGGGCCTGAGAAGTCCTGAGACAGGTCAAGTTCCGCTCCCTGGCATCCACGTAAAGAACACTGGGCATGGCCAAGCATGCCTGTCACTCAGTCCTGTGTGTGTGTGTGGGGGGGGACTAGAGAATCTCTGGGGCTCATTGACCAAACATGGCAGCTCCAGGTTGAGAGAAAGACTCCATCACAAGACAGTGTGTGGGTAGAGGAGGATACCTGACATTCTCCTCTGGCCTCTGCATGCATGAACACAGGATATGTGTACCTGCATGTGCATATACCAAACATGCACATACCCTGCACACACACACACTTCACAGTTGAAATTCCTTTGCAAAGTTCTCAAAGCAACTGTGGTGTTGTTGTGAGCCCTGGTCTAACATTCTTCATGTAAGAGCCTCTGAACTTTTACTTCTAGCTTGGCTGGGGTATGAAGTTGAAGGACATGATTTAATAGCTTTTTGTAAGTAGTACTCCCTCCTTTAACTTGTTATTGCCAATCATGAGGAATGTGTTTTGCGTCCTGGTCCTCACGGGGTACAGAAACAATGATAGGAAAACCAAAAATCAGTATGTTTGGGTCTTTTTCAGGGCTGGGAAATGGCTGTGTGAGCTGATCTTTAGATGAGGATCCCTGGCTGCTGTCAGGAAAGGGTTTGGAGAGAATTTTCATATTCTGAAATATGCACTGGATTCCAGAGTTCATTGAAAACATGAGCTAGAATAAATAATCTCATAGAAGATGTCAACTGTTAAATCGAAAGACTCTTAAATGTAATGGAAGATGCACATAGCACATGCAAACCCATGCATGTCTGTATGCATGTGCAGGCACACACATGCATCTGCCCGAATCAGGGTCCGTGCTGTACATGTGTGTTTCATTTAAGGCACAGCGACGTGGAGCTTGGGCTATCATTTCCAGTGATTTGCTGCCTGGGGGCAGCAGGGAAATGAAAAGAGCAGGGCAGCCTGTTCTCTGAGCGATGCTCACTCCCTCTGAAAGGTCATGTCATGTTTTTTTGGCAATTGACTCAATGGATTTGGATTCTGCAACATAAGGTCGGGTCATTTCTACCCTGCTTGAGTTTCCTGGGGAACGTGCCTTCCAGTTGTTTTCACATTGACCTCATTACCCAGTCCCAGTGATGAGCTTGGTGCAGACAGGCTGCTGCGGCCCAGGGCTGGGCTGCCCCTACAGACCCGCACCTCTACCGAGGCTAGCGTGGGTGGATGTAGGTGCCTCTCCCTTGCTCTGATTTCTCTATGTCCCCCGGCAAACACTAGCTGCAAGCCACTGAGCAAGGATTACAGTAGTGGGGGATGTGATAGAGGGGCTCAGGACCATTGTTTATTGCTCATGAAAGTGCAGCCAATGAAGAGATGAAGAAGAGGATAACCAGAAGGACCCAATCAAAATTTCACAACTCCTTTACAGAGTGAACATTTTCTAATTAATTGTGGAAGTTCGCTTTGAGTCATAAGAAAATGATTTAATTAAATCAATTTATGTTTGCAAGCATGCACATGAGTGTGTATGCACAGGCAAGCCAAGTTCTCTTCTGGCTGCAAATGTGTGAGCCACTTTCTGTGTCTGGCTTTACGTGGGTACTGATGAATCAAACCTGGGCCAGTAGGCTTTGAAAGCAAGCACCATTAACTGCAGAGCCATCTCCCCTGATCTGAGAAAGGGATTTTCTTAACACTGCTACCATTGTATATCTCCTGTCTACACACATTTTTGCTGGGTCACTTTCAAGGGAATGACAGTAGTTTCTGAAACAGAATTGTTTCACCCTTGAGAAGAGAACTTCACCAAAGCTAGACATTCCAGACTACCAAAGAACTCGAGCATGACAAATCACCTCTAGGAAGTCCTAGATAGCCAAGGGAAAGGGGGTCCTTGCTGGGCTTTGGGCTTATAAGGACCAAGTCTCTTCATGACACCTTCCCTTGTGCTATGACTGTTGGTAAATTATTTGAGATCTCAGAGTTAGTCAAATCAACATCATGTTTCTTATCTTTATAAAGAGGGTTAAATGATATTGTACCTAAGTAGTACTAAGGAGGCTAAGTACAAATAGTATGACATATAAGCAATACTATGGATGCTAAGTACTACTGGTATTTCATCTAAGGAGTACCAAGGAGGCTAAGTACTAATAGTATTGCATCTAAAAAGGCTAATTTAGGTTATTTATATTCAAGTTTGTGTTTTTCACTATGGAGGCTCTTTTATTCACCAGGGTCTAGCCAATTATCTGATAAAGCTACAAGAAAAAAACCCTAGAGTCTGATGCAGGAAAAAAAAAAAAAGAAAGAAAATTCCAAACCATGAAGGTCAATCAGGCAGTAGAATAATTTCACTCAGGAAGCTGTCAGGACACCAGAACCAGAGATATTCAAGGGAAAATTGGATGTACTACTTAGGGAAATAGTATAAGAAGAGTTTGCCCTTGTGTACCGGTCTGAAGGAGATGACCCAGCAACCAATCTATAAATAAACTGCTTTGCTGGTGTCTAAGATATGGGGCGCTTTGGGAACAGTGGGGTTTTGTCAGGCACTTTGAAAAATGATAATACAAAAAGTATTGCAGTAAAGGCCTAATGTTTCTTTTTATTACAAAAACCATATTAGAAATGTGAGGCTCCCTCACTCTCTCTGTTAACAGAGATCCGATGACTCTATTATCAAAGAATAAAACTTTCAGAAAGGCCCTAATTGGTATTATTTTCAATTCTAGAATGAGGTAATATTTCATTCCATAAAATAGAAGCAGCTAATAGTCCCAGCTAAGGAGGCTGGTTGTATAGACAGAATACTTTCTTCTGTTTCCTGTTTTTAAATAAAGTGAAAAATTAAACAAGAGGTATTGGTCACTTGAAGTGATTTTTCCTTGAAAGATGGTAGGATGGGAACAGTGAGACAGCACAGTAGGCACACAACTAGTGAGTTAGCACTAGGTTATTTAAGGTTGTTTCCTTTTAGCTTTGGGGATTAAACTAGACAGAATTTTACTAACATGCCCGTTGAAACTGGTCTGCTGGGAACATTGAACTGGCATCTCTCTCCTCCTGATTTCCCAGTGGCCAAGTGGCCTGGCTTCGGCTTCATGGCATGGAACTTTAGCATGCGTGGTTCTGTTTTGAATTTTGGTTTGGTCTCTTGGGCCTAATGCAGAAACTTAATCCAAAACAATGACACCCTTTACTTTGAATCTAGCAGCGTAAACATGTAAAATGGGTCAGTATAACAGAGTTTCTTTTCTGTTTGCTTCATAGTGCATTTGAGGCAGCTGTTTCTGGTTCAGGGAATGCTTTCTTCTATGCAGTGACTCTGAACTCCAGCTGCTTTGGTCTTCTGACACATGACTTCTTCTATGTGCCAGCAGGAAGGGGAAGGATGCGCTTTCTACCACCTTCCTCAAGAACCGCTTTTGGCAAATTATAGCCTGAGGAAAAGGCTACTGGGGACATAACACCATTTACAACTGCAGAACAAATGAGAATAGAGGTCTTCAGATGGGAGAGGCTGTGACTGTCTCAATGCACTGACAAGTTAATTATATGATGAAAATGCATCTCTACGAATCTCCACACAGCCACAGCAACTTCTTACCTAACACTGCACTGCCTCTGACTAGTTTGGAGGTGAACTATGTGATGTAGAAACACATGGAAAAGGATAGCCACCTCTTCCATGTCTTGGCCAGAACCGGTGCCATGTTTCTTTTCAAATTCCATTGATTAGGACTCAGTCATACGATAATGCTTATCACCAAAGGAAGCTGGGAAATAGGTCAGCAGGATGCCCAGGAAGAAGAGGAAGACTGGTTCGAGCTGGCAGCCTGACATGTTAACACAATCCTGTTCTCAAGTTTGTCAATGGCTCTGCACTTCTCGGGGGGAGCGGGGGGGAACCTTTATACCAGGCAGAACAACCCGGCAAGAGCTATGGATTCTCACTGCTCATCATGATCACCAGTTCTATTTGCACTTTCAAAGAAGGCTCTCAGATGCCATCAATGGACTTGATATCCCTCCACCAGAGGGACAGGAAACATTGTTCTCTGATAATGGTCCAGACTATGAACTGGCATTTCATGAAGAACTAGTGCTAAGGATCACTATATAACGGGCATTTTATTTATGATCAGAAATCTGGTTTTCTCCACAAAGCTATTTCATAGTGGATAGGGATAATGTAAGGAGCTAATTTTGATGCCAACACTCTGGGTTTGGTTGCTTGGGGAAATACTTCTGGAGATGTGATGCTCGTCCAGCTCACTGTGAGCCCAGCTGTTTTCTGCACAGGTACTGCTAACAAGGGTCTGCTTGATCGCCCACCTCTGCTATGTGGCTCCCCCATGAAAGGTGAGGCTGACTGGTACACACAAGGTGGCGAACCCCTGGGGCCCAATTGTGTAGAAATGGGCACAGGTGTCATAATTAGCCATTTCCTACAAAACCCCACAAATAAGCTACAACCCTCAAGATACCAACTTCTGGAACCTTTTACAGAATTGTTTGCAGGCCACATACTATTCTTCTGTAGCCTGTTTAATTACCCTAACTATATATTTCACTGCCCTAGGCTAGCTGGTACAAATTTTACAGAGAATGAGATGTGAGGGTGGTTAATAGCAGGAGGGTATCAGCCGTCATGGGGAACCCTGTGGTCTGCTGCACACTGGCCAGCAGACCACGGCAACAGCTTCCTGCTCTGTTCTTGCCCCGTAAGGCTAATAAACATGTCATGAAGTGACCAGAAATGTGCGAACTTGGGAAGGCAAACATTGACATTGAGCACAATGTTTCCTTGGTATGAACTACTTCTCCTGACCCCTGAGAGGGGAAGTGAAAGTTCTGGATTGTTTAAAGTGAAAAATTCCCTTAATTACCCTGCTTTCCACTCTGAGTATTGCTTCCATCTCCTAGCAAATATATAGACAAAATGAACATTTTACCTTCCAGGACAAAAGCACGTTTTGTGTTAAATTCTGAATGATTTTGCTAACGACCTAGGCAATGGCTTGGATTCTGCTTGTCAATAGCATAGACAAGGACTTCCTTCATCCACACGCAACACAAGGAGGGAGCTGCTGTCCACTTTACACTGGGAACGCCCTCACATAGTCTGCTTCCAGAATGGTCAGAGGCAGTGTGGCGCGTTAGGTAAATTTTGCTCTCATTGTGAGTAGATTCATGCACATGTATGCACTTTCATCACGCTATTAATTTGTCAGTGATTCACAACAGCCAACTGCCCCTCCCTTGCTTGGGCCTTGGCTCCCATTTGTTCTGGAGTTGGAAAATGGTGCTATATCTCTAGTAGCCTTTCCCTCAGGCTGGAATATGCAAAGAGGTTGCTCTCAAGCAAATGCAAACTTAACTGCCTGGTTAGATGAGACAGTATTGCATGAGACACTATATTTAGAGTATTGGGGGTAACAGTGTAGTAATAGAAATGGAGATAGGACAACTTCCCCCCCATATTTCTAAAAATGTGTGTGTGTGTGTGTGTGTGTGTGTGTTAGAGAGAGAGAGAGAGAGAGAGAGAGAGAGAGAAAGACAGAGAAATTTGGTGACACAGTCACTTGAATAAAGCTGTATTTTATTTGAAACAAATCTTTATGCTTTCTTTGTTATTAGAAATAATGTGTCAATGAATATTGTCCTGCAAATAATTCTTTTAAATTATTTCCTCGAGAATAAACTTTATGCATGGGAACATTTGTTCAGAGGATATTGACTATATTTTGATCCTTACAAAAAGTATGTTGTCAACTTACTTTTCCAGAAGAATTATGCTAATTTATAGTGTCACCAGGAAATAATGATGTTAACAGATTTTAATTGCAATTTTATCACTGTTTGATTCTGCCTCACTCTTTGGTTCATTTAGTAAGTCTAAAGTGCTTCTCACTGTCATTTCACTTCATGCTTCTTCTGTTTATGGCAATGATATTTCACCATGTGTTTCATTACTGCTCACATTTTGGGGGAGGAATATTCAAGTATCATAAGTTTACTGATTTTGCTTCAAAGTACACATGTTCATTTGAATGAATTGGTGATGATTTGAATATGGCTTGTCCCCATATAAACTCAGGCCTTGGCCCGAGTGTAACAGGGGTTTTGGGGTTCAAACCCTGAATTTATATCTGTTTTTATTGTTGTTTACTTATTTTTATTTTTTTCCCCAAGATAGCATTTCACTCTAGCCGAGGCTGATCTGGAACTCATTTTGTATTCCCAGGCTAGCCTTGAATTCATAGCAATACTCTTACCTCTGCCTCCCGAGTGCTGGCATTAAGTGTGTGCCACCATGCCTGGCTCACATCTGTTTTTAACAAGGAATTGGAATAAAATAGACTAAGAAGGATAGTTTATTAACTATTACACTTATTCAAGGCACTTAGGGGAATGTTGCAGACCAAGGAAGGGGGAATAGATATAACCCCATGGTTTGAGAGTCCATGTGGGAGTTCATGGGCCTGGGGAAAAACTGTGAAAAGGCATTCTCTAAAAAAGGCTTGTGCTTCAGCCATGGTGGGAAACCAACTGCTCTTGATTTGGCTAAGTGACCCGCTCAGTGGAAAGGGACCCATAGCTGGATCTGGGAAACAAGTCAGAACCATATCCAAACATGAGCCCGCTCTCCATTATCAAGCTAACACCAATTGTGGGCTACAAGAGGGCCTACACCTATTAAATTCTCTATTATAAAAATAAGGGTTATCCCATTTATATAGTGCTAACTTTATTCTCTGTTGGAGAATCTGCTTCTCTTTTTCAGATAGATGCAGATCCTAAGGAGAGAACCACCCCATCATACTTTAAAAGGGCCCCAGCTGAAACTAAGAATAATTGGCAAAACAAGCAAGGGTGTTGTTTTCTTGGTGAACCAGGTACCAGCACAAGGGTGAAGGAGATAACACAGAGAACAATCAACTCCTACCAAATCATATATCCAGAGACACAGAGGCTCCCAACACCTTATCACTGAAGCAGACCCAAAATGAACCCAACATGGCTCAGAGGAATTTTGCGGAAGAGGGGGTGGAAAGAATGTCAGGGCCACTCATTGGGTCATGATACGCAGAGACATTTCCTCCTACCCATAACCCATAACTCCACAATGCATGACACATATACCTCAACAAGGAGAGGCCAGGGGGAGGGGGTAGGACATGGACATGGAGGAGGATAACAATGGTACCAACTTGACTGTATTCACTGAGTACAAAACTAATTAATAAAAAATATGATAAAAAGGCTTGTGCTTTAAAAAAATTAAAAGGATATAAAACTAGTTAAAATGAAATATCCTCTCCTACCTGGCTGCCAGAGTGGGAAAGACATGGTCTTCCTGATGTTGAGACCCCAAGACTCAGGTGTTGAGAGATGAACAGGCAAGGAGCTGGAAAAGGATTAGAGGGTGTGCCCCCTGGTAAGTCTATTTATTTTTTGAGGAGGATGGAACACCTGGATATAGTGGAAGAGCCAATTGGCTTGGGCTCAGAGAAGAGGTCAACACACACACACCTGGGTAAGGAGAGAGAGAGAGAGAGAAAGAGAGAGAGAGAAAGAGAGAGAGAGAGAGAGAGAGAGAGAGAGAGATCATACTATTGGGTGAGATGAGCAGATGCTGAATTCCAGTTCTGTTGCTGCTGCAATTCAATGGCAGGGTGACTGTGTGACACAAGATTTCTCTCTTGTAAGCCTTTTCCCTAAGCTGCCTTACAAAGCTTGACTCCCTCTCGCCAAGCTGGCGGTTCTAGAAGTGGAACTGTTGGAGGAATCTGGGTCATGGAGGGGGAGTTCTTCTGAATGGGTTGACGTTTTTCTCCTGTGTGTGAGTTCTCATTGTCATGAAGGGAACAAAGGAGTTACCACAAGACTGGTTTGTCTTGAAGCGAGCTTCATGTTCTCTGTACTCACTCACTCCTCTGCTGGTACCCTCCTGCCATCTATTTGTCGCCATGAGTTCATGTAGTACATGTCCCTCACCAGAATCAACTTTCCTTCTTTGGACTCAAAGCTCCCAGAGCCGTGAGCCAAATTAAACCTATTTTGTTTATAAATTACCAAATTTATGCTTTCTGACATAGCAAAAGAAGATGAACCAAGGCAGAATCCTTGATAAGATAATTGGTACTATCCTTTGGAACAAGTTGAAATCTACTGGTGATAATTGTGTTCACAACTGGGAAATGTGTGAAACCCTTTACTCCCTGGGTTTTTGCAATGAGTTGTGATATTATATGCCTGTGGAAATAGAAGATGATCGTAATGTAAATTTATATTTAGTTAAAACACGAGTATAAATATAGTTTGAGGATAAGTAATTTGACTGGAATTTATTTGCAAAAAGATTTGGATACCTTCCCTGATCACAAACTTAATAAGAGAAACTAGTGGAACATGGAAGTTACTGGAACATAAGAAAATAATATGAGATAGTTTAGATCTGAAATTTTTTTCTACAAAAATTATTCATCAGGGCTGGACAGAGGGCTTAGCAGTTAAAGTACTTGACTTCAAAACCAAAGGACCTAGGTTTGATTCCCGAGGACCCATGTCCGTCAGATGCTCAAGGTGGTGCATGCGCCTGGAGTTCATTTGCAGCAGTTGGAGGCCCTGGAGCACCCATTCTCTCTCTATTTGCTTCTTTCTCTCTCTCTCTCTCTCTCTCTCTCTCTCAAATAAATAAATAAAAAAATATTGAAAAAAACTATTCATCAGAAAAAAATCCATTTTATAGTCAAGCCAAAAAGTTTCTTATATTGCAGAAAATAGTAAAAAATAATAGGTTGAGTAGACATATTATCTCAGCTGATGCTAGCTAGATCCTTACTGAAAGGCCCCTTGGTAGAATTATTATAAATGGCAGGAAAACTTTATATCAATTAGTGATTATTTCTGTCAGGATAACCTGTGTGTGTGTATGTGTGTCCACATGTGTTCATATGTGAGTGCAGATGTACCATGAGTGTGCATTGAGGTCAGAGGACAACTCTGAGGTTGGTCCTTGCCTGTCCACCTTACTTGAGGCACTTACGTGAGGCACTCTGCATTCTCCTCACTCTGCATTCTTGCTCTGCTATTCTTCGCAGTATTCACCATGAACTTCTGGGAACTTATTCTGTCTCTACTGTCACCCCTCTCACAGTCATCATCAGTGTGCTGGGATTGTAGTAGCCACTGTGGCTTCTGGCCTGGGGTTTGAACTCAGGTACTCCAGCTTGAGTATCAAATACTTTTATCCAGTGACCCATCTCCTGGTTCCAACCTCATAGTTTTAAGGGTTGAATACCAAAAAGTATTTTTAGAGATTACTTTTTTTTTTGTTTGTTTGCTTTTTCAAGGTAGGGTCTCACTCTAGCTCAGGCTGACCTAGAATTCACTATGCAGTCTCAGGGTAGCCTTGAACTCATGGCGATCCTCCTACCTCTACCTTCCTAGTACTGATATTAAAGGTGTGTGCTACCACACCTGGCTTTTATTTATTTTTATTATTTTTATTTTTTTGAGGGAGTTTCACTCTAGCTCAGGCTGACTTGGAGTTCACTATGTAGTCTCAGGGTGGCCTTGAACTCACAATGATCTCCCTACCTCTGCCTTCCAAGTGCTGGGATTAAAGGCGCGCATCACCATACTCAGCTCAGAGATTACTTCATAAAATTAACAAGCAAGGTTTTTTTTGTGGGTATCACATACATGTAATCTTATAAGATGACATGTATTTCAAAAATCCAACGATGAACATTGGTGATATGACCCTGTGGTAAAATGCTTGCCTCATATGCTGTGAGCCTCTGAGTTTGATCTCCAGTATTACTGAACAAACAACCAACATACACCAAACCCAAGTGTTAAATGTTATGAAAGTGAACACTTGTGGCCTGGCAGAATCATTTAAAAGGAAACCACACTCAGGCTTCTTCAAACTAGAGCTACATTGTGATGCTGTACGGAATGCTAATGAAAGGATCTAGACACAAGAAGCACTTACCTAAAATTCAGAAGGAGGCAACCTTAACAGCCAGGCTGCAGTCATCATGGTAGGCTTTCTCTGGGAGAAGAAAGGAAGGGCTTCTGGGCCACTGGAGTCAGACTAGGTGCAAGAGTTACATGGTCAGCAAACTGTGTAAAACCAAAGAAAGTTTGTGTTATAAAAAATATTGTATTTTGGGGCTGGAGAAATGGCTTAGTGGTTAAGCGCTTGCCTGTGAAGCCTAAGGACCCTGGTTCGAGGCTCAATTCTCCAGGACCCACATTAGCCAGATGCACAAGGGGGCACACGCATCTGGAGTTCGTTTGCAGTGGCCGGAGGCCCTGGCGTGCTCATTCTCTCTCTCTCTGTCTCTGTCCGTCTCTTTCAAATAAATAAAAATAAACAAAAAAATAAAAAAATATTGTATTTTGAGCAATTGAGAGATAACGATGATGTGCTTTGATTTTAGAGATTCTAGTGAAGGCAAGGGTGATATCAAATGAGGGAGGAATAAATTTAAAAATTTAAAAATTATCTATTTATTTGAATATGTATGTATGTATCGATGTGCATGTGCCATTGTGTGTGAGTGTGTGTGCTTTTCTTTTCATTTTCCTTTAAAAATATTTTATTTATTTATATGAGAGAGACAAGGAGAAAGAGTCAGATAGAGAATGGGCATGCCAGGGCCTCCAGCTGCAGCAAACGTACTCCAAATGCATGTGCCACCTTGCACATATGGCTTATGTGGGTCCTGGGGAGTTGAACATGGGTTCTTAGGCTTTGCAAGAAAGCACCTTAATGGCTAAACCATCTCTCCAGACCTTTGCTTTTCTTTTTATAAAAAATATTTATTTATGAGAGAGAGAGAGAGAGAGAGAGAGAGAGAGAATGAGAAAACAAGGGTTTCCACTGCAGACAAACTCCAGATGCATGTGCAAATTTGTGCATCTGGCTTTATGTGGTGCATTAGTCTGTTCTTTAGAGGAATAGATTGGATAGAATGAATTGTATTAAAAGGGAAATCTATTGGATTAGCTTACTGAAGTCCAACAATAGCAGTTTGCAGGCTTGGGAGTCAAGGAACCCTGGTAGCTGTTCAGTCCACATGGCTGGATGCCTCAGCAGTTCCAATCCAGCACTGAAGGCCTGAGGGCTTCCTGGAGAGCTGTTGGTCTTCAGTCCATGCAGGAAGGCTGAGGAAATTTGGTTCCAATACCAAAGAAGGATAGCCGAACCAGAAAGATGCAAGTGAAGCACTCACCAGCAAGCCACACCAACAGCCAGGTGGGAGGAAGGGATTCTTTTCTCCCAGAGCTTCCTTAGATAAAGCCCCCTCCTGGAGGGTCACCCACTCTGAAGGAAGGACTTTCTTCTTCAGTTAATCCTTACTGGAGGGAACCTCAGTGATCAAGTTGACAACAGAACTTAACCATTACATGTTGGTACTGGGGAATCAAACCCAGGCTGTCAGACTTTGCAAGTGTCTTTAACTGCTGAGCCATCTCCCAATTCCTGTCTGTGCTTTTCTATATTCTTCGAGACAAATTCTAGGCTATCTGGCTCACAGACCTTCAGATTCTCCTGGCTCCACCTCCCATTGTGGTAGGGCATTACGATCACAGACACATGCACTACTAGGAGTCTAGCTTTATGTTGGTTCTGAAGAAGATCAAACTGGCATAAGAGAGACAATTTAGGGGTGGCAGGGCTCCTGAAAGTCAGCTAAAATCAGCTAAAGAGAATACTATCCTTAAGCCTGTCTGGGGACAAACTGGTTCCTCATCTTTTTCTGCTAGGGGGCAGACATGTCAGAAATGTCTGGTCTTTCCTGATCTCTTCTTCCCTAAAGGAGTTTCCTCTCTCCTAGAAGACATAATCACTCCTTCCAAGAAGGATAATTCCATTTCTTTGGAATGTAAATCTGAAAACCTGGCCTTGCCTGGACACCTGAGATGGGTGCTGGACTGACCAGCTTAGCCTCCATCCAGTAAACTCCCATGACAGACCACAGTTGCAGTCTCTAGGTGGGCTTCTCCATTTTTTAAGGACCCTCCCCTCTTTGGGCACTAGCTTTGCCTTATTTCCTTCTCTTAAGCTCTATAATAAAATCCTTCTAAACTTTATTCTCTGGTCTGTGGATTTCATTCAAAATTCATGAGACAAGAACCCAGAGTCTACTGACTCAGTTCTTCTGGCATGCTAACTTCTGAGTTACTGCCCAGCCAAGAGCCAACAAGGCATTGCTAAATTCATATTTCATCACCAAGCAAGCACCCCTTTAACCATAGGGTCATCTCCCTAGCCCCAGGAACTTTTTTTGGACAAAACATGCATAGGAAAGAAAAACATACCCTTTAATTGACATATAATATTAGAATAGGTGAGCCAGAATATGTATGTAACTTAACTATTAAATTATAAATTTAAAGTAGACAGTTGTCTATCTTAATCCTTTAATTATTGATGCTTCACTTATAGATATTCTCAAAACCCACCGTAAGTTGAAAATAACTTAGGTTGGATTTGCATTTAAGGCACTCAATCTACCAAACATCAGAGCTTAGCCACACAGCACACTGTAGACTGTGAACTGTTGATCCTTATGATGTTGTAGCAGAACTGGAGTTGTGGTTCATGAGGAAGTTTTGTACTCACTTTGTGAGCCCAGAACAGATCACAATTCAAAATTCAAAGTGTCATTTCTACTCACATAAAGCACAAAGTCATAAATTGAGGTCTTGTCAGTCAGGGACCATCCATATATATCCAAGCTGGTCAAACTGATTTTCTCACTGGAAAAGCTTCAGTTTTTTTTTTTTAATTGAGAACTTTAATATATGAGTACATTGAAAATTGGCCATATGCTCATGGGGTTATACTCTTATGCCCATCTCCCCCACCTCCATTCTACTAAGGAGCCTATACAGTGGGGTTATTGGTAATAACTGTGGGGTCAGAACCTTCTCCAGAGAGATGGCAGGAGATACTGAGGAGACTAAAAACTCATCAAAGCATAAAATTAGAGACTTCCAAGAGGGCAGCACTAAAGGAGACTTGTGACATGCCCTCCAAAGCTGACCGAACTTTGCAGGGGAGTGGGTGGAAAGAATGTAAGAGCCACAGGATAGGCAGATGTACTGTGAGGCACTGTGCCTCTACAGAGACCAACTGGTGCATCCACGACTTCTTCAGTTTTTTAAAAAATTTATCTATGAGAGTGAGAGCATGACAGACACACAGAGAGAAACAGTGCACCAGGGCCTCTAGCCAACTGCAAATAAACTCCAGATGTGGTATGCCACCTTGTAGGTATGCACCACCTTGTGCACCTGCCTTATGTGGATTCTGGGGAGTTGAACCTGGGTCCTGAGGTTTCACAGGTAAGTGCCTTAACTGCTAAGCCATCTCTCCAGCCCACTTCTTCAGTTTTGAGAAATGGTTTGGCATTAACAACCACATGGTTAGTTCTGGGTGTATCATTAAGCTGGAAGATCTCTGAGAGCACTCATATGAGGAAGAGCTGAAGGTTGATAAACTGAAGTAAGAGAAAACTTGGAGTAAATGATGCCTGAGGATACAGGAAACACTGGCACACACAAAGAAGATACCACGTTACAGGAGGCTTTAGAGAAGAGTGCTAGAACATATGTGTGGAGAGTATTAGCTCATGCCAATATTAGGAAGAATTTTGCAGCAACGACCTCTGGTAATTTCTTTGGAACCAATTAACAAAAGATTAATACAGTTTGTTATTAATAACTTTCTTATTCTTTTTAAACAGAGCACAACATCTATCCATTATTTAAGGACCAATTGGGAGAAAGTAATGGAACTTCTGGCTAAGTTTAATTTTACTACATATCAGGTCTACTACCACACACTGAGTGTATATCAAATTAGTAATGGATTCAGCTATTAAAATGCCTGCAATCTATTTTGCTTAAATATGAATGCAAAATATGAAAGCTATGTTTTGTTGAAAGTTATGATTTTGGAAGTTTAATTTCCTTGGAGCTAGGCCACTGCTTATAAACCCTACACCTGTAAATCCTTCCTGAAGGATCTCTTTCCTGAAGATACTTTCATTTCATGACCAATTGTTTCTCTGTGGATAAATTCAACTATAAATTACAATCAAATTCTCCTCACATCTTCTTCTCTATCTTAAGACCTCCATGAATTATAAAGTAATTACAGCACTCCAAGGACTGTTTAATAATTGTGTACATGAACACAGATTCTCCTCTATATTTGAGAAGGGCTCATTCCCAGCTGGGAACATTAAGTTGAGTTTTATTGAGACTGGGGACTGTTGGTTCAGGCATCTTGGTGATTCCCCTGGGCTATTTTGAAAAGTATCTTGGGATCTTTAATTTCCACCTGGATGGCCAGGGAGGTGAGGAATGGCCCTCTCCTGTGTGACCTTGTTTTCCACTTAGGGTCTTGACCATATGGTTTCCCACCTCAAGGTGAGATCTGCAATTCTGGCAATTTCATCACCTCTGAGTTATTTCTGTGCAACCGTAACTATATTCTCATGATTGGTTTTCTCCAAAGTGACTTCAGGTGATGGCCAAGAAGACATGTTAGAAACCTTACACAGAGTTAGTTCCTAACAGAGGTTTGAATGATTTGCTCTTGGTGATGTTCCATTGTAGTCACGGCTTTTTAATGTGATTTTTTTTTTCTTTCTGTGGTGCCATTTATGTGATATACATGTGACAGACACTCAAGGTTGTTCGGTTGCATGTCACAGTTTTCCTCTGGCACATCTAGACTGGAATCTTTCTTTCTCCTTTTGTTTCTTTTCATCTGTTACCTTGGCACTGCCGGCTGAGAGAGTAAATGTTGTCTGTGTCTTTTGCAACTCACCTTGAGAGGCGCTGGATGAAAAGGTGCTAATTAAGTTGAAACTGTTGGCCCTGTTGTCTGTGTGAGCTCCGGGATGCAAAAGACCTCTGAGAGTTTGTGAGTGTGTGAGTCTGTGAGTGCATGCACCTGTGTTCAGCTTTTTGTTTTTCTTCCAGGAATTGTGACAGTGAGAATTGTTTAGAGTATGTTAACATAACAAATTTTTCAAACCTCCTCTGGGGTCGACTCCAAAGCCACTCACAACTAGCTTGGCAAGAAAAGTAAATGCGGTTCAGTCTGCAGTTGTACGTAGGCTGTATTTGAATAGTGTCTGCGTCACAACAGAAGTAAGTGTGTTCTAAGTGTAGCTCTGGCACTTCCTCTCCTTGTCCTATGGGCATGAAGAATGAGGAAAAACAGATTTAGAAGTAGCAGGAAGTGATATCTCACCAATGTCTAACATGTCAGGTGGGTTGATGCCCCTGCCTGATGGGCTTGGCTTACTCCACGCATGTGAACTTACTTACTTCCGGGCGTGGGCTCCTTCCTTCCCAGCACTGCTCCCATGCTTGCGTGCTCACCGACTCTGAAGGGCTCAGCAGCTTTCTCAGCATGCTGCTTCATATCTGTCACCGTGTAAGGTAAATTATGCAAGATGAATTTATGGAACCGGTTTCTTCTACCTGGGGTGACAATTTACCTTTTCATAGTGCTATTTTCCCTCTGAGATACCTTTCATTTGTTTACATGAGTTCCATTTTTGTTGCTGTGGTAACAAAGAAGAAAAAAAATTATGCAAGTTGTCTACATAGGTATAAAACTTATGGCTGTGATGTTCACAAAGTTACTTGTGATCAGTTTTTTAAAAATAATTTGTTGTTTATTTTTATTTATTTGAGAGCAAGAGAGAGAGAGAGAGAGAGAGGGAGGGAGAATGGGCACATCAGGACCTCCAGCCACTGCAAACAAACTCCAGATGCATGTGACACCTTGTGTATCTGGCTTACATGGGTACTGGGGAATCGAGCCTCAAACTGGGGTCCTTAGGCTTCACAGGCAAGTGCTTAACCACTAAGCCATGTCTCCAGCCCAGGATCAGTTTTTGTTCCAGTGTCCCAAATGCCTCATATGTTTCCTAGCAAAGAGTGACCACTCAGTAAGCAACCATTGAGCAATGTGATAGAGATCAGTT
Organism: Dipus sagitta; assembly: GCA_036346955.1. Lineage (NCBI taxonomy): Eukaryota > Metazoa > Chordata > Mammalia > Rodentia > Dipodidae > Dipus > Dipus sagitta. Next base: position 130,826,613 of record CM070772.1, on the reverse strand, counting down.
CTATCAACTGACTGGATTATTTTGCATTTTTGGTTTGCTCATTGGTTGAATTAACCTAGTCAGGAGCTACTTGGTCATCAAGAAATATTGTTATGTATTTCTGAAGACTGTGGAATTACTTTGGTGAAAACTGCTAAGATCGGTTTTGGCAACAGACATGAAAAGTTCAACATGAATGGCATCCAGAAATTCTCCTTCTGCAGTGAATAGATCAAAGGTTCTGAGGGAATCCAAGAGGAGGCTGGTCTGCTTTCTCTCCTATGCCTGGAATCTTCTGAAAAAATGGTCTCTTTAGTAAATGGTGGGAGGACTAAAGCCCCAGCTAACTTGTGCTTGCTGGAGTCAGAGTGAACTTGGGAGCTTCAGGAAGAACATCTCCCTAATAAGTGACAGGTGCAATAATACAGACCTGTCGTCCTTGCTACTTTCTGCAGAAACCACAAACATCCTTGTGAAAGTTAAAGGGAAAAGAAAAATATGTTCTTTCAAGAGGGGCTAACAGGGAACAAGAGGTGGGGCTATAAAGGGTGGTTTAACACTTCTAATGGAACCTTTCAGTTTAGCCCCTGAGGCTTTTGCCTAACCCTGTCACTGTCCCAACACCTCCTCTGTGCTGACAGTCTTGGTAATTGATGGGTTCGTGGGGGCTTTCTTTCCTTGCAAACACATTAAAGCAGGAGGGAACACTCTGGCCTCCGCTTCCCGACTGGCTGGCACTGGGGACCCGAAGCTAGTGGATACAGGGTCGGGTGATGTTGGAGGGAAGAGGGGATCGATCCTGTCAGTCAGGCCAGCCTGCTACTGTCAGGCTCTGAGACCTTACACCTGCTCCTTGGAGTCATTAGAACTCCCAAATCTCTTTGCAGGTTTTTTTTCTATTAGACACATATTCCCATGTTTTGATTTTTTGCTCCTAAAGTCATTTTTTTTTATAATTACCTACATTGAACCACACTTACCAGCTGTGGGCTGAGAACGGGCAAGTGATTTATTAGTCCTGGTATCTAACTGTGCTGAGTGGCATGGAATTGATTTGGCTGGTGACACACACACAGTGAGGGGATGCTCAGATGGGTTGGTGGGGGTCAGTGTCAGGATTGGGGCTGCTCTTGGAACTGAAGTGTGTGTGGGAACTTGGGGCTTAGAGTGCAGTCAGTAGACTGTGACATTGCGCAAGCGTTGTTTCAAAGTAGGGGTGTTACTGCAGCAGGCAAACAATGAAAAGACAGCTGGGAAGCTTCTTTTGAAATTGAAAGTAAAGAAGGAAGAGGGGACTGCACCACTTGCACCGTGACCCTAGAAAGTTCTGAAGAAGGAACTGCACCACTCACACCATGACCTATGATGCTAGAAAGTTCTGAAGAGGAGACCGCACTACTCACACCGTGACCCTAGAAAGCTCTGAAGAGACGACTGCACCACTCACACCGTAACCCTAGAAAGCTCTGAAAAGGGGACTGCACTGCTAACACCATGACCCTAGAAAGTCCTGAAGAGGGAACTACACTGCTAATACCGTGACCCTAGAAAGTTCTGAAGAGGGGACTGCACCACTCACACTGTGACCCCAGAAAGTTCCAAAGAGGGGATTGTGCCACTCACACCATGACTCTAGAAAGCTCTGAAGAGGGGATTGCACCACTCACACCATGACCCATGATGCTAGAAAGCTCTGAAGAAGGGACCGCACTACTCACACCGTGACCCTAGAAAGTTCTGAAGCTCCACTCACACTGTGACCTGAGAAAGTTCTGGATTTCTTTGGTCCATACTCTCCAAGGGTTTTACTGTGTAGTAGCCAGTCATGGCTGGGCATCTTGGACTGCCTCACTTGACATTTTTACACATCATGATTCACACCTTCTTGAAGATGTTGGCAGTATGTTTTCAGGATCATCTTCTCTATACATAGATTATCAAACTGTAGCGTGGCCCAGTGGATGCACCTTCTTGGAGAATCACCCATCCTCCTGCATCAGACTGTGCATGAAACACCAGCAACAGTGGTATGGGTCACATGGGCCAATTCAGTAGCTGTGGCCTCCTTCTGTCGCCTTTTGTTTTTTTCCTGTCCAGGACAGCATGATCCAGACTCATGAAAAATGCCCAAGGCGTGGGGAAAATAATGTGCAAAGGAGATCAGGGATACCATGTGGCTTCTACCAGCCCTAGGCAGCTTCTGCCTTTGTTGACTTCTTTTGTCCCCAAAATATGAAAAGTTATATTTTGACATATTATCACTTTCCCCTTATCTAAAATTTTTATTTTTCCCTTCTAGTTTTAAAAGTGATGAAGAATTTTCAAAGGCCCTTAAAAATCCTATGGTGTATGGTGTATAATATGGGTACGGTATTTACGGGGCCTCATGACTGTACGAGGCTTAGAGAAGAGATGCCACTACCATTTATGTCAAGTGAGAAATGCAAAATATCATGAACTTTTCAAATGATATTCTAAGTAAGGTATATAAATCCTGCTTTGTGTCTTCCTGGATGAACTCCGTGACCTCTCAGCTGTACAGATGCTGAATGCTGGCAAAGTTAAACTGAAGTGAAATGAAAACAATTTGAGTGTGCTTGAGCAAATAGCCTTCATGAATCAGAAGCTCCAAGTGAGAAGGGGTCCAGAACCCTCACTGAAGAAGAGAAAGGGGCCCATTTTTATAGAGTAAATGGAGAATCCCTATAAAGAAAATAATTATTGGTTACAATCACAAAATTGTCTTATTTGGTCTTCCCTGCTAAAAGTTCCTAGTTTGTGGGCAGCTTCTCACTGGCTAAACTCTAATTCCATTTTCCTTAATGCAAGCTTTGTCCATGAAATGGCTCAAGTTAAGTTCTGCTGCTGCTTTTCAAATCAAGCAAGGTTAAGGTCACTTATGGAGTCTAACTGGCTTTGCTGCTCTGGGATTCTTTAGGCCTGTCTTATCTGCATTTTAATAAATGTTAACAGTCTTTTGGTTTTGTAAAATAAAGTCCGAACCCATCTGTATGGTCTTGAAGACATGTTTTGAAGTTTGGACTTTTTGATAACTTCCTTACATGAATTCATTTTTCCCTTTGGATATCACAGTAACCTAAATTTCCAAGTTCTGTGTAATTAGATTATGCTAAATTAGGGTGCTGTTAAAATCAATGTACTATTTAATCAAGCCAAAAAAAAAGTCCTAGGACTAAAGGATCTTCACAATAATTCATTTTGCAAAACAATAGTATAAAACTGACTACCCCTGCGAAAGAGCCTGTAGTAGAGCAAATAATACTTCCTAAAGTGTTTGCTTGTACTTGAGGCTTGAAGCTATTGAGAATTTACTTGAAACTAGAATGCACCACAGTTTTTTAGGAGAGATTGGATAGTCGTTGGTCTGGCTTTCTCCAAAATGCCAGTGAGATGTGGTGGTTACAGCCAGGCCTATGGAGGAGGCTGAGTGTAGCTCAGTTCTAGGCCTTACTGCTGCCTGTGTGTGAGCAAGTCACTGAAATGTTCTGTACTTTAATTTCCTCAGCTATCAGAAGAAGATAACAGGGGCTGAAAAAGCCTGACCTGGGTTCAGTTCTCCAGTACCCACATAAAGCCAGATGCACAAAGTGGTAGATAAATCTGGAGTTCGTTTGCAGTGGCTGGAGACCATGGCATGCCCAGTCTCTTTGTCTGTATCTCTTCTCTCTGTCTGTCTCTCTTCTCTTCGTCTGCCTGCAAATAAATAAAAATATTTAAAAAGAGAGAATAATATATGTATTACTCAAATTTGTTTCCAAATTCATGAATATTTACTGTCCCCTTCTTTTATTTTTTAATTGATTTTCTACTATTTATTAATTGGCACAATTATAATTATTAAGAGTTTAGAAAATACACACATACATTACATTGCATACTTATAAATTTTTTTGTGGGTAAGACACTTAATCAGTTCTCTCATCAATTTTCAAGTGTACAGATCATTGTTACTGTGGTCATGGTATTGTATAATAGCACCACTGAACCTATTCTTCCTAACTGAAAATTTGTAACCTTTGACACCATGCCCCAGACTCAGTGCCCCAGAGTCTGGTAACCACCATCTACTCTCTGTGTGTTCCTGTGAGTTCCGCTTTCATCAGATTCCACAGACCAGGTCATGAGGCACTCGTATTGCTGTGCCTGGCTTATTTCACTTGTGAGGAAAACAGTGAATACATTTCCAGCTTATTCTAAGGTCCCAACTAACTTCTTTCAATTCCCTAAAATTGAAATCTTTCCTAACAACTTACTACAGATTTATATGTAAAACAGTGTCTATAATACCATTTTAAGTTCCTGAACAGCTAATAAACTCATGATAACCACCAGTACTAGTGTGTATGAGAGCAATAGGAGTTAGTTTCTTTCTTCATAAACATGTTCTCTAATATAAATGAGCAAAAAGATAATGTGTCAGAAATACTTAAAACAGGGCTGGGAGATATTTTAGTGGTTAAGGTGCTTGCCTGCAAAGCCAAGGGACCCGGGTTCAATTTCCTAGTATCCATGTAAAGGCAGATGCGCAAGGTGGCACATGCCTCTGGAATTCCTTTGTAGTGGCAGCAGGCCCTGGAGCATTCATTATCTCTCTCTCATGTGTGCATAAAAGGCCATTTGATTAAGAAAACTCTCGGGAGCTTAGTGTTCCTGTGAGAATGCTGGTCTGTGCTTGAAGAACTCTGTGCTGGGTCCTGAACCCCAGTCACACAGCCTTGGACTCTGTGTCAGTGATGACGGCATAGAGTTGTTCTTTCATTTTTATTCTTTCTCCTGTCTCTCACATCATCCCGGTGTTGGTTTGAGACTAAGCCTCTCCACTGGCTTCTTCTTTGGCACCCATTTTAGGACCTGGAAGATCAGCACCTTTTATGGTACTGACTGAGTGCCCCAGGGCCATCCCATAGTGTTTCTCTTGTTTTTCAAAAATATTATGCTTTCTAGGCTGGAGAGATCAGCTTAGCAGCTAAAGTGCTTTCCTGAAAAACTCAAGAACCAGAGTTTAATTGCCCAGTACCCACATAAAGCCAGATGCACAAGGTGACATATGCATCTAGAGTTTGTTTGCAGTGGCTAGAGGCCCTGGCATGCTCATTCTCTCTCTCTCTCTTTCTCTCTGCTTGCAAACAAATAAATAGAATAAATTAAAAGATTTAAAAATATTGTGCTTTCTTAAGCAACACTGGAAATTTTCATAACTGATCACATTTTTATAATTTTTTAAAAAATTCTCCTATGCATAAAAAATAATAAGGGCATACAGGTATCAGATGTCAGGTCTATCTTGATGTGCGGGTCTGTCTCACTTCTGTAGTTGTTTTCAAATATATGCACTCTTTTGGATCCTATCCTACAGGATTTTCCATTTTCTTAGAAGATATTTTATGTAGCAATATAGGAACAATGATTGCGTAGATAGGTTCTGTTTAAATAATGTTCCAATCGTATCAGAGAGAGGATTGATCCTGTGATTGCAAGGCAACTTCATGTACCCTCACCAGATGCCAGAGCAGCAGACAGTGAAGTTTTCTGACAAGTATCTGCAGGTGTGATTCAGAAAGACATATGATAGTGCTTACCTAATAGTGCAGCTACAGGGATGCTACAAACCCGTGGGCAGGAAGTTATGTGGGAAGAGACTCATATTTATACACTAAACAAATCTGTGAAAGAAACACAGGGTCTCTGCGATAAGAAGCCCTCTTGTCCATCCCATGCATCTTAGCTGGGAGCTGCTGCTATTGACTTGCCTTTCTTTGGGTGGGGGGTTGAGGTAGGGTCTCAGTCTAGCCCAGGCTGACCTGGAATTCACTATGTACTCTCAGGGTGGCCTCGAACTCATGGTGATCCTCCTACCTCTGCCTCTTGAGTGTTGGGATTAAAGGCGTCCGCCACCACGCCTGGCTTTAACTTGCTTTTTGTATATGCCACAGTTCTCAGAGTAGCCAGGAGGAACTTCACTTCAGGTCTCTCCTATGATTTGTGTTCCGTGTGTGGGAAACCACCCCAGGTAGAAGCCCATGGAAGGTTATTGCAAAGACAGAATGAGCGGAGCTAGGAAACAAATAATGAAAGAGAAAAGAGGGGAAGAATGATCAGAACAATAATAAACTTCCATACTTTGAGGAAGCTGAGTGAGTACCATCTTGGGACTCAGGTTGTGTTTCAGTGTCCAAAGAATCAGGAACAGCCGGGCGTGGTGGCGCACGCCTTTAATCCCAGTACTCGGAAGGCAGAGGTAGGAGGATTGCCATGAGTTCGAGGCCACCCTGAGACTACATAGTGAATTCCAGGTCAGCCTGGGCCAGAGTGAGACCCTACCTTGTAAAACCAAAAACAAACAAATTAAAAAAAAAAAAAAAGAATCAGGAACATAGCTGACAGGTTTCTGTGTGGACTTTGAGTATAGTTCAGAGACATAGGTAGTGGAACTCACAGTGATCCTCCTACCTCTGCCTCCTGAGTGCTGGAATTAAAGGTATGGGCCACACCTGGCTCAAATTTGGAAGGATCTACAAGAAATCTCTCTGACTGGAAAACTCGAATTTCATTGACACTTGAAGGAGAATTTGTTCTATTTTGTTTTCAGGCAGGGACTCACTCTAGCCCAGGCTGATCTAGAACTCACTCTGTAGTCCCAGGATGGCCTCAAACTCACAGCAATCCTCCTACCTCTCGAAGGAGAATTTGGATGGGTATAGAATTGTGTTAGATTTATTTTTCTCTTAGCATAATAGAAATAAAATCTTATTGTAATTTGTTCTATTCATTTTCTTGTTTTGTGAATTTTAAGTATTTATCTTTGTAGCTTTTTATGCTATATTCTGAGCACTTTCCTCTCACCTTATTTTCAATTCACTGATTGTTCTTTAGTTATAGGTTTGATCCATTCAGTGAGTTTGCATTTCAATGATCCCATTTTGCACCTGTCTCTGCCTCCCCAGTGCTGGGATTACAGGTGTGCATCACCATGCCTACAAGTTTTACTTGAGGTTAAACTCGGGTCCTCATGCTTGCAAGGCAAGCAGAGAATTTGCCTAAAACAAGAGGTGAAGAGGAACAACTGAAAGATCTCCTTTTGCTCCTATTAGCCCCCATCTCTTAAAGTTTCCATACCTTCCAATTCCTCCAAGCTAAAATTAATATTACACACACACACACACACACACACACACAGAGAGACAGAGAGAGAGAGAGAGAGAGAGAGAGAGAGAGACTTAACTTTTAACACTAATTAGGACATTTTAGATCTCAATCAGAGCACCACCTCTTGTCAAGTGGAAGTAGGTTCTGGAATATCTGACCCATTGACAGTATTTTAGCAGTTGTGTTCAGGTGAATTTTTACTTGATTTTAATTAATAATGGCACAAAGCACAAAAGCAAAGTAGGCAAGAGTGTAAACCATGGAAAAAGAGCTTAGCTGAGGTACTCTGTGGCAATCCTGTTGGGCACTACCACAGTTTCAGGCACCCACTGGTGGTTGTGGAGCTCCTGTGGGTGGAGGAGGACTTCTGCAGTCCTTGGAGCTCCTGTGGGTGGAGGAGGACTTCTGCAGTCCTTGGAGCTCCTGTGGGTGGAGGAGGACTTCTGCAGTCCTTGGAGCTCCTGTGGGTGGAGGAGGACTTCTGCAGTCCTTGGAGCTCCTGTGGGTGGAGGAGGACTTCTGCAGTCCTTGGAGCTCCTGTGGGTGGAGGGGGACTTCTGCAGTCCTTGGAGCTCCTGTGGGTGGAGGGGGACTTCTGCAGTCCTTGGAGCTCCTGTGGGTGGAGGGGGACTTGTGCAGTCCTTGGAGCTCCTGTGGGTGGAGGAGGACTTGTGCAGTCCTTGGAGTTCCTGTGGGTGGAGGAGGACTTCTGCAGTCCTTGGAGCTCCTGTGGGTGGAGGGGGACTTCTGCAGTCCTTGGAGCTCCTGTGGGTGGAGGAGGACTTCTGCAGTCCTTGGAGCTCCTGTGGGTGGAGGAGGACTTCTGCAGTCCTTGGAGCTCCTGTGGGTGGAGGAGGACTTCTGCAGTCCTTGGAGTTCCTGTGGGTGGAGGAGGACTTCTGCAGTCCTTGGAGTTCCTGTGGGTGGAGGAGAACTTCTGCAGTCCTTGGAGCTGCTGTGGGTGGAGGAGGACTTCTGCAGTCCTTGGAGCTCCTGTGGGTGGAGGAGAACTTCTGCAGTCCTTGGAGCTCCTGTGGGTGGAGGAGAACTTCTGCAGTCCTTGGAGCTCCTGTGGGTGGAGGAGGACTTCTGCAGTCCTTGGAGCTCCTGTGGGTGGAGGAGGACTTCTGCAGTCCTTGGAGCTCCTGTGGGTGGAGGAGGACTTCTGCAGTCCTTGGAGCTCCTGTGGGTGGAGGACTTCTGCAGTCCTTGGAGCTCCTGTGGGTGGAGGAGGACTTCTGCAGTCCTTGGAGCTCCTGTGGGTGGAGGAGGACTTCTGCAGTCCTTGGAGCTCCTGTGGGTGGAGGAGGACTTCTGCAGTCCTTGGAGTTCCTGTGGGTGGAGGAGGACTTCTGCAGTCCTTGGAGTTCCTGTGGGTGGAGGGGGACTTCTGCAGTCCTTGGAGCTCCTGTGGGTGGAGGGGGACTTCTGCAGTCCTTGGAGTTCCTGTGGGTGGAGGGGGACTTCTGCAGTCCTTGGAGTTCCTGTGGGTGGAGGAGGACTTCTGCAGTCCTTGGAGTTCCTGTGGGTGGAGGGGGACTTCTGCAGTCCTTGGAGCTCCTGTGGGTGGAGGAGGACTTCTGCAGTCCTTGGAGCTCCTGTGGGTGGAGGAGGACTTGTGCAGTCCTTGGAGTTCCTGTGGGTGGAGGGGGACTTCTGCAGTCCTTGGAGCTCCTGTGGGTGGAGGGGGACTTCTGCAGTCCTTGGAGTTCCTGTGGGTGGAGGGGGACTTCTGCAGTCCTTGGAGCTCCTGTGGGTGGAGGGGGACTTCTGCAGTCCTTGGAGTTCCTGTGGGTGGAGGAGGACTTCTGCAGTCTTTGCCTGCTCTTTTTCTTTGTCATAATTTGCTTTGTTTTGCTTGTGGCAATGTCTCAGATGAGACTCGAGTACTGGGCCCCATCCTTACATCTCTTATGCCATTGAGAGCTCCTGTTTGTATATGAGAAGCTGGAGCACCCGGGAGTGCTGAGGACTCTGTCCTTCAAGACCGATCCGTTTTTGGCCTTTGAGTCCTGTTTTATGCCATCTCTCAGGTAGTCGACTCCAAAGTTATTTATAGTGTCAGGAAAAGGTTTTCAAAAGATACAAAGTCCATGTAACTTTAGCTTTGATCTTGCTGCTGGCAGCATGTGCATTGTGAGTTCATTTTTTAGTCACCTGTAGCTAGAGAGTTGCAGCTTTGGGTTAAACCATCAGATTTGGGTCGAATTTTCTATTTGAGAACAACTGCTGATGAAACTCGATCCAATTTGCTCAGACACACAGTGTCTTTCTACCACTTGCCACTGCTTACGATAAATGATTCATTATTTTATGGTGGGGGAGTGTGGAAATTAACAGAGGATCAAAGAAGGAACACTCACTTATTCCACAGTTACTGAATGCTTACTGTTTGTAGTGCTCATGCCTTATCTGACCATTGAGTGTCACCCTTTGTCGGAAGTTCAAGTTCATGTAACTCTCACTGGTTCTTTGTTACCAGTGGCTTCAGACTTGCGCTTTATCATACACAAATGTGTTCATCAATGGAGGAAGATGGCATACATCATCTTTTTTGTTTTCTTATTGGAGAGTCTGCATTTGTGTCCACATTTTCAGGGGTGTTTATTTATGTAAAGTGTGGTATGCCAGGCCTCACTCTGATCTAGAGAACTAGAAATTCTGGGGGGTGGTATCTGCATTTCCAGGAGGGTTTAGAATGTCACAGCCTGAGAGTAGCTATGGATGCTGCCACATGGCTGCTGTGTTATTGGATGGAAAAGACATTTTATTACATATGAAGCAAGTCAGAAAAGGAGGTTAAGTGGCCTGCTAGAGGTCGCAGAATCAGTTAATGGACGGTTGTAACACACAAAACTCATGGAGTAGGATGATAAAGCTGTTTGAGTCTGTGAGTCTCTTGGAGGCTTCAGGTCAAGTGCCTACTATTTGCAACTCATAAAAAGAAATCACTTAATAAAACGTGATACTGTTCTCAGTCAAAAGTTCACCGAAGGGGGTGGGAAACCTGGTACAATTTCTGGAGATTTCCTTTCTCCATGTGTGACTCCTGAGAAGCCAGGCTCTAGGATCTTAGAGGCCTAGGTTCCAACAAAGCCTTTGCTCTGACAGGCTCCTTTACCAAATCAAGTAACTGAAGATCTGGCATGCTGGTCTGAAAAGAGACGAGAGTGTAATTCTGCCCTGCCAGGAAGAATGGCTTTTTCAACATCCATGTCCTCTGCGGTCTGAGGAAACCTGTGGACATTTAAGCAATAGCTAAGAATCTTTTTCTCCTACTTTCTTTTTTTTAAAAAAATATTTATTTTATTTGCAAGCAGACAGAGAGGTGGGGGAAGGGGAAGGGGAAAACAGGGCCTCTTGCCACTGCAAATGAACTCCAAAGCATGTGCCACTTTTTGCATCTAGTTTTACATGGGCACTGGAGAATTGAACCTGGGCTCTCAGGCTTTTCAAGCAAGTGCCTTTAACCATGGAGCCATCTCTCCAGTCCGGTTTTGTTGTGGACAGACTAACAAAGAAGACTATTTAAAATATTTATTTATTTATTTATTTATTTATTTATTTGAGAGAGGAAGAGGCAGATAGAGAGAAAGAGAGAATGACACACCAGGACCTCTAGCCACTGCAAATGAACTCCAGATGCATGTGCCCTCTTGTGCATCCGGCTTACATGGGTCCTAGGGAATTGAACCGGGGTTCTTAGGCTTCGCAGGCAAATGCCTTAACTGCTAAACTATTTCTCCAGCCAAGGAAGACTATTTTTATCTGAAATGATCTTTGTTTTCTTTACTCCCTCCTTTTCTGGTTGTTATGTTGCATTATTTTATTTTGGTGCAATCACTGTTGGGGTTCTGGGGAGTGAGGAGGAAGGAGAAGACTTTCTTTCTGGTTTGAAACATTGCCTTCTTCCAAAGCAGGAAGAGGCTACCACAATGTGATAATACCATTCAGAAAGGAAGGGTGGCCCCCGGCAGGTAAGAGTCTGGGGCATGGTCAAGTCCCTGGAATGTAACTACACAATCCCTTTTGTATTCAGTACTTTTTAAAATTTAATTTAATTTATTTTTAAAATATTTTTTGTTTATTTTTACTTATTTATTTGAGTGACAGAGAAAGAGGGAGGGAGAGAGAGAGAGAATGGGTATGCCAGGGCCTCCAGCCACTGCAAACGAACTCCAGACATGTGCGTCCCCTTGTGCATCTGGCTAACGTGGGTCCTGGGGAATCGAGCCTCCAACCAGGGTCCTTAAGGGCTTTACAGGCAAGCCCTTAACCACTAAGCCATCTCTCCAGCCTTTTATTTTTTTATTTTTGTACTCAGTGAATACAGTCAAGTTACCCTCCTTCCTGTCCTCTCCCCTCCACAGGGCCCCTCCTTGTTGGGGTATATGGGTTGTGCATTGTGGGGTTGTACATTTTTAAGGTGAGAGAGAGAGAGAGAGAGAGAGAGAGAGAGAGAATTGGTACACCAGGGCCTCTAGCTGCCAGACGCTTGCTCCTCTTAGTGGGCATGTGTGACCTTGCACTTGCATCACCTTAGGCATCTGGCTTATGTGGGACCTGGAGCTTAGAACATGGGTCCTTAGGCTTTGCAGGCAAGTGCCTTAACTGCTAAGACGTCTCTCCAACCCTGTATTAGTCACTTTTCTCATTGCTGTGACCACATACCTGACAGGAATCAGCTTAAGGAAAGAGTGAGTATTTTCTGGCTAACAGTTCTGAAGGGTTACATTTCATGATGGTGGGGAAGGCACGACAGCAAGAGCAGGAGGCGGGCTGGTTCTGCGGCAGTCACAGTCCTGGAAGCAGGAAGTGCATGGAAGAAACAGAAGCATTGTTTTAGTCCATCTTAAAAGGGACCCTACAGAATGTGTCACCTGCTTTTTACACATCATCCAACACCTGAAAACACTTGTGCATATTTTCAGGACATTATCTTATGATTTTTAAAAATAAAAAGCATGTCACTGTATAGAAGTTTTATGCACTTAGGATTTTATTCTAACTTTAAAAATCTCTCTCTCTCTCTCTCTGTGTGCGTGTGTGTGTGTGCAGTCTGCAGCGCATGTGTGAAGGTCAGAAGACCACCTCAGGTGTTGTTCTTCCCTTTCCACCTTGTTAACTGCTGGCTATGAGTTTACAGGGAGTCTCTTGTCTCTGCCTCCCATCTCAGTATAGGCACACCAGGATTACAGATGAACTCACCACCATGTACACCTTTATGAAGGATCTGGGGACCCAATCTCTGATCATCAAGGTTGTGCGACAAGTGCTTTTGCCCATGCAGTTGTCTCCCCAGCCCCTGCTTCCCACCTTTTGACATTATAAATGACATTAGGAGAACATACCCATGGTCTTCTGTTAGTAGTATCCTTGACCCCAGGAAAGCTGTTTCCTCAGTCTTTTTGGTTGGATTAGGTGACGTTTCTCCACTAGCAGAAGCGGCAATGTCATGTTCACAGGAATTCTCTCCTGTTGTGCAGCCCAAACTTGGGGATGACCTGCTTAACTCAACTCTTCCTCATTGGGGGCATCCTGTTTAAGTCTTCCTCACACCTTCAAGGACTCCCCATTCTCATTCTTGCTGATACTCTGCTTCACCTGGCATGGAGGTGAGAAGAACATCACAGTGATTTTGTGGAGAAGTGGACTCACACAGTGTCCTTGATGTCAACAATCCAGGAACACACTGAACTTTGATTCAGACTTCCTTTCCCTTCTAACTGAATGATCTTTCCAATCTGTCACCCACTCTCAAGGCTGATAGAGGCCTGCATTTTCACAGCTACCCTTTTCCATAAAAGCACCAAAGTGGGGGGGGGGGGGCTCAGTGATATTCTCATATTGGATGCTCTTTGTGTGTCTGTGAGCCCCCTGCTACGTGATGCCATAGGCACTGGCTACTCAAGTAGAAGCCAAGGGTGCCAAGCATGCATATGAATTTTTTGAAACATGGCTTGTGAGTGGCATTATGAGGGTGGGCTTTCAGTGACCTCTTCTGGGTTTCTGGTGAGGAGTGGGCTTTCTTAGAGATAGAGAGTTCTTTTCTATTTGAATGTTGTTCTTTTTGCTCACCTCAGTGTAAGATATTCTACGCCCCAAATCAAACAATCTGTTCCCTGTCACAGGGAGGTGATTTGTTAATTGGAAATAACAGCTTCCCACTTTCTTCCCACTTTCTGTCCTGGGCAGAAAACTGGCCATACAGTTTGGGTTTAAAATGCTTTTACGGGCTGGTGAGATGGCTTAGTGGTTAAGCGCTTGCCTGTGAAGCCTAAGGACCCTGGTTCGAGGCTTGATTCCCCAGGACCCACGTTAGCCAGATGCGCAAGGGGGCGCACGTGTCTAGAGTTCGTTTGCAGTGGCTGGAGGCCCTGGCACGCCCATTCTCTGTCTTTCTGTCTCTATCTGCCTCTTTCTCTATCTGTTGTCTATTGCTCTCAAATAAATAAATAAATAAATAATAAACCAAAACAAAAAATGCTTTTACAATAATTTGTATTTTTTTTGGAGGGGAGAGAGGGGGAAGAAGAAGAAAAAGAAGAGGAAGAGGAAGAAGAAGAGAGTAAAGAAGAGAATGGGTATACCAGGTGGTCCTCTTGCCACTGCAAAAAAAAAAAAAAAAAAAAAAAGCATCACTTTGTGGATCTGGCTTTAAGTAGGTACTGTGGAATTGAACTCACGTCATCAGACTTTGCAAGTAAGTGTCTTTAAACACTGAGCACTCTCTCCAGCTGTAACTTGGGTTTAAAAATTTTTCAAGTTGCCATTAAATTCCAAGCAGGTATTAGTCCAAATCCACTTGGAGGCCAAAAATCTGTGGCAGATTGAATTTAGTTTCAGGGTCCACATGTATTCTGTTAATACATATTTTAAAGGTATGTGTTCTCAAGACGACTTCATCAACAAAACAGTGTTTCAAAATTATATTATCTCTTTATATAGCAATTCAAATTTAGGAATCTTTTATTAAGGAATTTGTCACAGGTCACCAGATGACTATTTTCAAGGGTGCTCAATTTGTAATACTGGTTTGGAGAGGGAGAAGAAAGGAGATAAATGGAAGAAACTGAAATGTATAGTTATAAATCATGGAATGGGCTGGAGAATGGCTCAATGGTTAAGTGCAATTCCTATGTAAGCACGAGTGCCCCAGGATGCCAGAGAGACTCCAAGACTAACATAACCAGCTGGACATGACCACATGCGTCTGAAACTCCCATCTCATAAGCGGTCAGAGACCTGAGAATTGTTGGAGCTTAAGGAAAACAAACCAAGCTCCTGGATCAGAAAGAGACTCCAGCTCAAGTGTGAATTAGCAAGAGTGCTGGAGCAGGACATCTGATGGCCTACTCCAGCCACTGCAGGTGAGCTCATGGAGTACCACATGGTCACATACACACATCATATCATATGCACATACAAACAAATTCTGGTAAACCAGAGTAACCATTAGTTATGATGACCAGTTACCTATGTACTTAGGGAAAGGTTGAGGATACCATTGTGAGGGGAAAAGCAGCAGAAATATGGAGCATAGTAGACACATTGTGCTGACACATACGGATTTGATGGCTACCTATGTTTACTTTAGTTGGAACTCCTTGAAGGCATTTCCTGTCCTTTTTGTGACATTGTCATCTTCTTATTTTCAGCAATGATGATTAGCATGACCTAGATTAGACTTATGAGAATGCATTCATAGGGACAATATTAATAATGCCTGTAGGTAGTATTTTACATTTTAAACATAAAGATGGGGCCCTAGGGAGATGCATCATCAGTTAAAGGCACTTGCTTGCAAAGCCTGATGGCCTGGGTTCAATTCCCCTGCCACCCACATAAGCCAGATAGGCATTCGATTGCAGTGACAAGAAACTCTGGCATACCCTTACACATGCATGCACACATCTGCAGAGTGTGCACTGATGTCTCACACTTTCATGGCAGAGAATGTGGTTCTTCGTTCTCAGTGAATGTAGGCAGGTTATACTATGTGAAGTCACAACTTGTCTGGGAAAAGCAGTGTGAGCACCAGCCTTCTCTGGGCCTACAGTTCTCCCTAGCTGTCTAAGGAAAAGCAGATGACGCTTGCCTCTGATCCACCTCTTGATGCCTTCCATGGGAGGTATGGAAGTATGACCAAGAAATATCATTTATCATAGTGAAATTTTTTATAGATGTTAGCAGTAGGGATGATTGGGATAAATTGGTTTTAAGCAGACAGCTTCTTCTGAAATCCATTCTGCAGCATGCACGTACACACATATGCACATACATGTTCTGTGTATATGTGCATGTGTAATGGATTCCATGGAAGACAGCAGTTCCATGGAAGCATAGCAAAGCATCCTTACCAGGAGGATGAAGCAGATGGGTCACCGAAGAGAGAGCTATGAAAAGGAGAAGTGGATCCTGGGAAGAAGGAGGAAAATTCCCTGGAGAGATTTTGAATCAAAATGAAACTCCCTTGTTTGTTACTGGAAAATCAGTGGGCGCATGGCTGGTTGTGGACAAAAATGCCATTGTGGAGATACTTTCTATGAGGACAATAGCACTGCATGAATCCAGCACAAGGGCCTTCTGAGCATGGGTCCCCATGTGACTGTCCAGGGAGCAGACATCTAAGTCCAGCACAGGTGCCATCCGTGTCACAGAGGCAGCCACCTCACTGTGGCTGTGCCTTCAGGGGAGGCCATGCACCTGGCACGGGGCAAGCAGAGAGTGGAATTGGCCACTCAGCAGGATGGCTGGCGGAGGCTGCACAGTGGCTGCCTGTTTTGGGGGAGGAAACAAGACATGAGTTGCATCTGTGTTAGATATGGTAGCTATGATGGTTAAGTTTATGTGGCAACTTGACCGGGCTAAGGAATGTCCAGCTAGCTGGTCAGAGGATTACTGAGGGTGCCCGTGACAGCACTTCTAGAAGCGGTCAGCATCTGTTTCTGTTGACTGAGATGGCATGACTTCCCCAAACCATGTCCGCAGGGATCCAGGTCCTTGGCTGCAGCAGCTGTCATCATCCCGTGACTCAGAAACATGCTTTGTTTGACTGGTACATGGTATTGATTTATCTCTAATTTTTTAAAAATGAAAAAGCCCACCTCTGCACACACCTGCCCGGGCTTCCACAGGTAAATATTGCTACAGTCCAAATCAAAAAGCTCTAAGAGGACTCTGGTTAAGATGGTGGTATAGCAGTCATGCTAAAGCAAACTGGGAGGGGAGGGGGTAAGTAAATTAAAAAGAAAATGTATATAATTGGACAGGGATGCAACTTTTCAGGGCTGGGAAGGTGACTCGGTGGGTAAAGTGCCTTCCATACAATCACAAGGACCTGAATTCAGATCCCCAGAACCTCTATAAAATGCCAGGGGTTGAGACATGTGCTGGTAGTCTTGGGGAGATAGAGACAAGAGGATCGCCAGGGCTTGCTGGCTAGCCTAGCCCAATCAGTGGGCTCTGGGTTCGGCGAATGATCCAATTTCAAACAGTAAAGTGCAGAGTAATTGAGGAAGACACCTGATATCGACCTCCCGCCTTCACAGGAACACACACAAATGTGCATGCACACCTCCATGAGTGCACACATGCACGTACAAACACATATACATGAGCATGCACACCACACACGTGCAAACGTCCTTGTAAAAATAACTTTGATTGTCTAATGGAGATTTTCATACTGAATAAAGCTCATGGCTATGTATGCTCATCTCATACATATTTCCTTGAGACTTTTCAACTTCTTTCCTAACAGTATGTTATGGCCTACACTATACTGAGGATAGAGAAAAGATGTTATTTCTTTATTTTCACTTCTATTTTTCTTCGAGGTAGGGTCTCACTCTAGCTCAGGCTGACCTCTAATTCAATATGTAGTCTCAGAGTGGCCTCGAACTCACTGTGATCCTCCTACTTCTGCCTCCCAAGTGCTGGGGTTAAGGTATGTGCCACCACGCCTGGCCCTAGATGTTAATTTTTGATGCTATCATTAAAAAAAAATCCTTCCTTTCAACACTAGAGGTCACTCTGCGACCGTAAATGGGAAAGTACAGCCCTGGGGCTCCGGAAGGTCAGAGCTGCTAATCTGGATAAATTGCTGAACCACGAGCCAAATTTGTACCTAATTATGGGTTGCTTTGATGCAGCCCTGCTCCTATGAAAACTTTCCATCTTCCTTGCAGAACTGCCCATGCTGTTCTTCCAGGTTTCAGATCAGCTCTCATTGTGCAGATGGGGAAGAGCACCTGACACTTGAATGGCACAGAATGGTGAACTTGGTCTGTGTTTCCTTCTGACTAAAAGCAGAGCACTACACAATTGTGGAAACAAGTGCCAAACATTTTCAGGGTCCTTTCTTCTTTCTGGAGACACACAAAGCTGGCTCTGTGTGTGGTGTATGAAGCAGGATTTTTGCATCTATAGAGGAGCTGAACCCCTAAATGATATCTTATCAATTAAGCATCCTTCCACACTTTTCCTAGAAGATGACATTAATGTGTGTCCATGCAGGAGATTTTGTACATTGTGGGAAAAAAAACTCTGATTCATTTCATGAACAGCTTGTATTCATGGGAAACATTTGGAGGAGCCCCTTCTCAGTCACCTCGTTCATGGGAAGTTGAGATCCACAGAGAAACGATGAGAATCCAGGAGGCTTGTCATTCTCAGTCATGGCTGGTTGAGGAATTGGTGAGATTTTGCAGCAGAGGCATGAGATAGCTAGGAAATGCGTGGCTTTTTTCCTTGGAGGGCAAGTTCAGCTCAGGATGGTGTGTGGGGTGCTAGACACTGGCCTTCTGTTCACAGGGGCTCTGTTCAACCCAAAGTCCCTGCAGTGGAGGAAGGGCTGATGTAGGTGTCTTGAGACTGACTTCTCACCTCCAGGGGCCACCACATTTAGGAAGGCTTGAGCCATGGGTAAACCAGGTGGTTCCCGCTGGCTTGCAGCACCCTCATGTAATTGCTGCCATGCCTGTGTTGTATCCAGGGTAGCACTGGGTGATCACTGTGCACTTTGTTTACATCTGGAACACTCAAGGCATGTGGGGTCATTACTCTCTGTAAGGAGATAACAACACTACAATCTGGTCTGGTCACTTATCTCCACACCTAACCCGTCAGCTGACCATTGATTTCCCATCTGGGTTTGCAGGGACGCTGAATGGAGAGGATCAATTTAACAACACTGATGTGCCTCCAACATTCCCATCTTCCTCCCAAGTCCTCAGCCGACCTGGTCACTGCCGCTTTTGATTGCAGAAATGAAACGAGACATTGGGAAGTGCCTGTAATGGGCGCGGGTCAGGATTGAGCCTCGCCCCGGGGGAGGGGCTCACCACGTCCAGTCCATCTCCCTGCTCCGAATGCTTATACTACTGCGCATGCATGGGTTTAAATTAAAAGCTGCAATTACTCTCCAGTTTTCCAGCAGCCTGCAAAAACACCACTTAGGGAAGAACTGTTTAGAAAGCAGGGTTTTACTTAATAAACAGTGATCAATCGAATTGATTAACCATGAACACGTTCCCACCGAGTCTGTGGGTGGCACATGTTGCTGATAATTGCGGTTCACAAGCACAAGACTATTAAGTGGCTGCCTGTACCCTCCTTCCCGGGAGTTTTCACTTAAGAGAAACCGTGGCAAGGGCGGGGCATGCCATTGTTGATGGCACTTTTTTTTTTTCTTTCGGGTGGGGACCGTGCCTGAGGTAGCTTTTGGCCCTATCAGTCTTGCGGTATCCCCATTAATTCTGGCCATTTACGAGGCACTCAGAGACGTTTCTGTAAACCTCGCATCTGTTTTTATTTTTTTAAAAAGTAATTCACGTGGTAATTAGGTCTTTGCATGCTGCCTTTGTGGTTTTTCCATAAACATAAGGGGTTGGAGCTGCCGCGCGTCCCAATTAGTGCTGCGTTCTGTGAGGTTCGCGAGAACTGCGGTTGGCCGCGGGAGGAGAGCGCCCTCTGGGCATGGCTACCTGGCCGCCTGCGCCCAGGACAGGGCCCAGGCGAGGTCGGTGTTCCCGGTCTACGTCCAGATATATATGCCTGCAACTCGGGGCTCCTGCCGTTGCCTCCCCCTCCTCACCCCGCTTATTTTAGGCACGTTTCTGGGCCTCTCTTGGTATGCGCAGTTTACTAAATTATCAAGAGTATGGAACAGCTGCTCAGCGTGGCTAGGACTCCCTAATACCTAGCGAGGGATTCTGGGAGATGGTTGTGTTTCCGTGGGTTAGAAAGTCCTTCATCCCTTGAGACTGACCCTGGGCATCGGGAGTCATCTCGGCTGAGTGATCTCCTGCGCCCTCTGGTGGCTTTTGCAAAAGCCAAGTTTCTGATTTTTTGGAGTGTGCGTATATAGTGTGTGCATGCATGCATGTTCATTTGTGTGGGGTGGGTGCATGTGCGTGGAAGCCAGAGTTTGACATCAGGTGTCCTCCCCAGTCACTCTACATATTAACCCTATTTAAAAAAAGACATTTTGTTTTGTTTTAAAAATATTTTATTTATTTATTTATTTGTTATTTATTTATTTGAGATAGATCAATCGATCGATACATAGATGATAGAGAGACAGACAGACAGGGAGTGAATATGGGTGCACTAGGGCCTCTTGCCACTGCAAGTAAATTCTAGATGCCTGCACAACTTTGTGCATCTGGCTTCACATGAGTACTGGGGAATTGAACCCAGGCTATCAGGCTTTGCAAGCAAGTGTCTTTAACCACTTAGCAATCTCTCCAGCCCACTCCACCTTATTTTTTGAGATAGGGTCTCTTACTTAACTCAGAGTTCACTGATTTGCTAAGCAACCACCTTGGATAGAAGCCCAGGAACCCACCTGTCTTTACCTCCCCAGTGGTAGGATTACCGGTTCACACCACTGCTGGGGTGCTGGGGACCAATGCTCACAGGGCAGGTCCTTTACTGATTAAGTCATCTTGTTTGTGCTCTCCAGTGAGTTTTGTCTGTGTGCAGAGACCATGCTTCTTCTGAGCATGACTTTCTTGCCCCCCAGCGTTGTGTGCGTGTCCAAAGGAGAAGCTGTCAGCCAGCGCTGCTGGGGAGGCTGTCAATCCAGGAAGGCTGCCGCAGCCAGAGGGAGGTATTAAGTTGGCATTACTCAGAAACTCCAAGCAGGATATGGCATGGCTAGTGCCCAGAGCTTGAGCTGTCCTTGACCCCTGTAGCACATCCACAGGACTCTGAGAGCATTCAGTTGGCCAGGGCATTGGGCCATCTCTTACATCAGAGGCAGAAGAACAGAGTCATGCTGCTCTTGGAACCAGGCCCAGGATCAGAACAGCTGTGTAGGGAATGGAGCTGCTGGCAAATTCCTCCTGGGGGAATCTCGGCTTTCGATGATCAAAGACTGAGATACAGCAGCATGGGCTCAGAAATGAGAAGCAATGTCCTCCTCCTCCCAGTCTTCACTGTGGGCAGGGGATCTGTATATTCAATGGAGAGGAGCCAGCAAAGAGCTGATCTCAGAAGCTTACCAGCAGGCATATACTCTCTTCTATGCATGGATGTAAATTCATGCGGTGTGAAAAGTGTGTTCCTTCAGTCATTCTCCACAAATCTGTCATCTTCATGCTGCACAGTGTTAAAGATCCCTTCTTCCAGCCATGGTATTCTATGACTAAGTGGGCATGGAGTCTGGATGGCTCTGTCACAGGGGATTAGGGTACCCAGAAAAGGTCTCAAGTTACTCACAGCACCACATTCAGTCTTCCATTCTCATCATGGTCTCACTTCCCTTGCCTGAGGTAGAGCTGCTGGCCTCTTCCCCAGGTTCCCTGAGTCATTGATTGTGCCTTCTCAACTGGATAGATCATTAAGAGAATTGGTTTACAAGGCTCTCGCTGAGCTGCTGGCTGTGGGAGAGCAAGTAAACAGACGTTAGATAGAGCTGTAACATATGATGCTCTATCCAATGCTTAATGAGGCCAGTAAAAGCAGGGAAGCAAGATTAGCTGCAGATAAATGAACGTGCCTAGTGTAGAATCGAGAGTTGACTGTTTTTATTTGATTTAGTCCTAGAAATAGCAGATGTTGTGTCAATTATGGCAAAGTAGTTCTGACTAATTTTGTCATGGATTTCATTTCATTCACTGAAATGAATTAAAAAATTATTTCATTTGGGCTGGAGAGATGGCTTAGCGGTTAAGCACTTGTCTATGAAGCCTAAGGACCCCGGTTCGAGGCTCGATTCCCCAGGACCCACGTTAGCCAGATGCATGAGGGGGCGCACATGTCTGGAGTTCGTTTACAGTGGCTAGAAGCCAGGGTGCGCCCTCTCTCTCTCTGCCTCTTTCTCTCTCTGTCTGTTGCTCTCAAATAAATAAATAAAAATAAACAAAAAATTTAAAAAAATTATTTAATTTCCATGAGTATAAAAGCAATACAGTTTCCTATAGAAAATATATAGAAGAATAAAACCAGGGAGATCCGACTGTAATAATAATTCACAAAATAGTTCCTATTGGCAAGCACTTACTAGTTGCCGCTCTCTAGAGCCGCGGTCCTATCAGCATAGGACTCAAGCCCTGCGTGTAATAGGGACAGCTACAACCACTTGCTTCATATGAAGAAACTGAGGCTCAGGGAAGTTAAGTAACTTCCTCCTAGTGCTGGCCCTTCAGAATGGTGGTGGATTCAGAATTTGACCTTGGCTGTTTGGCTCTGGAACTTGCACTTTTAGACACTTTTAGCTGTATTGTCTTTGAGGAAAACCACTGAAAACATCTGTCTTCTTCATGTGAGGAAGTGTGCAAATGGATCACGTATACTTACAGATCTGGGACCACATTCTACATGCTGGTTTGCAGCCTGCCATACAACTCTGTATATTAGTATAAATGTTTGATGGCTGCATTAAAAAGGATGAATACATCCTGTTTGTCTGCTGTCTTTTTATCCCTCACTCTCAGTATGTAGCTCAGGCTGGCCTCAAACTGGCTATTTTCCTGCCTCATCCTCCTGGAATGATCGGCAGGTGCTGCCATGCCAAGCTTTTCACATGCCTCTGTCTTTCTGCTGTTGGCAGCATGAAGGCTCTCTCCATGAAGATTTCTCATCTCTGGACTTCTGAGCTTCCAGAACAGTAAGGAATAAATCTGTTTCGGGAATCAATTTCCCATCTTCGTTGTACTGTTACAGCAGTGCAAACAGATTAGGCCATGGGGAGCACATTGGAATATTTTTTTAAAATTAAGGTCTAAACCCCTGTCATCTATACTGTTTCCAAGGGTTGTTGGCTCATTTTATAAATAAATAATGCTTACAATGGAAGTCAGTTATATACCCACACCTTGGAGGGAGTCACTGATTATTTTATCTAAGTAACTTCCTACATAGTGGCATTCCTGCGTGATGGGTAGTTTGAATGACCTTGATGCTCACATAGATTTGTGTATGGGTTTAGTGTGGTGATGAGCTTGAGTGACAATGATGAAATGAGTGGTTTCATTTGTAGTTGTAATTCAGCTGTGCCATCAGCTGTATGAAAAAAATGCACTTGATGGGATGGAAAGGAAAAGCACCATGACGGATGGTCCTTTGTGTCCCTAGGACACTCCCATGGCCCTGGACTGCGAGTAGCTGTGTGGTCCCCAAGTGTCTTCCGGGGAAGGCACTGTGGAGGGAGGCTCCCCCTGGTTTCACTTGTACCCCAGCCTGAGTGTATAACTGATGTTCTACATGGCCCCCAGGACTGATGGAATGAGCCTTCTCTCTGCCTGCCTTAGGGCCTTTCCTTCTTTACTTTCAGCGTTTAGACTTGCCTTGGGTGTCGTATTCATGAGTACTCATACTGGCAGGCGTGACGCTCGACTTCATCTTGAGGAACATCGTGAATGGTCAGGCTGGTCTTTTTGTCAGGATCTCAGTTTACAGACAAGGGTGCCAGCACACTGAGAAGATCAGTGACTTGCTATGGGCTACACTTCTAGTAAGTTAGACTTAAGATTTGAACTTGCAACCATTCAGTTCCCAAGGTCTTATTTTTTTTCCCCCTTAGGGTACCTTGTGGGTCTTGAAAGTGAGATTCTGAAATCCTGGTTGGGGTGAAGTGTGAACTTCAACCTAGGGAGAATCTTGTATATGCAGGTACACGTATGTGTATGAGCACATGTGTGTGTGTGTGTGGACACCAGAAGACAACTTTGGGTATTTTTCTCAAAAATACTAGCCACCATTTTTTTTTGAGTGTGGTGCATGTTTGTGTGTACATGTGTATGCAAGCCTGTGGAGGTCAGGGGTCTTCCCCAGTCACTCTTCACCATATTCTTTGATATAAGGTCTCTCACTGAATCCAAAGCTCGCTGAATTGGTTAGACTAGCTAGTCAATGAGCCCCAAGGATTTCTTGTCTCTGCTTTCCCCAATACTGGGATTATAAGCACATAGCATCATGCCAGGCATTTTTGCATTACTTCTGTGAATCAAACTTAGGTCCTATGCATATATGGCAAGAACTTCACCTACTGAACTATCTCCCCAGTCCTTGGAGGATTTTTTTTGAAAACTCACACTTAATTGAAGGAATTGTTAAATCAATAACCCCTCTAGACAATAAATAATGAAAGGTTTACAACCGAACAGCTATAAAAGGTAGGCTCATTTTAGTTTCTTTTGTCCATTTAGCTTAAAAGAAGGTAAATAAAGGGAAGTAAATGGGAAGTGATAATAAAAAGAAAAGATTTTTCTTCCTTTCATGGAAGTGTGATATTGTTCTTACCAGTGTTTTCCTAGGAAGTGTGTCAGAACAAGTCCTTAAAATAATTACGCTCTCAACAGTTCCACGTGGATTAACTGCTGGGATTCTGTGAAGAATGATGGGACAGAGATTTTGGGCCTCTTATTTCTGACATTTCCAAAGGACCCACAAGTGTCCCTCAAAGACAGAGTAGAGTAGTGCCTTGGTCAGACACTGGGGACAAAGGAGAAGAGATCAGAGTCTGACAACACATGATCATGTGAATCCAGGAGCTATTGTTGGGGGCTGTGCTTGGTGGACGACTAGAAGTTCCCAAAGACCAGCAGCATGATGTCCCAGGATAGCATGGAGACCATGGCCGTAGAGCCACTGACAGATGCCTAATATCAGGAGCCCCACAGGCTCAAGTCACAGCCACAGTGCCTTGCCCCTGCAAAGAAAATCTGATAGAAGTATAATGTTGCGGGCTGGAGAGATGGCTTAGCGGTTAAGCGCTTGCCTGTGAAGCCTAAGGACCCCGGTTCGAGGCTCGATTCTCTAGGACCCACATTAGCCAGATGCACAAGGGGGAGCATGCGTCTGGAGTTCATTTGCAGTGGCTGGAAGCTCTGGCGCGCCCATTCTCTCTCTCTGTCTCTCTCTCTGCCTCTTTCTGTCTCTGTCACTCTCAACTAAATAAATAAAAATGATAAAAAAAGAAGTACAATGTTGCACATGTCTTTCCTTCCCTCCTCTGTCATTTGCATTGAAGACATGTCGAACATTAGTTAATGTTGCTAAAGAAAATGTTACCCTGTGGTTAAGAGGAAGAACAATCAATGATGCAGTGACTTTTCTTGGTCTCATGGCTATAAGCCATGTGGAAAGACATTGTATGACAAATGTGTAAGTGCCCACAGAGTGGAGAGAAGAAAAGAAGCCTTTTCCTTGTTGGACTTTCAGACAGAAGAGAGATATGTGTGAGCCTGCATCCCTCAGATGCCCTGCAGCTGTGTGTCTGTACAATGGACTGTCTTTGAGCACTGGCTGCTCTGGGGTCAATGGTTTTTGAATTAAGAAGGATTTGCAGACTTCTGGGTAACATGATAGACTAGAGGCTGCCTCTGTGTAAGCCAGAAAAGGAAAGAGTCAGAGTAAGAAAAAAACACAGACTCTTCCAAAAACAGAAAAAGAGAAGAGATTTAAAAATCCACAAAATAAGTGAAAGAATACCTCCCAAAAAAGCAGGAAACATAATAAAACAAACCACAGGAGAGACAGAATAGCAAGACAAATATGCCTTGAGCTGCATGTTCCTGTGTGGGAGGGAAAGCAGAAGGTACTACCAAAAGCAGTTTGCTTTCTCCTTGTTGAGTGGTACTGGAGGGTGTGTGTGTGGGTGGGGGGAGGACTGAGGCTTCAAGAATGTGCTACTCAGTAAGGTCTCCAATTAAAACTTGAAGAGATATTCAACCCTACAGAGGCAAAAATCACAATACACAAATGCAACACATGAAAAAGCAAGGCAAAATGACTTCTCTAAAAGATAGTAACTTCCTAACCACTGAATCCAAAGATATTGAAATAAAGGGCCAAACGAAGATATCAAAAGTTTTAAAATATTTTATTTATCTATGAGAGAGAGAGAGAAAGGCAGATAGAGTAGAGAGAGAATGGTTGTGTCAGCTCTACAGCCCAAAAGTCTCTCTCTCTCTTTATTAAAGTAAAATGATCAGTGATGAAAGAGTTCAGGACCTGGTAAAGAAAGTTAGCAACACAAAAGAAAAAGTTATCAAAATCAATGAAAACATCAACCAGAAAATTGATGTTTTGCAGAACAAAACAAAAACAAATAGAAATGTTAGAAGTGACAAACTTAGGGAATCAAATAAAAAACCCCCACAGTGATATTATACTTGACCAAATGGAGGAAAGAACATTAGGGGTGGAGAACATGGTTGTTGAAATACTTCATTCAAGCATCAATAAGGAAATGAAATAAATGGGCATGACCATCATGTTCAAGAATTCTGAGATACAATAAAGAGACTAACCCTAAGAATATATGGGCTAAAAGAAGGAACTAAGATAAACACTAAGTGCATACAGAAGTAGTCAATGAGGTAGGAGGATCGCCGTGAGTTCGAGGCCACCCTGAGACTTCATAGTGAATTCCAGGTCAGCCTGGGCTACAGTAAGACCTTACTTCAAAACAAACAAACAAACAAAACAAAACAGAAAAAGGGGGTGGTCTGGAGAGACAGCATAATGGTAAAGGCACTTGCCTGTGAAGCCTAAGGACCCAGGTTCGATTCTCTAGGTCCCACATAAACCAGATGCACAAGGTGGCACATGTGTCTGGTTTGTTTGCAGTGGCTAGAGTCCCTGGTTTGCCCATTCTCTCTCTCTCTCTCTCTCCTTTGTTGTCAATGAAATTATAGCCAATTTTCCCCAAGCCTAGAGCAATAGACATTTAGATATAAGAGGTGTTTAGAGCTCTAAGAAGACATAACCAGAGGAAAATATCACCACAATATACTCTAATCAAGTTGTCAAAAATTCAAAGCAAAGAAACAGTATTAAAAGATGTAAGGAAGAATACCAGCTCACCTACAAAAGCAGAAATATGAGAATAACATCAGATCTCTCATCAGTAACTCTAAAAGCCAAGAAAACATGGAATGATACATTTCAAGCTTTGAAAATAAATAACTACCAACCCAGATTTCTATATTCAGCATATCTATCTTTTAAAATTGATGGAGACGTGCTGGAGAGATGGATCAGTGGTTAAGGTGCTGGCCTGCAAAGCCTTATGACTTATATTCAATTCCCTAGAACCCACATAAAGCCATATGCACATTAGTACATGCATCTGAAGTTTCTTTGCAGTGGCTGGAGGCCCTGTCACACCCATCTTCCCAGTTTGTAGCTCTTCTCTCTACCTCTCTATGCTTGCAAATAAATAAATAAATAAAAATAGTTTAAAACATGGTGGAGGTAAACAGGATGTTTCAATGTAAATACCAGCTCAGAAAGTGCATGACCAACAAGCCAACACTGAAGAAGATGCTTCAAGGATACTGTACACAGAGGAGAGAGAAAGTCTCAATCGTGAGAGCACAGAAAAGAATAAATTTCCTGAAAGAAATAGACTAGCCCAGGACAGCTATGAAGGAATCTATCATGCTCAACACATCCTACCACTTAAACACTTCCAGTCTACTAATTCTACATCCTCACTATAAAGTGAAACAGAAATAGCCATTCATTGATTGTAATAAGACGAAAAGTAAAGAACAAATGATAATCAAACCATTCAGAAAACAACCAACAAAATTAAAAAACAATTAGGAATAATGACATTAATAACCTCAATAATAGACACAGGATGCCTGACTGGTTAAAAAAAAGCAACAACAAATTTGTTGTCTCCAAGAAACACATCTTACTAGTAAAGACACCCACACTGAGAGTCAAAGGACAGAAAACAATCTACCAGGTAAACAGAAACTGAAAGCAACTGGCATAGTAATTCTGGTATTTGATAATATAGACTTTAAATCAAACTCTGGCTTCCACACACATGCACACATGTGCATATGCATACATGAGTGTACACACACCCACACATCTATACACACATGCAAACATACCACACTATTGCAGTAAGCTTTGTGTTCCTGGCAGAAAACACCTGACCAAGAGCAGCTTGTGGGAGGAAAAGGTTTGTTTTGGCTTACAGACTTGAGGGGAAGCTCCTTGATGGTAGGGGAAATGATGGCATGACCTACTGGTCAACATCAGGTGGACAATATCAGCAGGAGAGTGTGTCAATCATTGGCAAAGGAATGCTGGTATGACACCCATAAGCCCGTCTCCAATAATACACTGCCTCCAGGAGTCTCTAGTTCCCAAATTTCTACCAGCTGGGGACCTAGCATTCAGAACACTTAAGTCTATGGGGAACACCTGAATCAAACCACCACCACCACCACACACACACACACACTCACGAAAGAAAAATGTTCCAGCTAAAACGGGTATGTGTTGGGAATGTTGACTATTAAGAGATGTAGTGATTCAATCTTTATTTTGAAAGAATGCAGTGGCCACTGAATGCAGGGTCCCTGTCATCCTGCAGACTGGTCTCCTGACTCATGCAGACTCTTACATGAGGCCTCTTCCTTATGTAGAATGGACTCTGAAGGGAAATTAAACATTTTTTCCTGCAAGGTGATCTGTGAGGGTTGGGGAGATGGCTTGGTGAGTAACAGCAGAGCACTGAATGCTGTTATAAAGAGAGCAGGATTGTGCATCAAAGAAATGTAGGCTGGAAGGAAGATGACATTTGAATGAAGATACAACAGGAAGAGTTGGGCCAAGCAGTTGAGATCCAGATTTCTTCTTTATTCCACCTCAGATTTAATCTAATGAAGCCCATCTTTGTTTCTGAGGATTCTGGGTCAGGTATCCAGGGCACGAGGAAGGTTAACATGGAAGAGCTAGACCTCCTTTTGCTTCTCCTTTGGATCATAATTCAGGGCATGAACAGGTCTTCCTTATGTAGACCACCTGCACAACAGCTACCTCGGCATGTCTCTGATATTCAGACAAACTTAGTCTACAGCAAGACTCAGGCAGCCTCTCGGATTAAGGCATTACCCAGGAGATTCCACTGCTTGGGAATGGTGGATCCCCCGGGTCCAGAAAAAGGACATCACTGAACAGGAACAGACTCATTGTGCACTGGACCAGCAATTTCCTAGCAGCAGGGAGCAAGGCTGGGAGTTCATGGGGGAAAGAGTCCTAGAGGTGAGGCGGGCAGTGGGCTCCATGGATGATGGACAGTTATGTGTTGGGAGGGAGGGTTCTCAGGGTCATCACTGCACTAATTGATATTCAGGGTGGCCTTGTCATTGGTAAAGGCACCTGGTGATTCTGGCTGATGGGAGATGAGAAAAACGAGGGTTTCAGAACCCAGGTCCCCAGGACCACTCAGATGGGGTGGCAATGGCAGGAGTGAGAAGGCCAGATGGTGAGGTCATGGTTTAGACGTTGGATTTCCACTGCAAGTGATCAGGAGATGCTCGTAGGGCTGGGTAGTGAATGATGCTGCATGCTTACACTTTTGAAAGATACCTCTGGGGACCACTGATGCAATGGCTGGATCAATGAGACACAGGCAGGCTGCGGCTCAGCAGCTGATGTCAGAGACAACAGGGTCAGGGTAGGGTGGCACCCCAGGATTCTGATGTGGGATGACAATCCATCCTGCCGCCAGCTAAAGAATAGAGTTCCACACTTGTGCGATGAGAAAGGGAAGGCAGGTGTTCTTGTCATGGGGTGGAAAATGCAGCATCACCCCTGGGTAGAGGTAAAGGTAGGAGTTGGATTTTTGAAGATTCTGAGAGCAGACAGCCAGGCATCTATCTGTTAGAAATTCAGGTCATACAATTGGGTCTACTTGGGGCTTGCTGATCATCAGGTCTAGCCAAATTAGTACGCTCCAGGCCAATGAGACACCCTGTCTCAAAAAAAAAAAAAAAAAAAAAAAAAAAAAAAAGATGGATGACATTCCTTAGTAATGACACCCAAAGTTGTCATTTGGCCTCTATAAGAATATGCATGCACATGTACCTATAATAAAATAAGCCTTCTGAGCCATTTCCCTAGCCCTGGTATTTTTTAAACTCAGCATTTTTGTGTGACTTTTGATGTCCATTTTTTTCTGACTTATATTCCATTTTAAGAAGACAGCCTATATAACCAATTGTTCAGGTTTTGCAGCCTCCTCAACAACTCCTTCTAATGGTCACATAAACATCCATCAAGGAGGGTTAATCAAAATTTAATATGCTATAAATAAGCCACATGGAAAGTTAATATATATATATTTGATGTTAAAAAAGAGAGAATTTGGGCAGAAGTATACTATGGAGGTGGATAATGTACCCAGAAGCCTTAAATGGTTATTAAAAAAATTTCAGTGCCAGGGGTAGGATATCTTCTAGTAAGTTTTTAGCCAGGGTGACCTCTGGTACCCACTCAAAATTACAGGTTTTTACCAAGGCTCTTGGTTGCCAACCAGAACTAGATGGTAATACCGTTTTTGAAGACTTTACATGCTTGGGCTTTAGGACAATGAGAAATCAAGCTGATGCTGAGCTGGAAGCCTCCTCCCTGTCAACTAGCTGTCAGGATGCTGGAAAGAGCTATGTGGCACACAGCCTTCTTGGGGAGAGAAAAGTCATCAATGGTTTTAACAAGCAGTGGACCTTGCAAGTTTTATACCTTGCCAGCCAGGCCAAAGGCACCAAGTAATGGTGGCATGTCTGTTTTGGGGAAAAACAACTGCTCTCTGATTGAATTGAGGCCTCTTCCACAGGTATAGATTCATGCCTGGTACTTAAAACCTAGTCAAAAACTTATGGCTGAGGAGGTCATAAGCCCTAAGGGGGAAACTACTATTGTTGTCTGGCTAAATGCACATATTATGTCCACCAAACTGTCGTCTAAACACTTAGGTTTATGCCCATATATTAATGATACTCTCACTTTTGGTTAGAGAAGCTTCTGTTTTCAGATGGTGGTGACCACTGAGATGACTCAAAACTTGCCATAGTGCTGAGAAAAAGTGACAGTGGAATGTTCAGCACTGAGACATCTCTATCACACCCCCCAAGGCTAAGGGACCATTGCAGAAGAGGTGTTAGAAAGAATGTAAGAGCCAAAGGAAGGGGAGGACTGCTTACAATGCTATCATCCAGACACAAATGACCTTGATATTCATGCCATCAGTGGCTGACATATATGGAAGTTGTCAATACAAAGTTAAAAACAACAAAAGAAACAATCTGTCGAGTGAATGGGCCACTTGTTAGCTTGAGCACAATTTTGAGCACTTTATTTTCTCTGTTGTCACTGCTGTTCCATATAACATTATCACACTGTATGAAGCATTGTTCTGAATTTAAGATTATTTCCTCATGAAAATTTCAGTCAATATTTTTATTAGTCTTGTTACAATCTTATTACAACCAAATTGCTCCATGAGAAAGCTGTACAAATAATTTCCCTGTGAATGTGCAACTTACTTATTTATATATTTAAAAAATATTTTATTTTATTTATTTGAGAAAGAGAGAGAAAGAGATGTTTATTTTTAATTCTGGATATCTTCCTGAGCATGGCTCAGTAGGAGGAAATGGGAGACAGAAGCTGGCCACTGGGTGAAGACTGCCCCCTGGGGGCTGGAACATGGCTTTGCAGGACCAACAAACATCAAGGTAGGTGGGGATTCAGACAGGCCAAAGTGGATGTCAGGGAAATTTTACTGTCAAACGACGGAGCTTATAAAGGACCAATAAAGGGGAAAAGGGACCTGGGTGGTACAGGAGTGTGTGTGGATGGGCAGGAGCAAAAAAATCTCGACAGTGGGGAACCAAAGAGAAAGCAAGAGATAGTGGAGCACTGAAGGACATGCATATACACAAGAACCCCAAATGCGACCTTGGCTCCTTTCTAGTCTCCAGAAAAATCATCAGTGGGGACCATGCCCTGAGACTTACTGAGGAACGTATTTATTACCTTTGTGGGGACTTTGCTGGAGCCTCCAGGAAATCGTAGAAATCTAATAATGGAGCTATTCTGGCCTCTGCCCCATGCCTGTGGACTGGACTCTAGTCTGTTCAGCCTGGCAAGATTGCTGCTCAAAAACCCCATGCTGGTGTCTGCAACCCAAGAAACAAGTGTCTATTGACAGTGAGAGAGGTGCTAAATACCACTCCTATGTATGCATGATTCCTGATGGTCCTTAGGAAGACATGGCAATAAAGAGTTAAGGGGATGCATTTTGGTTTCCATTAAAAACAATGTTTTAGCAAGAGCTAAATTTTGCATTGTCAAAGAGACAAGGAAAGTGGGGGGTGAATGGGGTGGGTGGATTGTGGTGCACACCTTTAATTCCAGCACTCCAGAGGCAGAGGTGGGGGATCGCCTTGAGTTCGAGGTCACCCTGAGTCTACATAGTGAATTACAGTTCAGCCTGGGCTAGAGTAAAACCTTACCTTGAAAAAGCACAAAAAAGAAGACAAGGGGAAAGTGACATTCCCTCTCCTTGTCCTTGAAAACTTGCCTTGATAGACCAAAGCAGATATGCTTTGAAGTCCAAAGATCCTTCTGTGGGTTTCTATGTTCTGAGAAGTTCAGATAAGGCCTCTGGATTCCAGGAGAGTAAAGTGATCAACAGCATAGGTAAGGACTCTGGATCCCATGAAAGTGAAGTGATCAACAGCATAGGTAAGGACTCTGGATCCCATGAAAGTGAAGTGATCAACAGCATAGGTAAGGACTCTGGATTCCAGGAGAGTGAAGTGATAAATAGTGCATATAAGGACTCTGGATCCCAGGAGGGTGAAGTAATCAACAGTGCAGATAAGGGCTCTGGATCCCAGGAGAGAGAAGTGATCAATACTGCATATAAGGACTCTGGATCTCAGGAGAGTGAAGTGATCAATAGTGCATATGAGGACTCTGGATCTCAGGAGAGTGAAGTGATCAACAGCGCAGATAAGGACTCTGGATCCCAGGAGAGTGAAGTGATCAACAGCGCAGATAAGGACTCTGGATCCCAGGAGAGTGAAGTGATCAACAGCATAGGTAAGGACTCTGGATCCCAGGAGAGTGAAGTGATCAACAGTGCAGATAAGGACTCTGGATCCCAGGAGAGTGAAATGATCAATAGTGCATATAAGGACTCTGGATCCCAGGAGAGTGAAGTGATCAGTAGTGCATATAAGGACTATGGATCCCAGTAAAGTGAGGGAACAACAGTGCAGATAAAGAATCTGGATCTCAGGAGAGTGAAGTGATCATCTGCGTAGGTAAGGATCCTGGACCCTACGAGAGTGAAATGACCAACAGCACAGATAAGGACCCTAGATCCCAGGAGAGTGAGGGATCTACAGTGCAGGTGGACTCTGGATCCCAGGGGAGTGAGGGATCAACAGCACAGATAAGGACTCTGCATCCCAAGGTAGTGAAGGGATCAAAAGCATAGGTACACACTCTGGGTCCCAGGGAAGTGAAGTATCAAAGGCTCTCCAGAGAAGCCTAAGAGAATGAGGCATTCATTAATGGTAGAGACATATGGCGGTAGATGCCTGTATTTTTGTTTAAGTTTTTTTTTTTTTGGCAGCACTAGAATTCAAAGAGCTATGCAATAGGTGAGAAATTCCTACCTGCATTTTACTTGCTGAATTCCATGGATATAATTACCTATAAGTGTAATTACAGGGACAGCAAATGGCATTTTCAGCTGTGGTCTTAAAGAGTGAGTTAATTTTTGACTTTGACCAGAACAATGCTAATTAGCTTCTCTCTCTCTTTCTCTCCCTCTCTCTGTCTCCCTAGAAATTCCTCACCCAGGCTTGAGCTGCGAGCTGTGTGTGGCTGCTGCTGCTGTACTTGTGAGTAATGAAAGGACACTATATGGCCACTGCATCTGGGATGCTGTATTAGTAAGGCTGCTTTCCTGTCCATTTATCATCAATTAAAGGTGTGCTAGTTTGTAATGTAACCCCACCTTCAGCCTGGCTGCCCAGAATGGCTCCTCATTTATTTTCTGCGGGGTTTTGGATGGAGTTAGACCCACCTTACTGCTCAGAGGTGACAGGCAGCATGAAAAAGTACACTAATTGAGACATCTCTAGGGAAAAAATATATGAAAACTGAAACGGTAATTAGAATGAGACCATTTTTAAGCTGGGTAAGGAAAATCGAATGGAGGTGCAGGCTAGAGGCCTTTACAAATGGGGATGAAAGTACCTGAAGGGTGGTTAGACAGAAATAGGTGTTAGAGTAGAATATATCCTTTTAACACTTCAGGGAGAGAGGGGAGGCTAAGAAAATATACTAGGTCAGGGGCACAGACTTTTAGGAAGGGTGGCCTCACATGCAGGCTACAAGACAAAGCTAATAGGGGAACTGACCATCACATTTCTCGGGTTTAAATGGAGGCTGATAATTTGGAGACAGAAATATGCTGGTCTCAGGGAATGTGGCTCTAAAATTAATATGTGATTCTAGAGCTCCAGCCTTTTGTGGGAAATCGGCATGAAATGGAGGAGGGAGATTTTTTGTGTCTTGAAAATAAGGTGTTTCTCTTTAACTGGAAGCTGTGTCTTTACAGAGTTTCAAGAATGCCACCCCTGGGTCCACATCCTTATAGGCCAAGAGGAGCAGAGATACAGCAGTTTTCCATTCAGGAAGTTTACAGTTGGCCAGTGCTGGGTGCACAGGTCTTAATGAGACCTCTCAACTGTGATCACTGTAGGTCCCATGGAGTTGCAGGTGTTTCCCATTCTGCACTCCTGCATTCGTCACCCTCTTTTAGTGTCCTTTGTGGTCAGCTTTGAGTCCAAATGAATTCTACTGTCTGGGTGCTTGCAGGGCCTTGTGTGGGGAACCTCTGGTGTCTCTGCCTATAATTATGCACCACTGGTCATTCACCTGAGGTTCCACTGCTCACCGGAAAACGGAACAACTTCCAGCATGCCTGCACATGCCCGTCCACTGGCTCCCGTGGCTGGCTTGTATAGCTTGCTCTTAGGGCCAAGGTGCTGGGGAGGGGTGTTTGGTCTAGCCTGAGCTCTGGTCCCTACCAGGAAGGTCATATCTCACTTGACCAGTGCAGTGGAAGCATCTCTTCATGCTCCCAGCCTCTTTCTCATCCGGCTTTTCCTTGGGTGCTGCAGGATAGTGGTGGGTCTCGTACCCTTCCCTCCGTCCTTTAAGTGGGCTACAAATTTCTGAATTGCAACTGCCAATTAGCACACTTTACTGTTAATAACCGCAGCAGCAGCCTAACTATTTCACCGATCATGCAGAAATAGCTATCAAGGCAGAATATTTGAGTGAAAATGGATAATTTTATAAAGTCATGAAGACATAGCCTTATGAAGGCTGAAAACTCAAGGCGGGCTTCACTTGGACAGCATGGTATTGAATTAGCTAATTATAGTGGTTTTATATTCCTGTTTGATCATTTTTTAAAAAAAAGTTTTTTTTTTTTTCCCCCTCTCCTAACACACAGGAAAAAGCAGGCAGAGCCCTATCAAACAAGTTTCTCTTTGAATTTAAAATTACTCTTGAGGGCAGGGAGGTTTCTGAAACACAGATGAAAATGGAAACTTCAAAGAGATTTCCCTCTTTCTAAGGAAAAAAGAGCTTTTCCTTCCCAACTATATGAGAAGGGGAAAAATACATAAATTTGAAAGTAAAATTTCATCAGGGCAAGAAGAGAGTAGAACGTACCAAGTTTCTAGGTGTGGATAGGCAAATGCTGCTTGTGACTTTAAGAAGGAGACAATGAAGAGACAACTTATTTTTTTTTTTAATTCACATCCATTTTTCCCTAAGCAGAGACACTTAAAGGCCAAAGGTCATATACAGAAGGGATGCTGGGTACCACCAAACTGAGAACTCCAAGCTTGCCTCAAAATTTATCCTTTAGAGGAGTGTTGATAAAAAACTGACTGTAGCTTTTGAAAATTACAGTGCTTTTAGATATGCAAACATATATTTGTCTTTGAATGTATCATCAATTTCTAAAAGGAGAGTTAGTCATAAGTGGAGGATACATGTCTACTTAATTAGTGAAAATTAGTCTCCATTTACAAGGTTTGGATGGTCATATCAGAGATGTCACTGTATGCTTTTTATTGAATTGTTTCTTGGCTTTGTGGGATTTAGTGAATGCCCGAAGCTAAGGGAGAATAATCTCAAGCTTGCGAGGTGCTGACATACACTGATCATCTGGTTCTTGTAATGGGAGATGTTGGCTCCCATGTCAAAGAAGAATCTACTGAACCAAGAAAGCACCTTCAGCTGACGTCAGAGTTGAGACTGGGACAAAGCAAGGGTCTCTGCTCCATCGCTCCTACTTACACAGGGAGAGGCCGTTAATAACCCTGGATGGGCGCCAGCAACTGTAGCACTTGCTTGTCACTGTAGTATTTGCTTTGTCCTCCCCCAGTGCCATGGTGTGGAGACTGTTTTCCTTGTTTCATAGACAAGGAATCAGCAGGTCAGAGAAGCTATGTCTTTATCCAGAATTGCTCAGCAAGTGATTGTTGGAGCAGATATTTGACACTGTATTGGTTAGGTCTGCACAGCTATGCCCCAAATACCTAACAGAAGCAACCTAGGGGAAGAAAGATTCATTTTATATTTTATAAAATATTTATTTATTAGCAAGGAGAGAGAGAGAGAGAGTGAGGGTGAGAGAGAGAGAGAGAGAGAGAGAATGGGTGCTCTAGAGCCTCTTGCCACTGCAAACAAACTCCAGATGTATCCTATTCACTGGCCTTCATGCGGGTATTGGGGAAATGAACATCAGGTTTTGCAAGCAAGTGGCTTTAACCACTGAGCAATCTCCCCAGCCCAAGATTTAGTTTTTGTTTATTTTTATTTATTTATTTGAGAGTGACAGAGAGAGAAAGAGGGAGAGAGACAGAGAGAGAGAGAGAATGAGCATGCCAGGGCCTCCAGCCACTGCAAACGAACTCCAGACATGTGCGCCCCCTTGTGCATCTGGCTAACATGGGTCCTGGGGAATCAAGCCTCGAACTGGGGTCCTTAGGCTTTACAGGCAAGCACTTAACCGCTAAGCCATCTCTCCAGCCCCCAAGATTTATTTTAATAACAGCTCCAGAGGGTTCAGTCCATGGATGCTTGGTCCCACGCACTTGCACAGAATGTTATGGGGGTGAAGGTGTTTGGCAACACAGTTTCTTTACCTCAGCATTAGAGATAGGAGAGCATAAGACAGGAACCTGGGAACTCCCATCCAGGCATAACTTTCAAAGGCACACCCCAGGGACCAGCTTCCTCCTGCTAGGCTCTACTTTGCTAAAGCCTTCCCAAACAGGGCTCTAAGCATTCAACACATGAGCCTATGGGAGACTTTTCATATTCAAACTGTAACACAGAAGTCTACTGCAAAGGAGGCAAACAGAACCCTTCTGCTTGTTTTAGAATTCAGATGTTGAGAGGGGCCACGACCAGCCCATGTCTGGAAGCTGCAGAGCTGGACCATGACTTGTTTTCATTAGTTCTGTTTCACTTGTCAGTTGTTAACCAGAATGTTAGTAGATCTTTAAAATTTTCATAAAATTTGAAATCCAGTATGCAAAAAATATTTTCCCTTTTCAGTGAAAAACAAATTCTAAACGGGAAGTTAAAATAAGCTGCAGCTTTCCTACTTTAATCTTCTTTAAATTGCTAAGGTAGTTTCAATATATTGTGAATTTTCTCATGAAAATATGTTGCTCATTAAGTGAAATAGACTACAATAGTTGAGTGAAGCTTCACAATGATTGATTTTCACTTTCTAAGGGCATGCATTAAATTTTATGAACTTTGGCGTAAGGTTGAGAGCACGAGACTCCATCAAAGATGGACTAAAACAAAGATACCTTGACATCTGGCAGGGCTGGTTTGTTCCCTTGGGTAGGATGCTGCTTGGTGAGCCAAGGCATCCCATAGGATGTCTGCCATCCAGAGTTCAGGATCATTCTTCATCCACTGGGCTTGTCTTTCGTCACCCATTCCTCCATGACTGCAGGGGAGAGCTGAGGGTGGGGGAGGAAAGAATAGAAGAGGGGGAAAGATGCCTGCATAGAACCATTTCCTTTTTCTCCTTCCCCCCCACCCTCATTCTGTGTGGCCACGGGACATCAGGTGGTGAGGGAGGTGGACTCTTCTACTCAGTGTTCAGATGGGGAATGTCCATGCATTTGATATCAGCACAGGTCATTCCAGCCAACTAGCTGGCCTTATACCAGGAGAAAGCAAGCCTACTCCTCGTGCAGCTAGAGACCCTGAAGCTCCCCAAACATTGTAGGGATTAATATTTCTGCGTTTTTCTGTTAAAAATTAATTGGCTACTTCGTCTGTCATTTTGTTATCTGCCCTTGTTAGCAAACATGCATCAGCATCTGTCAAATGCTTGTGAATATTTTCTGAAGAAAACATCACATCTAAAAATTATTTATGCTTTGGAGGCAGCAAAAAGAATCAGGCAATAAAGCTGTCCACAGCAACATGGTGTGTGTGTGTGTGTGTGTGTGTGTGTGTGTGTATTCTGAGGAATGATACCTGAAACCTGTCCTCTGATCTCTACATGGGAGCCATGGCACATGTGTGTCTACACTCAACATATGAACATGCACATATGCACATCATAGACACACACACACACACACACACACACACACACACATGATTGTGAGTTTATTAAAAAAATTGGAGATTGTTTTCTCTCTCTCCCTACCTCTCTCTCTCTCTCCCTGTACTTTGCAAGAAGACCACATCTTTTTTTCTGATATAGTCCTGTTCTAATTAACTTCATAGAAGATGCCTTCTTTTTCCTGAAGGTGGTGGTAAAAATCACCTCACACAACCTTGTTAACTTAGAAATAAGCCAAGGAGTTACACAATAAAACTGTTATATTGTGCAAATGCAGTAACCATAAAATACTATTTCCAACTAAATTTAAGATATTAAAGCTTATCTAACTACAGCGCTTTTCCCAGTCAAGACCAAGTCCTGCATCATATGAGCTCATAGTTCTATAATTGTTTCTGATAATGGTATTATGAATTACTGTTTGCTGGTATTTTATTTTGAACATTAAAATATTTTATTTATTCATTTGAGAGATATATAGAGTGAGAGATAGAAAGAGAGAATGGCACACCAGGGTCTCTAGCTACTGCAAATGAACTCCAGATGCATGTACCACCTTGTGTGTCTGGCTTATGTGGGTCGTAGGGAATCAAACCTGGGTCTCTTGGCTTTGCAGGCAAGCACCTTAACTGTTAAGTCATTGCTCCAGCTCTCTTTTGAACATTTAGTATGTGCTAAAGGCTTGACATGTACTGTCATTTTATTCTTGCAACAATTCATATATATATATATATATACATACATATATATATACATATATATATATGAATATATGTATATAAATAATATATATGTGTGTCTGTTTCATATGACTCACAAATAAGGAAAAGAAAAAAACCATAAGTAACAATAACCTCCTCAAGCTTATGTAGTTAGTGCTTTCTATAAATTTATATTTACTTAAAAGTTTTAAATATAAAGTTCTCTCCTAACTGATGCCTGCTGAAGTGGCAGGACAAGATTCAAGTCCAAGTCCCTTTACTTCTCACTGGTCCCAAAGGAATCTCAGGCTTCACTGAGCTTCAAGACACAGATGCCTACTTTTACCATATTTGTTCAACATAGTATTGAAAGCTGGAACAATCAGGAAAGAGAAAGAAATAAAAGACATCCAAACTGGAAAAGAGAAAGTCAAATAGTTAATGCAGATGATATGATCATATATAGAAAACCCCAAATACTCCACCAGAAATTATTAGACCAATAAATGACTTTATCAAAGCTGAAGGATCCCAAGGCAACATACAAAAAAATCAATACTATGGCTATTTACTAATAGTGAAATATCCAGAATATAAATCAAGGAAACAACCTGACTTATAAGACACACAGGAATAAATTTCACAGAAGAGGGCTGGAGAGATGGCTTAGCAGTTAAGCACTTGCCTATGAAGCCTAAGGACCCTGGTTTGAGGCTCTATTCCCCCGGACCCACGTTAGCCAGATGCACAAGGGGGTGCATGCGTCTGGAGTTCATTTGCAGTGGCTGGAGGCCCTGACGCGCCCATTCTCTCTCTCTCTCTCTCTGCCTCTTTCTCTCTCTGTCTGTCACTCTCAAATAAAGAAATAAAAATAAACAAAAAAAATTCACAGAAGAGGTGACAGAACCCCACAATAAAAAATGTTAAACATTGATGAAGCTGAAGAGGGCACTAAAATTGGAAGTCATCTCATTTTCCTGGATTGGGAGAATCAATATTGTTAAAATGTCCATTGTACGAAATGTCTTCTGTGCCATTGGCAATGTCTCTCTAGAGAAGGCAGAGCCATGAACAATAGCAAACTTCCATTTCATCAGGAGCCCCCACAAATTCCATACTGTCAAGTAACACAGTACTGCTTGTGAAGGATCCATGTTTTGATTTCCATTTATAGGCTTGCATGAGGCCCACTTTTTCCTCTCAGGAATGCTAAGTTTGAGAAGTTTGTCTTCTATCTCTTTGGAAGGACTTGTCCTTGTGGAAGATAGTTCACTTAGTAGCTTCGTGAGCACAGGTGTATGACCAGTTCAAGGAGTTACTCTTGTAGGCCATCAAGTTATTTTCTTGTTAATATGGAAATGATGTTCTTTGCAGTTTTGTATATCTTAAACAAATTTATACATCTAAAATAAAAAATTATACATCTTAAATGAAAATACTTTCTTAAAATTTTCTGCATTTAAAATTTTTCATGGCTTTTTTGGGGTCTTACTTATTTGATAATAAACTGTAGACCCTAAGGAGAGAGCCACCCCATCATACCTCAAAAGGGCTCCGGCTGAAACTAAGAAAACTTCGAGAAACAAGCAAGGGGGCTGTTTTTCCTGATGAACCGGACACCAGAACAAGGGGAAGGAGATCAGCATAGAGAAAAATCAACTCCTACCAAATCAGAGAGCCAGAGCCTCAGAGGCCCTCAACACTTCATCACTGAAGCAGACCAAAAATGAACCCAACATGGCTCAGGGAAATTTTGCGGAAGAAGGGGCGGAAAGAATGTCAGAGTCACATGTTGGGTCATGATATGCAGAGACATTTAGCTTACCCATAACTGTGGGCTAACTCCACAATGCATGACCCGTATACCTCAACAAGGAGGGGCCAAGGGGAGGGGGTAGGTCACGGATGAGCCTAATAATGGTACCAAACTGACTGTATTTGGTGAATACAGAACTGACTAATAAAAAAAAAAAAAAAAAAAGCCCTTTCTGGGAGAGTCCCCTACAGAATGGGGGCAGGGAAGAGGGAGATGGTACCAACACATGATGTTTCCATACAAAGTTTGTTCTCAATAATAATAATATTTAAAAAAAAAAGACCATCAAAATTGACATGATTTTTTTTTCCTCAAGTATGTTTAAATAAATACTAGTATGTCTGAAAAAAAAATAAATAAACTGTATATAATTAAAGAATATGTTATGAGTTTGACATTTTTGTATACCTAGTGATGCTATCTGCATAACTAAATCACAACCATGCTTGTCACCATAAAAGTTTCTTCTAGCCTCCTTGTAAGTCAGTTTTCCCTATTCTCACCCTTAGCCTTCATGTGTTGGGAACAAGCAATCTTTTTTCTGACCGTAAATTATCTTCAAATGAAAGAAATAGATTTAAGACTTTATACAATTTTGGGTCACTGTTGACAGGCTGCACTTAAACTAACAAGCTATTAACATGGGGTCTATTGCTTTTAACTAGTAAGTAGTTCACAGAACATATGATCCATTACTTCAGTTAGATGTGAATTTGGGTGACATTAACAGTTTGTGCTGTGTTTGATGAAAGGTGTCCACTAATCATGGTTTTGGATGTTAAATTATAATGTCAAAATTGCTATAAATCTTTCTAAATATTTACTTGTAATTTCTATACTTATTTTTTGTGGGCCAGTGTTAGAAGTAG
Organism: Dipus sagitta; assembly: GCA_036346955.1. NCBI lineage: Eukaryota > Metazoa > Chordata > Mammalia > Rodentia > Dipodidae > Dipus > Dipus sagitta. Next base: position 130,785,123 of record CM070772.1, on the reverse strand, counting down.
CATGTGGACTGCACTCATCACTGTTTCACATTTTTGGTAGCATTCTTATTGTTTTCTATATAGATTTGTTGATCACTATATTCTTTTTGCTTTAATTTGACATGTTCTAATAAACTTACCTTTACTGTAAAATGACAATTCTAGAATGAGCTCATCCAGATTCATTTTTTTCAGAAGTTTTTTTATTATTAGTGTATGTAGCAGTCAGCCTCATGCTGCTGAACGAACCTCCAAACCAAGCACAGTTATGGAAGAAGGGAATTTATTTGAAGCTTACAGATCCAAGGGAAGTTTCATAATGGCAGAAGAATCTGGCCTGCTTTCATAGATTGGAACACAGATCCAAGAGAGAAAAAAACCACAAGCCACACTAGCACCATAAGCAAGCACACTTAGGAACTCCAGACAAAGCTCAGACATTTGCCTATGTTTAGGTTAGAATTAAAAATCAAACCTACAACCTAGGGTTGCACCCTAGAATCCACCCAGTAACACCTCCTCTAGCCAGGTGGATAAAGATCTAAATTAAAATTTTTAATAAAATCCTGAATATATTAGGGCCATCCATTTAAACTATCACATTCTGCCCTGGCCCTCAGTAGATTTGTAACCATCTCACATTATAAATTGTACTTAGTCCAATTTAAAGGTCTCCACAGTCTTTACCAAAACTTAAGATTGCCCCAAAGTCCCAAGTCTCCTCTGAGATTTAAGACTGTCTCTTAGTTCTGGGCCCTGTAAAATTAAAACAAGTTATACACCTTCAGCATATAAAGGTACAGAGTAAATATTTCCAACTACTATAGGCATAACAGGAGAGACTGGAACAATGCAAATTCAACAAACATCAAACTTCTGCAGTTCAAGTGTGATATAACCAGTGACAGACAGTCTCTGGATGTTCCAATTCTGCCCCTCTAGCTGGGCTGAATAGCCAGGGAAAATATCAATCCCCAGCCAACAGTCTCCATCGTAGCCCTTGCACAGTCCTGGTTTATCCAAAACATCTTTGGGTCTCCATGTAAACCATGGCCCATCTTCCAGTCGCTCTGCCAGCCTATCACTGTCATCAGGCCCTGCCTCATGCCACGTGTCAGCAGCAGCTCCTGGAACTGTGTGCACTTCATCCACTCCATGCAATTTTCATGTTTCTGAAGATAATACCAGGTGTGCAGGAAACAGCCATATTCTTAATTCAGGGATGAAATAAATTGTGACCTTGAAGAGAAGGTTCCTTCTCCAGTCAACTCTTTCTAAAAGAATTTGCATTTCTATCATAGTCTTTTCTCAGGCATCCTTTCTATAGTTTTAATGTAAAGCAGTTGTCCCATCTTCCTTAAGATTGCTAATGTGTTGACAATAGCAGTTTCAGTAACCAAACACCAGTCTGTATGCCAGTAAATTTTAAACTTGCTTGAATTTTTCTACCTTAAAATCCCAAATCTCTCAGTTCCATATTGTTAACCAAGCATATCAGTCCATTACAAATTTAACCTCTATCAAACTCTCTGGACCTGGGCAGCATAATGCAGCCAGTCCTTATGCCAGTAGCCCAGTTCCAACAAACTCCTCTGTAGTCTTTCTCTCCCCTTAGAAAGTTCATAAGCCAAGTGTCCAAATGCAATTTTCACTTTTGAAATGCACTTAGAATTCTCAAGCTCTCATCAGACCAGTCCATAAAACTTGGCTTATTGCTCCAGAAGCATCAAATTTCTCATTCCTCCAGCACTCAAGTTCCAAAAGACCAAAATCCACATGGTCAGATTTATGTGCAGCAACTCTATTCCAGTTCTGGTACCAACTCCGTAGCAGTCAGCCTCGGCTGTGGAGATGAACCTCTAAACCAGGCACAGTATGGAAGAAGGGGATTTATTTGGCCCCACTTCCACACATCAAAACAGAAAAAAAGCCACACCAATACCATAAGCAAGTACACTTAGAAAATCCAGACAAAGCTCAGGCACTTTACACATCTTTGGACTGTGATTCCAAATCCATTCCCACACCTTAGGGCTGGACTTTAGGATCCACCCACAGGGATACCTCTTCTAGCCAGGTTGCTATAGATCTAAATTACAAACTTTAATGAAACCCTAAATATATTGGGGGGCCATCCATTTAAACTACCACAGTGTATATTTCCATTAGAGGGATATATAAAATTTGGTTCTCTCTCTTTTTTATTTCAGTACCCTATTGGTAATGGTTTCCTATATCCATTCATTCACTAGGAGTAAAAAAACAAAACAAAACAAAACAATATCACTCTAATTTTATTAAGTTTTAAACCAGCTTGAAGACTTCAACGAAAACATATCTCCTCTCTTCATCTGATGCATTGTCTTGAGGTGAAGTTCCTAATGAAAGGGTAGATAAATGCTCTAGTCATTCTTTTTAGTGCACATATTTCAAAGCAATGAGTTAGTGACCTCATGAGCCTTTCAAAGATAATCCTTGCAGTTTTTCCCCAAGTTTAAGACAGACATGGTGGCTCATGCCTATAATCCTAGCCCTCATCTCAAAAGGCTGAGACAGGCAGATAACTGTAAGCTTGAAGCAAGTCTGGGCTACAGAGTGAGATATTGCCTAAGCTCTTCTCCACAAAGTAGAATTTTATTCAGTTGCAAAGAAAAATAAAACCATGAACTTTGCAGAAAAAGAGATAGGCCTAGAAGGTATTTATTAAATTACACAACTTGGATTTATAAAGACAAATACTTTTGTTTTCTCTTATTTGTGGATCCTAGATTTTTATTTTCACATTTATGTAAGAAAGAGAGAGAGAGAGAGAGAGAGAGAGGAAGAATATGGTTTATAGGTCATAACAGTAGAAAGGGTACTATAGGGGGAGAGGTTTGAAGGAAGGGAAAAGAGTAATAGAACACTTGTGACATGAAAGTGGAAAGGGGACTACTGGTGGTGGGAGGGTATAAATTGGGAGCATGAGGATACGGTAGAGGAGTGAGGGAGGAGTTATGTATGAAAATGCTGTAATGAAACCCATTATTTTGTATGCTAATTAAAAATAAATAATTATCACCACTTCAGCGATGGCTCAGCTCTTAAGGTGCTTGTCTGCAAAGTCTTTCCCATGTACCCATGTAAAGCTAGATGCACAAAGTGGCACATGTGTCTGGAGTTCAGTTGCAGCAGCTGGAAGTCCTGGCACCCATTCTCTCTGTCTTCTGCTCTCTCTCTCTCTCTCTCATTGCAAAGTCACAGAAGCATATGTGATACATTTAAGTCCTTTGAGGATTTATTCATATGCTCTGAAAAAACCTTCCAATAGGCAGTCCTTCCAGATGCCTTTTAGGTATTTTGGATACTATCCTATATTGTGGGAGTACTTTTTTACTTTATGATACAAAATGTTCCAGGTTGGTTTTGTCCATTTTTTTTTTTGCTAGACTTGCAATTAGGAAACTCACTCTTTTTATAATATTTTATTTTTATTTATTTATTTGAGAGAGAGAAAGATGTGGGAGACGGGAGAGAGGGAAGGAGGAAGAGAATGAGCGCACCAGGTCCTCCAGCCACTGCAAATAAACTCTAGTTGCTTGTGCCACCTTGTGCATCTGGTGTATGTGGGTCCTGGGGAATCAAACCAAAGTCCTTTTGTTTGCAGTAAAGTTCCTTAACTGCTAAGCCATCTCTCTAGCCCTCAATTAATCCTTTTAAATGAAAAATCATGTTTAGATACCATCACTTGGCTACTAGGAGATCAAATAATTTTGCTTTAACTGATATGAATAACAGGAACAGTCTTGAGTTTTATTTTTGTCTGTACAATTTCCTTGTTGGTAATTTTATTGATTTTCTGGCTCAAAATACCTTCTTCTTTTTTTTTTTTTTTTGAGGCAGGGTTTAACTCTAGTCCAGGCTGACCTGGAAATCACTATGTAGTCTCAGGATGGCCTTGAATTCAAGGTGATCCTCCTATCTCTGCCTCCCAAATGCTGGGATTAAAGGCGTGTGCCAACATGCCTGGCTTCAAAATACCTTCTTCATGCTGTCACTATTAAATTCACATTTCTGAACTTGACCATGTTAGTTCAGAGTATAGACTACATGCCAGTGAAGCCAACAGGCTATATGAAATCTCTATTTGAGAGTCTATAAGTATTTTAATCCTATTATGTTTCAAATTATGTCCTTTATTTTATTCTCTTCTCCTCCTAATCATCTCCACAGCCAGAAATGGCACCACAATCAAGCCAGTGCACTGCCAGGACTCTTGTCTTTTGTTTATATGACATATGACCCAGGAGCCAACTGCTTTGTCCCCTACCTCTTCTATGATTCTTGTCTAAGCCACCATTACTCTACTCTAGGACTTCTGTAGAGAGTCAGTGTCACAGGACTTATCCTCATTGTATTATAGACATGGTGATAGGTAGGGCTCTACATTAGCTAGTTACATGGAGTGAGGGAGACAAGTGTGAAAACAAGCAGCTATACCTATATAAGGCATGATGTATAGTGGAGGTGTGTGGAAAGTAGCTTTGGGAGTAGCAGAAAAGGAAAATAATTAGCTGTGGCTATGCAGCACATTAATTAAGTCCTCAAAGATGATTGTGAATTAGCCAGGGGAAAAATAAGCCTATTGTAGGTAGACTTGATGGCATGTACAAAAACCTGAAGGTAAGTCACCTTTATTCTGGCATGTGAGTACCCATGGAAGCTGAGGATTTTCTACAGAGCTCACACAGGAGGAGAGTTTAGGAATCCATTTCCAGACATTCAGCTTCCAGCTTTCCTGAAGTGTTTCTGCTTGAAGAGTCTATGTCCACACATCTCTTACAAATACTGCTTTGATGCATTGCCCTTGGCTACTGAGGAAGTACTTCATGGCAATCCATAAACAGATAAAGGGAAACAATGTAGTAAGCATGACAATCCTGCTCCCAGGTTACTCCTGTTTTGTTTTTTTTCAGTGGGGGGTATCAAACTCAAGGCCTCAGGTACGTAGAATAAATGCTCTGCCATAGAGTTATATCCTCAGTCCTACCCTGTTTCATACACATTTCTGCTGAGTATCAGAATGGGATCATTTAAATATGCTCAAGGATGCTTTAAACTCAGAAGAGCAGAAGCTCGATACTGACAGTGTTTGAAAAAACAACAGGACTCTTAAGGACTAACTACAAAAACTTTTGAAGATGAATTGGATAAGATCAATGGGTATAAAATTTTCATGATTACTTTCAGATTTAATGACCTTTATTCAATAAGACAATTGAAGCTTGTTTTAGTCATGCAATTGATACTCCAATTCTAGTCAGTCTTGTTCCTATATATCCCATCTGGGAAGTTCATGTGCATAAATTGAGACTTAGCCACTAAAGGGAGACTGAGGCACATGTCTTTGTTCCTGGATATGAGAATATGGCTTCTGACAGGTCCTTAGATTTGTTTTCCATCTGCCAATGTGCCTATGACAATAGCCACCCACGATGAAATGCCTCTGTAGTTTGTTCTAGATCTGCTGAAGGAAGCTGGTGCCTACATGGTTTCTAGTCTGTAATCTTAGGAGTTGTCAGGATTTTTCTAGAATAAAATACCCCTCAGAGAGTACAGGTGATTTCAATGCTTAAAAATTTCCATGCTTGAAGTGATATCAATTTGATTTTGAAATGATTTAAATTTTTCCTTAGGGACACTCCTGATTTGTGAATCCGTCTTGATTTCAAGTAACATTTAAAGTATGATTGCTCCTTTAAGAAAGGCTGATATTAAGCAATTTAGAAATATGTATTTATAATTTCCTTTTCTTTACAGTAACAATTGAATTCAAGTGGTCTGAGACCTGAGTCTGGGCAGCATTGGAAGTATGCACTTGCTGTGTTATGCAATGGCTTCAGGAAACTTTACTTAGTCCTACTAGGACTAAGTCCTTTTATGGATGTTCATGTGTGTGTATGCACACAAGAGCACACACACATGGAGGCCAGCGGACAACCTTTAGTTATCTCTGGGAATTCCTTCTTTGTAAAATGTTCTTTCTTTGGATTGGAGCTCACCAGTTAGGCCAACTGGCTGGCCAGTGATTCACAGATATTCTTCTGTCTGTGCCTCCCCAGAGCTGGGATTATAGGCATGTACCATCATGTCTAGCTTTTTAAGTGGGTACTGGAGATTGAGTGCAAGCACTTTACTGGCAGCTGTATTTCCTAGAACCTCTTGCTGGAAGTTAGAAGGGAGTGGGATAAGCAGCAGTTTGTTTACCCCCTCGACCCAAAGGGCTTGATGGTGGCAGGGAGCTCTTCCTTCAGCCTGTCTCTTTGCACACCATGGTGGGAAGGGAGCATTTTGCTTCCTGCATCATCTCCTCTAAGGAAAGCTCTCTGACTCCAGCAGTGAAAGTGATCACTGTCCTTCAGTATCCAGAGGCTTCTGCAGACATGTACTCTCACTTAAAAGCAGAAAAAGGTGCATGCATGTTGGGAATAGTATGAAAAGAATCATCATTCTTTTTTTATTATAAAGATAAAGAGAGAGAGACAGAGACAGAGGAGAGAGAGAGAGAGAATTGGCACACCAGGACCTCTGCCACTGTAATTGAACTCCAGATGCTTGCGCCGCCTAGTGGGCATGTGCGACCTTGCGCTTGCTTCACTTTTGTGTGTCTGGCTTACGTGGGATCTGGATAGTTGAACATGGGTCCTTTGGCTTCGCAGGCAAGTGCCTTAACCACTAAGCCATCTTTCCAGCCCTCCTACCTTTTTTTTTTTTTTAAAGAGGGACCATTGTAGCAAAATAAGGAGGAAGTGAAGGGAAAATGAAGGTGTGAACACTGGAGTTATGTGACAAATAGACTGCTTAGGTTTTTTTCAGTGGAGGGAGACTTGTGGAGAATGAACTGTTTGACATCCACTCATTCACTCACAGAGCAGATACTGGATCCCACATTGGCTTGAGGAGAAGCAAAGATGAATAGACTAGAATGTGGTTCACTGTCCTGTGGTGAATGTGTATGATTAAACAAGATGGATTACAGTGCCATTTGAAATATGATGTGGAAGAGATGAAAGTACTACAGCAATGAATAACCCTTCCTCAGGCTGTTGACAGGAAGAGGAGGGGCGTTACAATCACAATGACATTTGAGTCCTCAGAAAGCCATTTAATGTCGGGGTAAAGAGTTCAGTCTGGAAGGAGGCTTCATGGTCTGGTTTCTTGCTTCACTGCATTATGAATGGGGGCCATGCCCACATCTTTCAATGAGCATAAGAAGCCACAGTTTCACTGTGAGCTTTAAATGAGAGGGTGTCTACAAAGTGCTTGATTTGGAGCTGTGCACACAACAAATTATCTGTGAAAGTATGATCTATCACCATGGTCACCCCTATTGTTTACTGTCCTTGTTGAAAGATATATAGGAATTTGCCAATCAGAGCAAGGATGAACAATAAGAACGAGCAGCTTATTAGGGGGAACAGATGAATAACAGATGAAGCAAGGCGAGAAACTCCACTACGAATAGAATGGGGCTCAACCTTCTTTGATTTTGGTTTACATTTTGTGGGTTGAAGATGTATCAAAGTGTTAGAAACCACTGAGGACCATTCAGTAAATTAAAAAGGTGATTTTGTTCAAGTTATTTTAGTAGCCATCCTCAGGGGGGTGGACTGAAGTGCATGTGAATTGTGATTCTGGAAAGTTGTTTTATTCCACAAGTGAATTTTCCCCTGATGAAAAGCAGGCAGGTTGGATGTCAATTATCAAAAGGTTTCAGGCATGTGATAGGCAGACAAGGGTAGCAGCAATATTGATGTGCTTCATGCAACTTTAATGAAACTGACCTGGAACCTTATTTTTTTTCTCTTTGAACCAGGATCTTCTTTTCCCTTTAAGTCAGGTCCTGCTAAGCCAGTGTTTTCAGCCTTAGCTACACAGTAGAATCTCCTGGATGGTTTAACAAAGATCAGCAGTTACAATATACACTTACATCTGATTTGAAGGTTGCTCTGGTCCTAGTTTTCTTCAAAAGTCTTCTCCATGGGCCTGGGAGATGGCTCTTGGTGTGCAAGCATGAGTGCCTAAGAGGGCTTGTGTGCAATCCCTAGCATCCACATACAAAGCTGGGTGTGGTCATACATTACTGTAACCCTAATGTAGGTGGAGACAGAGATAAGAGCATTACTGGAGCTCACTAGTCAGTCAGTCTGACTGAAAAAAAAAATGGCAGCTCAGTGAGATCGACTGTCTCAAGGAAGCAATTGGAAGAGTGACAGAGGACACCTCACATTCTCCTCTGGTCTTCACACATGTGGGTACAGGGCCAATGCATCAATACACATTCACATGCACACATACCACACCACACATACTACACACATGCCAAAAGAAAAATAAACAAGAAGAGAGTCCTTCCCAAACCCCAGCATCATCAGATCATCTTAATGCACAGCCACAGTTTATAATGGAAGTCTTATGGAGTGAAAGGATCCTCTATGTTCTGGTTTAGGATGACTTTGACCAAACTTAGTGACACTGTGCCTTCCTTGAGTAAATGACAATTTTTTCTTCCTTCCTGGAGGATATGTTTATCAGTAAAAAAGGATACTTTAAATAGTCTCCCCTCCACATTGGAGGAGGACTGTGGAATACAAAACCTATAGCTTCTCTAGTCCCAGGTGTAAGATGGGACAGTATCTTCATGAGCCTGTGCACATCCTCCTACACCCTGAAGCCATGGTTAGATTTCTTGTTATACTTAATATAATGAAGATACTAGTAAATAATGTTTTAGTTTTAAAATTGTATATTATTTTTATTGTTGTGTTGTTTCTTTTGTGCATGTATGTGTGCGTGGTATGCATGCATATATGTATGCATGGTTGAATGTGTGTCTGCAGATTCATGTATACATGTGCACGTGTGTGCATGTGGCTAGAGGTCACTTTTCTTCTCCAGTTGTTCTCCGCCCATTTTTTAAAACTGTTATTTATCTATTTTCAAGAAGAGAGAGATAGACAGAAAGACAGAGAGATGGAGAGAATGGGCATACCATGGGGCCTCCAGCTGCTGCAAATGCCCTCCAGAAGCATGAACTGTTGTATATCTGGCTTCATGGGGGTACTGGAGAATCAAACTTGGGTTGTTTGTCTTGCAGGCAAATGCCATAGGGCTGAGCCCCAGGGGCTCAGGGCTGAGGACTGAGACCCCTCTCCATCCCTCCATCTACTTTTTGAGACAAGGTCTTGCACTGAAGCTAGAGCTACTGATTTTGCTAGACGAGCTAGCCACCAAGCTCTAGGGCCTCAGTCTTGTCTCCACCTCACCAGGGCTGGGATATAGGCATGTGTCACATGGCTTTTACATGGATAGTAGAGCTCTTAACTCAAGTCCTCATGCTTGCATGGCAAGCACTTTACTGACTAAATCTTCTCCCCAGCCTCATATTCCTATTTTTATTGTCTACCTCCCTGGATATTTTATCTATTAATTACTTTCGTCATTTCTGGGACAAAATGCCTGACAAAAATTGGCTGAAGGAAGGAAGGGCTTGTTTTGACTTATTTTTCAAGGTTAAAGTCCACCATGGAGAGGATGCCATGGTGGCGGAACATGAAGCAGAGCTGGTGACTTTTAGTCCCCAGGGAGGAAGCTGAGAGCAGAATGCTCAGCTAACTTCCTCCAAGTTATGCAGTCCAGGATCCTCAGCCCATGGAATGCCTCTGGCCATTCAGGGGGGATCTTCTTATCTCACTTACCCTGATGTAGAAAAAGCTTCATAGAGATGCCTAGCGATTTGTTTCTATGGTGCTTTTAAATCTCATCAAACTGACAAGATTAACCACATATCTTCTGGGTTCTGGTTGATTGAGTCCACGGATATAGAAAGAGCAAATGAAGGTTGTGGCTTGCTGATTCTCTGTTCTCATTCAGTGTAAGCCTCACACTCAGGTGTAACTATCATTAATAATACCTTATGTGTCATTGCATTTTACCTTTAGCAATGAAACAGGGCTCTTCCACTGTTCTTGGTCTGTTTTCCCTGTTTTACTTGGTTGTCTTTAGCCTTCTGAACCTTGGACACTGAAGACCCACATTTGACCCACTGGGTTGCCCTGAGGATTCACCTTCTCATATTATTATATTTGACCACCTTGAGCAGTACATCATGCCCTTCACAGTTCTGTTAGAAGATACTTCTTCTGTCCCTGTTGTGAACACTGGCCTCCAAGAGCATCATTTCTTAACAGAAAGCCTAAGGCAAGTTAGCATTAAATTGGTTGAAGCAAGTTCTTTTGAGGATCATCAAATAGTGTCTGCTCCTCAATAAAAGTCAAATTGATATGAAGTATGCTTTTGCCAAAAATATGACTATTGTACTTGCAGAGGGGGACCCTTTGATTATCTGCTGAATACCTCTGGGCAATTCTGACATTTGGACTGAATTCTGGGCAAGTTCACTCAAATTTTTGAGTGCAATGCCCAGGGGCTGATGATTGCAAGCAATGTTCCCTCAGACTGCCAAACCTCAGAAGTGGATTCTCTACCAGGTGGAAATGCCGAATGGGGGCCAGTGCACAGTGACTGCCAGGGGAGAAAGTTAAAAAAAAAAACATATATATATATATATATATATATATATATCAGGAGATAAAAGTCTAACATTAGAGGATGACAGTGAATTACCTGGAAAGGAAAGAGTTTACCTATAAAGGATCTTACATGTCCAGAAAGGATCTTGCATGTTTGGTTTTGTTATCATATGATTTCTTAGTTGCTTGACCATCTAGAGACTCAATAACCCTAAAAATGTATGCTCAGATAATCACAGTGTTTGCCTAGTAGAGCATGTAAGTAATAAATAGAAACAACAACAACAACAACAACAAAAAAAACCAAAAAACAAAACCTAAACCTTAGGAGGATCACCATGATTTTGAAGCCAGCTTGAGACTATATAGTGAATTCTAGGTCAGCCTGGATTACAGCAAGACCCTACCTTGAAAAACAAAACAAAAACCAACAAACCACCAAACAAGATACCCTAAACCTAATATAAGCTTAAATTTAAAAATGTTATATGAGAAGCTAGTGTATAGAGCTGGCCCCCATATATGTTAAAGAAGTTAGTATTGAAGCAATTACATGATCAATTTCAGTAAGTACAGTGGTTGTGAGGACAGCCTGTCCCTGGAATGTGGACTGTAAATGAAAGGTCACATGTGGTGCCACGTGTAAAAGGCATTGTGCCTTCATTATTTCTTTCACGAATGGTTTAATAATGCAAACCAATTATTTGTGGTTGAAGGCTACAAGGGGTTTCCTACTCCTTTTGGCAAAACACTCATATTATCCATTAAGAAGGTGAGCATAAGTATGGTTCTGTTGCAAAAGAATTAGGTGCATGAGTGCTTCCCTGCCCAGCTCTTTTCTTTCTTCTGGAAATATCTCATACCTCAAACCTCCAAAGAAGGGTTAGGATGATTGGAAAGTAGTTAAACAGCACTACTGGACCATTGTCGGTAGAATGTCTTAGGGTATTAGCTGTTTATTTCACTGACATATTCTGAAGGGTCTGTAGGGGGCTTTTGGAGGAGTCAGGACCTCAATGTAATATACAAGCATTGATTCTGATATTTCTCTTGATAATAGTGCTCGACCATATTGGGGTCATAAGTCAGTAAGGTTCATGAGCTGTGGCAATGCTCACTGTCACCAGTAATAAGTACAAAGGACTTTCTCTAAAAGCTGGCTTATAAAACTTTAAGGAAACTTGGATTGCTTAAGTGAACTTGCAAGGCTCTGAGGGGGCCAAGCAGACCTTAGTTGTCTACTTATATTAATTTCACAGAGTTTAAAGGGTCAAGAAAGGCGGTCGGTGATGCTTATTAATTTATGAAAGGCAGACTCTTGTCTGTCTCACTATCTCACTTTGACCATTCTGCTTTTCCTTTTAGAAAATTTAATATAAATTAAACCTTACCAGACAACAGTGCCCTGAAGGATTAAGTCTAAAGTTCACAGCTGGACTAAAAGGATCCAAAGATGCTATGTCTTTTTGCTGGCACAATTTCACTTGAAGTGTGTTTTAACAAAAGAACCACACAATGGACACGAAACATGAGAAGAAAACGCAATTAGAAGCATATCATAGTTAGTCAAGGATTAGAATATTTAAAAAATATAAGACATGATTGTTTCTAAGGAGTTTTGTTGTTCATTCCCTAAGAAATAATGGCTTGTAACAGGAGTATCTCCTTGGCCTTAAGTGGGGGCATAGTGCTTGTGCAGTCAGGAATGTGTGTGTCATAGCAATGTCTCAAAACATGTCTGACAACTGAGGCCAAATTCGCTGAGGCAAAGTGAGGAAAGGGAAATGGAACATTGCCATGGAAACTAAAGCCAATCTTACTAGCAGGAATACTCCTTTGTGGTTTACTTGCTTTTGAAGAGAGAGGTGGCCAGAAAAATGTAAAGGCAGGTATCTAATGCAATACCTAATTTAATCCTCATGAAAGCTTGGAATGTCCCCCATTTTTAGAGAAGGGCATTGAATCTATTAAGAAAGCTTCATACATTTTCTAAAGGGGCAGGGGAGATAGCTCAGTTGGTAAAGAGCTTGCCTCACAGGCATGGGGACTTGAGTTCAATCCCCAGTCCCCACATAAAAATGTCAGGCTGGTGGTGTAAGTCTGTCATCCCAGCGCTGGGGAGGTAAAGTTAGGAGAATCCCTGGGGCTTCCTTGCCAGTCAGTGTAGTTTAATTGGCACACTGCAGGTCAATTAGAACCCTTCCTCAAAGAATAAGGTGGGGAATGATTGAGCAAGACATTTGATTTTGACCCCTGCTCTCCTCACATAAACATTAAATGCACAAGTGCACCACACACTCACTGTTCCCTCACTCATATAAACATGCATATACACACATCACACAAGTTTACATACACACAAGAAAAAAATATTTTCTGAGGTTATATACCTAGGAAATAAAAGGATCTGTATCTCTAAACCCCCAAACCAAGGACCAGATTGAAGATCACTACGGCCATGCCAGATCATTCTAGGAAGCCTTTTCAAGCAGTATATACAAAGGAGAAAAAAAAATGGACTGGAGAGATGGCATTGCAGTTAAGGCACTTGCCTGCAAAGCCAAAGGAGCCTGGTTCAACTCACCAGGATCCATGTACCCCAGATGCACAAGGGGGTGCATGCATCTGGAGTTTGTTTGGCATGGCTGGAGGCCCTGGCATGCCAATTCTCTCTCCGCCCCCCCTGCCTATTTCTGTATCTCTCTCTCTCTCTAATGAATAAATAAAATATTAAGAAAAAAACCCAATGTGTTTTCAGGCCTTGAGTAAGGGATGAAAATTAAGTTAGCTTGACTGCAACATAGTGAGTAAAATGTATGTAGGAAATAAAAAATTGGACCAGAAAGGAGTAGTGGGAAACATTTGGGAGACTAAAAATGGGGAATACTCAAATTTTTGGATTTAAGCCATCTCTGCAGCCCCAGTTTTAAAAAGTTTTTACTGAGAGACTAACACTTCATGTTGGCATCAAATAGCTGGTAGCAAATAATACTTATGACTTATAGAGCCAAATACTCCATTTAGACTGCTGTAACAAGACAGAACAAAATTGGGTAGCTTACAAATAATACAAATTTATAAGAAGGGGAAGATATGAAAGCCAGAAAGGTTAAGCTGTACTGGATTCAATGTTTGACGAGGAACCACTCTCTAACAGGAAGGTTAGAAAGGCTAGTTCTCAGATGGTGGAGGGGGCTGTCTAGGTCATTGTGGCCTTTTTTTTTTTTTTTTTAAATATAAGGGTCTTAATTCTACTCATGGGTAGATGCCTCATGGTGCAAAGGTCTTGTCTATTAACACTGTCCTGTGAGTGATGAGGTGGGTTACAGCTTCTAATGCTATCATCTTGGTTATTAGAGGGAAAAAAAGCATTCAGAACATAGCCACGTGAAATATAGAAATCATTTACTTGAAGACTGCTAATGCAGAGTGGCCAAGACTACAAAATCAAGCTGACTCTGCAGCTTCTGTTAGACTGAGCTCACTGCTGGCTCTAGGTATAGACAAGAGACATGGAATGTCCAAGGTTTCCACTAATGATTGGTTTGCAGTGCAGAGAAACCAGGATAGCCTGTAGAAAAGAAATAAAAGGTCTCAAGCAGGCATCCAAGTTTTTCCTTAGGGCAGATGAATTCTGACTGACCTGAATTAGGTCCTCTAATACTATGTTGAAGAGCAGTGGTGAGAGTGGGCACCCCTGTCTTGTTCCCAAACTCAGTGGAAACCCCTTGAGTCTTTCACCATTAAGTATTATTTGGGCTTTAGGTGATTATATATATATATATATATATATATATATATATATATATATATATAACCTTAATTGTGTTGAGATATAAACCCTCCATGCCTATTCATTCCATAATTTTGAATCATGAAGTGGTGTATTTTGTCGAAAGCCTCCACTGCATCAATTGAGATATTCATGTGGTTCTTCTTACTGAGTTTATTTATGTGCTGTATTATGTTAAGTGATTTCTGTATGTTGAGCCATCTCTGCATCCCTGGGAAGAAGCCTACTTGATCAAGGTGGATAATGCTTTTGATATGTTGTTGAATTTGGTTTGTGAAGATTTTTTTCAAGATCTATGCATCTAAATTCATCAGGGATAAAGGATTATAGTTTTCTTTACTTGTTGCATCTCTGCCTGGTTTTGTTATTAGGGTGATGCTAGCTTTATAAAAGGAGTCAGGGAGGATTTCCTAGTCTACGATTATGTGGAACAGTTTGAGAAAATTAGTTTCATTTCTTCAATGAAGGTTTGACAGAATTTGGCTGAGAAACCATCTGGTCCTGGACTTTTCTTTTTGTGCTACTATTGCAATTGTATGAGCAACACGACAGGTTGTTTGCTGCTGAGTAGCTTAGACCATGTGTTGCTTGGACAGATGTTGGTCATTTTCCCCCAGTTGCTCATGTAACACCTTTTGGCACTAGATGAGCTAACTGTCTGGGGACTGACTCTCTTCCAGATTCCAGCCACGTCACTCCATGTTCTGTACCAACAGCATATGGTGTCTTTGGCACTGAGTCTTACCATTAACCTTTGGTGGGTCATCAAATACTCTAACAAAAATCTGTCTTCTTGGGGCTGGGGAGATGGCTTAGTGGTTAAGGCATTTGCCTGTGAAGTCTTAGGATCCAGGTTTGATTTTCCAGGTCCCACATAAGCCAAATGCACAAGGTAGCACATGCATCTGGAGTTCATTTGCAATAGCTTGCTCTCTCTCTCTCTTTCAAATAAATAAATAAAAATTAAAAAAATTTAAAAATCTGTCTTCTTTGTGGAAACTTTGTATGTCTCTCTGATTAACAGCTCACTGTGGATGTTAACCACATGCTGGTCCTGGGAGTTATAGGCCAGCACCAAAGGAAAGGAAGGAATAAAAATATAGGTAATATAAAAGAGAAAAAGAGAAGAGAGAGAAGAGGGAGAGAGAGAAAGAGAAGCAGGCGAAGATTAAGGTTAGTCTTCATCATAACCTCTCCAGGGCCCTGTGATTCAGGTGTTCCATTTAAGGATATAATGTAGGTTCAATCTTTTAGTCTGTCTTCCAGGATATAGTGTTTTATAGTACCATTTCCATTTCGGTCCAGTTTTGTGTCCTACCCCCACTCTTACCCTCCCACCCCACCCCACCCTCCCCATTGTCCAGTCCTCAAGATGCTTATTAGGTATGTCAACATCTTGGGCAGATTCAGGTTAGGAGCTATAGATGAGTGAGACCATGTGATGATTATCTTTCTGTGATTGGGTGAGTTCGCTGAGAATAATCTGTTCCAAGTTCGACCATTTTTCTTCAAATTTCATTGTGTCATTTTTCCTTACTGCTGTGTAGAATTCCATTGTGTAGTTACACCACATCTTGGTTATCCATTCATCTAATGATGGACATTTGGGTTGATTCCAGTTCTTAGCTAATATGAATTAAACAGCTATAAACTTGGTTGAGCAAATCTCTCTGAATGGAGGCATTGAGCTTTTACAGCAAATGCCCAGTAAGGGAATAACTGTGTCTGTTAGTAACTCTATAGCCAAGCTTTTAAGGAGTCTCCATATTGCCTTCCATAGTGGTTGTACCATCTTACGTTCCCACCAACAGTGGATGAGGGTTCCTATTTCTCTGCATGCTCACCAGCATTTGTTTTCATTTGATTTTTTAATGTTTGCTATCCTTACTGGGGTATGGTGGAATCTCATAGTTGTTTTAACTTTCATTTCCTTGATGATTAGGGATGTTGAGCATTTTTTAAAGTGTGTGTTTGCCATTTGTAGTTCTTCCTCTGAGAACTCCCTGCACCGTTCTGTGCCTCTTTTGGTGAGTGGTTTGTTTGACTTTTTATTGTTTAGGTTTTGAGTTCCTTGTAGATTCTAGAAATTAGGCCTCTGTCAGTTGTATAGCCAGCAAAAATTTTCCTATTGACTCCACCTATTGAATGTTTGTCTGTGAAAAAAACCTTTCAGTTTCATGAGATCCCACTGGTTAAGTGATTGTTTCATTTCCTGAACTACTGGGGTTTTTGTTCAGGAAGTCTTTTCCCACTCCTATGTCTTGGAAAGTTCCTCCTAGTATTTCTTCCAGTTGTAGCAGAGTTTCTGGCCTTATATTGAGGTCTTTGATCTATTTGGACTTGATTTTTGTGCATGTTTCATTGATTTTTATAAATTGTTTTCTTAGTTTACAATTCATTAATTTCTGTTCTGACCTTATTTCTTTCCATCTGGAACTGTTAGGGTTAGAATCTTCTTGTTCTTCCAATGCCTTTAGATGGAGAGTTTGGTTATTGATTTGGGATCTCTCTGTCTTTTTTTGAAGGCACTTAGCACTGTAAATATCCCCCTTAGGACTGCCTTTATTGTGTCCAACAAGTTTTGTTAGGTTGTGATTTAATTTTCATTCAATTCTAGGAATTTTACAATGTCTTTTTTGATTTCTTTCATAACCCATTTGTTGTTTACAAGTGTGTTGTTCAGTCTCCAGAAACTGGTAGAGTTCCTGATGTGTCTCTTATTGTTAATTTCTAGCTTGAAAACATTGTGATCTGATATGATACAGGAAGGTAATTCAGTTTTCCTGAATTTATCGAGGAATGCTTTATGGCCCAATATATGCGCTATTTTGGAGATGGTTCCATGAGCTACTGAATAGAATGTGTATTTTATAGAATTGTTGTGAAAAGTTCTGTAGATATCTGTTAGGTCTAGTTGATCTATGGTATTGTTTAGCTCTATTATTTCCTTGTTGATTTTCTGCTTGAATGATCAGTCTACTGATGATAGTGGAGTATTGAAGTCCTAATCTATGATGGTGTTTGTATTTATTTCTATTTTATTGTCAAGTAGGTTTTGTTTTATAAACTGTGGTGCACCTGTGTTTGGCACATATGGATTCATGATTGTAATGTCCCCTTTATGAGTAAGAAGTAGCCTTCTTTCTCCTTATTGGTTACCTTTGGCTTGACGTCTGTTTTATAAGATATTAATATAGCAGAACCTGCTTGTTTCTTATTGCCATTTTCTTAGAATATCCTTTTCCACCCCTTCACCCTGAGGAGTTGTCTGTCTTTAGTGATAAGGTAGGTTTCCTGAAGACAGCAGATAGGAGGGTCCATTTTTTTTTTTAATCAACCCTGTTAACCTGTGTCTTTTGATGAGTGAGTTAAGACCGTTAATGTTTAAGGTTATAACTGTGGGGTTCAATTTAATCCCTGCCATGATGGGGTACATTATGGGGTTTGGTACTTTCTTGTGTTTTGTACTTTTTGAGCCTGCTCTAGTTTTGGTTATTGTGATCTTCTTGTAGGCTCTTAAGATTGGTTGTTTAACTCTTCTGTGTGGAGTGTTCCCTGAAGTATTCTCTGTATTATTGGCTTTGTATTCATATAATCACAGACTTGGTTTTTCTCATAGAAAGTTTTACTTTCACCATATATTTTGAGGGATATGTTCTCTTGGTAGAGTAGCTTGGGTTTGAAGCCAAAGTTTTTTAGACTTTGAAGTGTTCAATTACAGCCCCTTCTGGCTTTCATGGCTTCCATTGAGAATTCTGAGCTAATTCTGGTGGGCTTGCCTTGGTATGTAGTGAGTTGTTTCTGTCTTGCTGCTTTTAGCACTCTCTCCTTATTAAGAGTTTTAACGATGATGTGTCTTGGGGAGTTTCTTCTTTGGTTCTGTCTCTTTGGTGTTCTGTGAGCTTCTTGATTCTGGATGGGCCTGTCTTTGGAAAGGCTGTGAAAATTTTCTTCAGTAATTTTATTGAATATGTTCTCTATGCATATGGCCTGGATTTCCTCTCCTTGTGGAATACCCATGATCTGGTTGTTTGGTTATTTTAGAGTATCCCACAGTTCCCTCCTATTATGTTCACTTGATTTTATGAATTTAGTAAAGTTTTTGGTCTTCTGATCAGTTTCTTCTGTCTTGTCTTCCAGGTCAGAGGTTCTGTCTTACACATGAGTAACTCTGTTAGTCAGGGGTTCTAGAGAGGTTTATATAAGCTCTAGTTAATTTTTGTTTCCTGTTGTGCTATTTTGCATCATGACCAGCTCTTTTTTTATTTTATTAATTTTTTAATTTTTTTATTAATTAGTTTTGTATTCAGCAAATACAGTCAGTTTGGTACCATTATTAGGCTCATCTGTGACCTAGCCCCTCCCCTTGGCCCCTCTTTGTTGAGGTATATGGGCCATGCATTGTGGAGTTAGCCCACCGTTATGGGTAAGATAAATGTCTCTCCATATCATGACCCAACATGTGGCTCTGACATTCTTTCTGCCCCCTCTTCCACAAAATTTCCCTGAGCCATGTTGGGTTCATTTGTGGTCTGCTTCAGTGATGAGGTGTTGGGGGCCTCTGGGTCTCTGGATCTCTGATTTGGTAGGAGTTGATTTTTCTCTGTGTTGATCTCCTTCCCCCTTGTGCTGGTACCCGGTTCACCAGGAAAACAGCACCCTTGCTTGTTTCGCCAATTTTTCTTAGTTTTAGCCGGGGCCCTTTTGAGGTATGATGGGGTGGCTCTCTCCTTAGGATCTACATCTATCTGAAAAAGAGAAGCAGATTCTCCACCGGAGAGTAAGTTAGCACCAGGACAAATGAGATAACCCTTACTTTTTTTTACTAGAGAATTTAATAGGTGTAGGCCCTCTTGTAGCCCATGATTGATGGTAGCTTGATAATGGAGAGTGGGCTTATGTTTGGATATGGTTCTGACTTGTTTCCTAGCTCCATCTATGGGTTCCGTACCACTGAGGGGATCAGTTAGCCAAATTGAGAGCAGTTGGTTCCCCACCATGGCTGTGTGCCACTATTGCGCTTGTGTGGGCATCACAACAGGTTATTTGCTGCTAAGTAGGTTAGACCATGAGTTGCTTGGACAGATATTGGTCATTTTCCCCCAGTCGCCCATGTAGCACCTTCTGGCACTAGACTCACTGACTGTCTGAGGACTGACTCTCTTCCAGCTTCCAGCCATGCCATTCCATTTTACATGTCAACCACATAAGGTGTCTTCAGCAGTAGGGTATTACCACTAACCCTTGGTAGGTCATCAAGTACTCTGACAGAAATCTGTCTTTCTATTAGGAAACCTTGTAGGTCTCTCTGATCAAAAGCTCATTGTGGATGATAGCCACATGCTGGTACTGGGAGTTACAGGTCAGTGCCCACTAAGAAAAGGAAGAAAAAGGTAACTAATATACAAGAGTTAGAGAGGAGAGAGAGAGAAAGAGAGAGAAAGAGAGAGAAAGAGAGAGAGAGAGAGAGAGAGAGAGAGAGAGAGAGAGAGAGGGAGGGAGGGAAGCCGTAGAAGATTAAGATTAGTCTTCATCATACCCTCTCCAGTGTCTTGTGGTTCAGGTGTTCCCTCTAAGGGCCTGGTGAAGGTTTTGTCATTTGGTCTGCCTTTTATGAAGTAGAATTTTATGGTACCATTGCTGTTTGGGTCTAGATTTGTGTTTCCCACTCCTCCGCTGCCCTCCCCTCCATCCCCACCCATCCTATTGTCTAGTCCACGAGATGCTTGCTGGGTATGTAAGGTATTGTGGATAGATTCAGGTTAGGTGCTGTAGATGAGTGAGACTATGTGGCGATTTTTTTCCTGTGATTGGGTAAATTCACTGAGAATGATCTGTTTCAGGTTCAGCCATTTTTCCTCAAATTTCATTGTGTCATTTTTTCTTACTGCAGTATAGAATTCCATTGTGTAGATATACCACATCTTAGTTATGCATTCTTCTGGTGATGGACATCTGGGTTGATTCCAGCTCTTAGCTATTACAAATTGAGCCACTACAAACATGGTTGAGCAACCCTATCTGGCCTGTGGTTTGAAGGTCTTAGGGTAGATGCCCAGTAAGGGAATAACTGGGTCTCTTGGTATCTCTATAGTCAGCTTTCTCAGGAGTCTCCATATTGCTTTCCAAAGTGGTTGCACCATCTTACATTCCCACCAACAGAGGATGAGTATTCCTACTTCTCCACATCCTTGCCAGCATTTATTTTCATTTGATTTTTTGATGTTTGCTATCCTTATTGGGGTAAGATGGAATCTCATGGTTGTTTTAATTTTCATTTCCCTAATGATTAGGGATGATGAACATTTTCTTAAGTGTGTGTTTGCCATTTGCATTTCTTCCTCTGTGAACTGCCTGTTCAACTCTTTGCCCCATTTTGTGTGTGGGGTGTTTGACTTTTTACTGTTTAGATTTTTGAGCTCTTTGTAGATTCTAGAGATTAGGCCTCTGTCAGTTGGATAACCTGCAAATATTTTCTCCCATTCTGTGGGTAATGTATTGGCTTTGCTTATTGTATGCTTGTCTGTAAAGAAACTCTTCAGCTTCATGTGATCCCATTGGTTGAGTGACTGTTTAAGATCGTGAGCTACTGGGGTTTTGTTCAGGAAGACTTTTTCCATTCCTATATCATGGAACATACTTCCTAAATTTTCTTCCAGTAGTAGTTGAGTTTCTGGTCTTATATTGAGGTCTTTGATCCATTTGGACTTGAATGTAGTGCATGGCAAAATGTGTGGATCAAGTTTCAGTTTCCTGCATATGGTTATCCAGTTTGTCCAGCACCATTTGTTGAAGATGCTGTCTTTTTTCCAGGCTATATTGTTAGGGCCTTGTTGAATATCAAGTAGCTCTAGTTGCTTGACCCAAAGTCTGGGTCCTCAAGTCTATTCCATTGGTCTATACTCCTGTTTTTATGCCAGTACCATGTTGTTTTTATTACTATGGCCTTGTAATATAGCTTTAGATCAGGTATGGTGATGCCTCCAGAGTTATTTCTTTTGCTGAGGATATGTTTGAATATGGAGGCCTTCTGCCTTTCCATATGAAATTTGAGATTACTTTTCTATCTATGTGAAGAACACTGTAGGGATTTTAATTGGAATTGCATTAAATCTGTATATTGCCTTTGGTAGGATTGCTGTCTTCATAATGTTAATTCTGCCTATCCAGGACCATGGGAGGTCTGGATGTCTTTCCATTTTCTCAAGTCCTCCTCAATTTCTTTTTTGAGTGCTTTTATGTTTTCATTGTATAGATCTTTCACTTCCTTGGTTAACATTATTCCAAGGTATATATATTTTTTGTTGCTATTGAAAATGGGACTATGTCCCTTATTTCGTTCTCTGTATCTGTGTCATTTGCATATAGAAAGGCTACTGATTTTTGTGCATTGATTTTGTATCCTGCTACTTTGCTATAGGAGTTAATCACCTTCAGGAGTTTTGGGATGGAGTCTCTCAGGTCTCTTCCATATACAATCATGTCATCAGTGAATAGAGTTAACTTAACTTCTACCTTTCCAAATTGTATCCCTTTTATTTCCTTCTCCTCTGTTATTGCTTGAGTTAGGACTTCCAGTACTATATTGCAAAGCAGAGGTGAGAGTGGACAACCCTGTCTTGTTCCTGATCTTAATGGGAATTCCTCCAGTTTCTCTCCATTAAGTATTATTTGGGCCTTAGGAGCTTTGTATATTGCCTTTATTATGTTAAGATATGAACCAACCATGCCAATTCTCTCCAATGTTTTGATCATGAAGTGATGTTATATCTTGTCAAAGGCCTTTTCTGCATCTATCGAAATGATCATGTGGTTTTTATGTTTAACCTTGTTTATGTGGTGTATTACATTGACAGATTTACATACGTTGAACCACACCTTTGTTCATATAATTGTAAAGCTGAGTTTTGTCATGGAAAGTTTTTCTTTCACCATCTATTATGAGGGATACTTTTGCTGGGTAGAGTAGTTTGGGTTGGAAGCCATAGGTTCTTAGACTTTGCAGTGTTTCATTCCAGGCCCTTCTAGCTTTCAGGGTTTCCATTGAGAAGTCTGAAGTAATTCTGATGGGGTTACCTTTGAAAGTGGTGTGCTGTTTTTCCCTAGCTGCCTTTAGGATTTTCTCTTTCGTGTCAATGTTTAGAGTCTTAATGACAATATGTCATGGAGAGTTTTTCCTTTGTACCAGTCTGTTTGGAGTTCTGTTGGCTTCTTGTATCTTGATGGGCCTTTCTTTTAAGAGACTGGGGAAGTTTTCTTCAATTATTTTGTTAAATAAGTTCTCCATGCCTTCGGTCTGAATTTCTTCTCCTTCTGGTATCCCAATGATCCTGATATTAGGACATTTAAGTGTATCCCACAATTCCCTCATGTTCTGTTCACATGGAACTTTTGAACTTACTGAAATTTTTGAACTCTCCAACTGTTTCTTCCATCTTGTCTTCCATATCAGAGTTTCTATCCTCCACATAGCTGACTCTATTCTTGAGAGCTTCTAGAGAGTTTTCGAGTTGTTCAATTAAGTTTGCATTTTCTACTGCTTTTCTATGTATAATTTCCATCCCTCTGTGAAGCTCCCTTTTCACATCATTTTCTGATTTTCTTGATGATTCTTGGAATTCATCCTTGCATTTCTTTATGTCTTCATTTAGCATGGCCAGCTGATTTTTGAGGTCTTCTTTTTTTTCACTCACCCTCAAATCTCTTAACTGTCTTTGAACTCCTTCCATTTTCTTATCTATTAGATCTAGTTTAGTGATGGCAGCATCCACACGATTATCGGTCCTTTGTTGCTTTTCTGCAAGTTCTACCAGTAGCTTGGTCAGGGTTGCATTTCTCATAGCTTCTTTTTGGTGTTCTGATCCTAATGACTCTTCTATATTTTGATTAGACATGTTCATTGTAGGACTGGGTGATCTAACTGGATTTTCTTGCATTTGATTTTTCATGTTATTTCTTTTGTGTTGTGGTCTGCCCATGACAGTGTATGGGCATGTAGGTATGTGGATCAGCCTGGGCTCAAGCACAATGGGAATCTGAGGCAGACTGGGGCAGTTGCCAAGCAGGCTGGGCTTTGGCTTTCACTTGCCAAAGCCACCTGATCTACTGCCTGGCGACCAACTCTTTTTTGAGGAATTATTTCAGTTTGAGTTCTGATTTTCTTGATGCTTCCTGGAATTCATTATTACATTTGATCAAGCCTTCATTAAGCAGGGTCCAAGCAGCCCCAAGCAGCTTCAGGGGGACCTACAGGGACCAGCAACCTGGGAGAAGCTGGGGAACAGGGATCTGACATACTCTGTCCATGCTGTGAGCACCCTCTAGCACAGGGCATTGGGACCAGGGAACTCAAGCCTCTTTTTTTTATGTCCATATCTTTATTTGAGCAGTTTTCTACATTAGCTAGGAGAATATAGCACTAAAGACAGATACATACTAAGTACCACATTAGATAATGCAAATTTAGAGCATAAAAGGTTATTCTGATATTGTTTTGGCATTTCACTGGGCATCCAGTGAAAACCCATGTTTCCAAGGCTCTGTTGATATGAGCTGAATTGTTAACACTCTAAAAAAATTTTGTGTGAGCCAGGCGTGGTGGCGCACGCCTTTAATCCCAGCACCGGGAGACAGAGGTAGGAGGATCGCTGTGAGTTCGAGGCCACCCTGAGACTCCATAGTGAATTCCAGGTCAGCCTGGGCTAGAGTGAGACCCTACCTCGAAAAAAAAAAAAAATTTGTGTGAGATATGCTGGAGGGGATTCCATTAAATCTCGCTGGTTGGAGATACCTTTCACCTTTCAAGCCTCTTTTTTTTTTTTTTTTTTTTAACAAAATTGATTATACCAGCCAAAATGGATAGATCTCAATTTGTTATAGTTGGTGACCAATTCAGTAAACATTTTTACTATACAATTCATTGAAATAACTTTGTATAGCAAATCCAACTATTATTATTATCTATTGTAAAGAGAACAGAGGCCTATATTTCACCAATATGTCACTGGTTTAGATTAAGTCCATGTTGGCTTGGGGGCCACTGCTCAGCCTAAAGCAGGTCATAGAAATAGTCCAGGCCCTGGCCCAGCTCCCAGATGGAGATCCCGACACCCAGCTCCCTGGCCAGCTGCAGCTGTAACTGCAGGGACTTCAGAGTTGGGTAGAAGATGATGTGCCTCCCACCATGGCTCTTCTTATACTCAAAGAAGTGTTCTGTTGCCTAGCTGTCCCACACCACATGAAGCCTATGGTCCTTCAGAGTCTGGATATACCTGGCCCTGATGACAAGCTAACAGACATCTTTTGAGGCTGCATAATCCATACCATATAAGTTCAGCCCCAGGAGGCTCTTGCTCCACCACTGTGACTTGGGGTCCAGGACATGGACACAGGCTTGAACTCAGGCCAATAGTGCATTAGGTCCAGGCTATTATGACATGAAGTAGTCGTAGATCATAAGACTGAAGCCACCTAGCACGGGGGCCAGTTGCTCAAACTCCTTGTGCATGAACATGCCTAGCTGGTCAGTCCCAGGGGTGACAGTGGGTGGAGAGACCAGGATGGTAAGCAGCCGGGCCTGGTGTAGTGCCTCAGCCAAATGGGTAAGCATGTGAATAAGACCCACGTGCTTCTGGCTCAACAGCTGGCTCCAGACCTCTACTACAAAACCATCAAAATGCTGGTTCTTTGCCGCCTGCACCACAGGCTTGCAGAGCTCCTCTATCTCATCCTCACTGTCCATGACCTTCCAGAAATCTTCATAAGTCCAGTCCTGACACAGAAGCTGAGGCACTACGTGCAGGCCTTTGGCATGCTTCCTGACAGCTCGCGTCCACCCTTGGTCCACATCGTGGAGGCCTGTAACTTCAAACATCTCACAGCCACATCTTTTCAGCTGCACCCATACTGGTGGTACCTGTGTGGACTTGCTCCCGAAGACGTCGGTAACATCATGACCATGGCTATCCCATGGAGTGAGATAGCCCAGAACCTCTCCAGCAAAGTTCCTCTCCCTGGCCCTCGCTGAGCAGTGGCTGCGATGCTCAAGATCCACATCCTTAGCCTTGAGGTCCATCACCACCAGACCCCGATCTTAGGCAAGTTTTCCTGAAAACTGAGTCTTCTCCAACAGTGTCTATGAGGCAGCTCTTTTGGCATCTGACTTTGACAAGGTGGTGTGAACTGAGCCATAGGCCCGAATGAGCCAGAGGACATGGAAGAGTAGCCACATGGTGGATGTGTCACAGCAGGGTCCAGCTTCTGGGTCTCGGGGGCTTCATCAGGAGACCTGCCGGACTTCTAGTGCATTATTATTTTTAAATACTGAAATTTCTGGAAATTTCCTACCTCATCATGGGTATAACCTATATCAATTTTCTAAAAAATGATTAAGTACAACTGGAAAAGTAATTTCACTTAACTCTGATAAACATTAAAATTCACAAAAGATAATCTTCCATTTTCATTAACAAAGTTACTAAAAGCACTATTAGGACATAGCAATAAAAATGGGGCTTTTATGTTAGTTTCTTCTCTTGAGAGGAAGTTGAAACCAAGTTATGAATGTTTTAAAGGCATATACTTTTTTTTTTTTTTTTTTTTTTGAAGGTAGGGTTTCATTCTAGCCCAGGCTGAGTTGGAATTCACTATATAGTCTCAGGGTGGCCTTGAACTCACCATGATCCTCCTACCTCTGCCTCCGGAGTGCTGGGATTAAAGGCATGCGCCACCACGCCCAGAGGCATATACTTTTTAACATCTGCACTAGTTTCTTACTGTTATAAAATTCCACAAACAATGGCTTAAAACCACACAAGCTCATGCTCTCACAGTTTTGTAAGTCAGAAGTCTAAAAGCAAAGAGACTGTAGGGCTTTGTTTCTTTTTTAGAGAAGAATCTCTTGCTTATGTTTTTTTCCTGTTTCTAGCAGCTTCCTGTCCTGCATTCCTTGGCTCATGGGATCTTTATTATATTAATACACTCTCCTATAATGTTTTTCCCTGTCTGCTGACTTTACCCCCTGCCTCCTTCTTATATGACCATCATGATTATAAGGTGATCACACCATCAAGATAATTAGGCCAATCTACATTTTACCTTCTCAGCAAAGTTTCTTTTTATTATATGGTAATATATTCACAAGTTCAAGGATTTTAGTATAGGCATCTAAGACGTCTCTATTAAGCTTATTATAAATTTGATTTAAAAATATTTAATTTCTCTGCATGTCTTGTTGTGGTATGTGTATGCATATTTGTATATGTGAAGGTGCATGTCTGTGCACCACAAATGCACACATGTAGGCCAGAGGCAGATGTTGGATGTCTTTCTCAATATCTCTCCATCTTATTTTTTAATTTTTGCTCTGTGTGTGTGTGTGTGTGTGTGTGTGGTGTATGTACATGTATGTGCCCAGTTTGCATCTTGTGGTGGAATGTGCCCCCTGCAGTAGCTGGAGCTGAACCTCAGATGTACTTACTGCTCATTGCTCTTCCATACATTCTTGAGCTGGAGTCTCTTACTGATCCTGGAGCTTGTCATTTTTTTTTCCTTGAGCTCTGATCATTCTTGGGTCTCTGCCCCCATAAGAAACTGGGGTTGTGGATGCTCATAGCCATGCCTAGGTATTCATGTTGGTCTTGGACATTGAAATAAAGCAGCTTCTCAGGCACCCTGAGGCCCTTATACTGGCACAGGAATGAACTACTGAGTCGTATCCCCAGCTCATTTCCATCCTACTTTTTGATACAGATTCTCTCACTGAACCTTGAACTTATAGGTCTGGCTAGTAAGCTAGCCTGCAAGCTCTAAGGATTGCCCTATCTTTTTTCCCTAGCACCAGGATTATAGGCACATACCCACACTTGGCCTTTATGTGGGTGCTGAGGATCCAAACTTAGTTCTTCTTGCTTGCATGGCAAGTACTTTACTGACTGTACCATCTCTCCAGCCACAATTTGCTTTTAATTGTGGTAAAAGTTACCATTATAACATTAATCTTACGTGTACAGTTCTGTGGGAATACATACATTTATATTGCTATGTAGTCAAGAAAAATTTCATCTTGTCCAACTGGAATTCTGTACCCATTAAACATTAATCCCTAGTATTTGACTTCACTCCTAGGTCCTATTTTCTGTTTCTGTAAATCTGACTACTCTAGTCACCTTACATAACTGGAATAATCTGATATATCTCTTGACTGACTTATTTTACCTAACAGAACATTTTTGTAGGATTTTCTGTATTATAATATGTGCCAAAATTATTTTCTTTTTGATGGCTGAATAAATTTTTCATTGTATTCTACGGGCTGGAGAGATGGCTTAGTGGTTCAGCGCTTGCCTGTGAAGCCTAAGGACCCCGGTTCGAGGCTCGACTCCCCAGGACCCACGTTATCCAGATGCACAAGGGGGCGCATGCATCTGGAGTTCGTTTACAGAGGCTGGAAGCTCTGGTGCACCCATTCTCTCTCTCTCCCTCCTTCTCTCTGTCGCTGTCAAATAAATAAACAAACAAAACTTTAAAAAAATTTTTTTTCATTGTATTCTATACCACACTAAAAAGATGCATTCATTGGTGAATATAGTTGCCACCATTGGGCTGTTGTAAATAGTGCTGCAATGAACTTAGGTGCTTAGATATCTGTTGGAATCCTTGTTATAATTTTCTTTTTTCATCATATACTTTTTTCTTTTTTTAATCATATATTTTTGATACAGAACTTCTACGTCATTTTGAATTTTAGGTCTTTAGATTTTGAGGGATTGCTTCTATCTAAGACTCTTTTTATGCTTTTAAAAAATGTAATAGCCAGTAATGTGGGTGTGAGGTGTTATTTTGATTTGTATTTCTGTAACAGTTAGTGAAGTCAGGTAGTGTTAACCTCCTGCTAGCCATTTGTATCTACTGATGTTACTTCTCCACATCCTCATGTTCCTTATTTTAAAATCTGGTTATTGAGAATATTTTTTAATTGTAAAAATTCTTTAAATATTTTGGATACAAATCATTTACCTTTATTTATTTATTTTTTTGCAAGCAGAGAAGGACAGAGATGGGGAAGGAAGGGATGGGTGCATCATGGTGTCTAGCCACTGCAGACAAACTTCAGATACATGTGCCATTTTGTACATCTGGCTTTATGTGAGTTCTGGGGAATTGAACCCAGGTCGTTAGGCTTTGGAGGCAAATGACTTAACCACTAAGCAATCTCTGTAGCCGTAAATCCTTTACTTTCTATATTGTAAATACTTTCTCCTATGCAGTGGCTTACCTTTTCACTCTGTTGCTAGTATTTAATGCACAAATATTTTAGATTTTGATGATGTCACTATTTTTTTGTCACCTGTTCCTTAAGCATTTTATCCAAGATATCATGGTCAAATTCAAAGTTATAAAGCTTTCTCTTATGCCTTTTTCTTAATAGTTTTGGGATGCTATCTTTCATAATTATGTCTTTAAGCCAGTGAGGTGATTTTTGTGTATAGCTTAAGGCCAGAGTTCTGTTTAATTCTTTTGCATCTATATCATGGCAACATTTGTTTTAAAAGACTGTTTCCCCTTGTTGAATGATCTTGGGACCCTTGTCAGAAATGATTTGACTATGTGATATGGCTTTTTTCTATGATGAATCTTTATTCTCCTCACTCATTTATAACTGTTTTTGTAGCATCACACTGTTTTGAATACTAAACTTTATAATCAGTCTTGAGATTAGGAAGTATGAAATACTTATAGTTGAGAAAGTTTTGAGATCAGGAAGTGTGAGACACTTACGCCATAGTTGAGAGTAATTTCTGAGCTTATAAATTTGAAGTCCTTCTAAGATGATGGAGGATAAATAGAGATGATATAAAGAACACATAAAGTTGTGAGTTCATGAGCATGATGGTCATGACATGTCAAGTGTTCCACAACACCCCACACCATCCTTTGGTTCTTTTATTCTTTCTCTCCCATTTTACTAAGCCTTGGAGGAAGTGATATAGGTGTCCTGTTTAGCGTCTAGACACCAATTGTAACTTATTGTCAGCCGTTTGGCCACATATGTACCTCTGTGTCAAACTCTGCCACTGCAAAATGAAACTTCTCTGATGTCGGCGGAAAGTAGCACTAGTCTATGGGTATAAATATAAGTATTTAGAAGACAATTTGACAATATGTGCATTTAGCATATCAACCAGGGCTAACAACCTCCTTAGCCGAGACCTTGTGGCCAGGTTTATAGTACCAGTCATGAATTCCCTCCCAAGAAACTGGCCTCAAATCCAATTAGAAAGAGATTGTTCACCCCCATAACAGTCATGCCATTATTGCACTAGTATGCTCATGAGAGCAACTCTATTTAAGCTCAGAAGGACACACACACACAGGAAGGGACCACTTGGAAATAAGAAGGGATTTAGTGGGAGTGGGGAGGGGATACAAAAGGACAATGAGGGATATGATCAAAATGTATTATATACATGGAGGAAATGTTCCCAAATAAAAAGTAAAATAAAATAGAATGAAGCTATGTGGTCACTGAGCAAAAGATGATGAGTCATTAACTCTATGTCTTTCAGACAAGGAGAAAGTATCAACATTAGAAATATGAAGTAGGGTTTTGG
The DNA here is from genome assembly GCA_036346955.1 of Dipus sagitta. NCBI lineage: Eukaryota > Metazoa > Chordata > Mammalia > Rodentia > Dipodidae > Dipus > Dipus sagitta. Next base: position 130,755,169 of record CM070772.1, on the reverse strand, counting down.
CATCCATTGAAATTATTGGCTAGAATGAAACAAAGATATCTCATGTACATCACTGCTAGGGAGAGGATGCAAAATATCTTCATAGAATTTATTTTTGAATTTGACTCTTCTTTTCTTCTTCTTCTTCTTTTTTTTTAGGTAGGGTCTCAGTCCAGTTCAGGCTGACCTGGAATTCATTATGTAGTCTCAGGGTGACCTTGAACTCATGGTGATCCTCCTACCTCTGCCACCCGAGTGCTGGGATTAAAGGCATGTGCCACCATGCCTGGCTCTTTTCATTTTTTCTCACTACACACTTTCAAGCTGTTGAGCAACTCATGATTACCTTAGGCTGCATATAGTAGAAAATATGATACAGTTAGAAGCTTATTTCAATCTAGCTCAATAAAATGCAAGATGAGCAATACAGTTATGATGTATAGCCACACTGATTTTCAGATTCCCTTGTTTTTGGAGCTCTATTTCACATTCCTTGGATTTTAGCTCTCATCGTCCTACTCTAGTTTGGAATGGGATACTTCCATGTATGGTATCACTTCCATTGTGTCTTGTCACAATGCATCATTGCCTGCCTCACATTATGACTTTTAAACTCTTTTTTAATGAAACTTTCTAGGGCGATCATATACTATTTCCACTTAGCAATCATTGATTAGAACTTAGTTATAGGATGAAACTTTGTTGAGAGGGTTGTGTTAAATGTAATCTTTTCACCTAGTTAACAGTGAAGGGTTGGAATAGCAAACAAGAATGAGAAATAAGAAAGAGAAATCAACTTGTAGTCTCTGTTACACTACTGAAACCTTTAGAGTACAAGTCAAAAAAGTCTGTATACTTGAACTCCTGTGTTCCCCATTGTGTATATATAATACAGCAACAAAGGTGAGATGCACTGTTTACATATAATAGGATTTAAGTCTATAGGAAGCTTCCTGATATAGGCACAAGTGGCTCCTGTGAATTCGAGGCTTTTAACTTAATTCTCTGCAATTTTGTCTGTAATGCTAGTTACTAATGCTTCACTGGAAGTTTTTTTATTTCCTAATATTAGTTTGCCATTGTGGACACATTACTTGGTGGTGGTGGGCTGGGGAGGGGTTATAAGTACATGTGATTTTACGACAAGGCCTCACCACAAGGGGGAGGCTTGGACAAATTATCAGATGAACTGGGTATACCCACCCAGCCAGCATCTCTTGTTATCAGAGTCCTGGCTGCCCTGATACTCTGGAGTTTGCTGGGTTTGGAAATTTGTCTGTAGAACGATCTGAAGGGACTACTTTACTTGGAACTTAAAGAGTAAACATGGAGATTATAAAGTTTCTGCCAGGATGTAGGAAAGTTATTGGTAGGAGCTGGGATAGGTACCAAGATAGTTGTCAGGGTAGAGTAAGGGTGCAAGAAAGGCTGATAGATATGATCAGGGCACACTGTATGGAAATATCACACTGCTTCTAAATAATAAGTCAAATTAATATGTGCTGATAAAAAGGATTTGGAAGTGAAAATGCATACAAAGCTTTCTCCCTAGTCAAATCATCAATGACATATGTGTCTAGATGCATTCATTATGGTCAAGTCCTCTCCTTGTAGAAATTACTGATGGTCTGGCTAAGTGTGGCTATGTAAACTCCATTCCATGCTGGTTAAGATTCTCTTCCTTGCTATCCACTATCTTTCTTCTCTGTCGTCTTCATGTTCTTTGTCTTTGCTTTAAAACTTAGCTTTGTTGATTAACCACATATAAATCCCCACTGAATACAAACATTTCTCAAAATTGTTCTCAGCACTTATTCAGGCCATTTTGTGTCTGGAAGAGTGCATTGTAAGGAGCCCTACCCTTCTGTTGGCTCTTACATTCTTTCTGCTACCTCTTCTGCAATGGCCCCTGAAACTTGAAAGGTGTGATAGAGATGTTTCAATGCTAAGCACTCCTCTGTCACTTCTTCTCAGCACTATGGTGATTTTTGAGTCATCCCAGAGCTCACCAACATCTGAGAAGAGAAGCTTCTCTAACAAAAAGTGACAGTAGCATTAATACATGGCTATGAACATTAAGAGAAGTGCTTACTGGGCAGTTTGGTAGGCATAATATATGCATTTAGCCCAACATCAGCAGGCACTGCACCCCTAGGGCTCATGACTTCTCCCATCATAGGTTTTCAGTATAAGGCATGTATTCCCTCCCGTGGAGTGGGCCTCCAGTCCACTTTCTAATAAGCAGTCAGACATGCCACTATTGCACCCATTGGCTCATTTGGCTGGCTTTTAATCCTTCATATTTTGGGATATAAAAGTATGTGTTATATATGCAAAAGTATATGCACCTATGTGTGTATTGTGAAGCATAATGAAACAATTTTTTTATAAACTCTCCTCCTTGTTACCAAACTCTGGTCAGTCTCTTAAACTGACTTCCTCAATGATCCTTATGTTTCTAAACTTAATCCAGGTTGTTCTATGTTGCCGTATATGCTTATTTACAGTAATCATTTTCCATTACACAATTACTTCCCACTTATTTATTTTCTGCCCATGGATATTTAAGTAGCTTATTGTTTTTTGTTTTCGTTTTTACTACTTTGGATTTGCTCACTATAATTATATTTGAGCATGTTAAAAAGAAAACACTTGTTTACTATTTTTCCCAGCTTGTTAAATAAAAATGTTAATTTTGGTAGACATTACATTGCCTGTAACTAAGGAAATTTAGGGGTCAAGGTATGACTTGTAAGTGATTCTTGCTACATATTAGAATGTGCTGATAGGTTAAGGTCAGCCAAGTAACAAAGGAATGATAGCTAAGGCATTTTAAACATTTAGAGCACAGAAAGATATTAGACCATGGGATAGATTCTCCAACAGTTATTTCAAATAATTCATGATGTTGCATAAATGGAATTTTTGTTTGATTTTAATAGTCAGTATTAGGTGTTGACAATATAAATCTTTAACTCATGTGGGAATTTTTAACTCATAGACTAGTTTGTATATGCATTACCGTTAGATTTGTTATTAATTTATTTGTACGTGTGTGTGTGTGTGTGTGTGTGTGTGTGAGAGAGAGAGAGAGAGAGAGAGAGAGAGAGAGAGAAGGAGGAAAGGAGGGAGAGATAAAGAATATGGACACCTGGGCATTCCAAGTTCCCTTTCCACTGCAAGTGAGCTCCACCTCTCTAGACCTAAAACTGTAGTTTTATTAACCTGATGTTTCCCTCAAGTGAATTACAGTTAGGCAAGGAAAAAGAATTATTAAAATGAAGGGAAGATGGTAGATGGGTGGTACATAGGAGTGTTGCAGTTACCTTTGCATTGCTGGAACAAACATCCAACCAGAAGCAGCCTATGGAAGGAAAGAGTTTATTTCAGGCTTACAGATTCCAGGGGAAGCTCAATTATGGTAGAAGAAGCTGGATCACTTCCATACATTTATAACATAGAGAGAAAAGCCAGCAAGCACAAACAGCCAGAGTTCAAACTGACTCTCTACATACCTACCAGGGCTGAATACAAGATCCAACCCCCACAGTGACACACCTCCTCCAAAAGGGCTCCTCTTGCTGAAGACTAAGTAGAAAGCTTTGTCAAAAATACATGAGTTTATGGGGTGCTTGCATTTACATTCAAGGCACCACATTCTATCCCTGGCCCCCTTAAATTTATGATAATCTCACAAAGCAAATTGCACTCAGTGCAGTTTCATAGGTCCCTATAGTCTTTACCAACTATGAACTGTTCAAAAGCCCAAAGTCTCATCTGAGATTCAAAACTGTCTCTTAACTGTGTGCCCAGTAAAATCAAAACACAAGTTGCATACTTCCAGCACATATTGGCACAGAATTCATATTCCAATTGCAACAAGACATAATAAGGAGAGATTGGACCAATGAAAATTCAGTAACCATCAAGTAAACTCCAAGCATCTATAGTTCCAAGTCAAACCTCCATAACCAGTGATGAACATCTCTGTGTTTCAGTTCCAGCATTCCAGCTGGGCTGAGTGGCCTGGGGAACATTCCGTCCATGGTAGCCATTCCACAGTCTTGGTCTAAGACAACCTCAGGTCTATGCTGCAAACCACAGTTTATCTTCATAGCTCCATGTAATAGCCTTACTGGGTCTCCATACAGGGATTTCAATTCTGCTTCACATTGCTACATCTCAGCAGTTCCTGGAACTGGTTCATATTAACATCATGTCCTTACTGGCTCTCCATACAGGGATGTCAACCTTGCTTCACAATGCCACATTTCAGCAGTTCCTGGCATCATGTGTACTTAATGACCAGTTTTTCTGTGTTTTTCATGCTTTCAAAAACCAATACTAGGTGGGTAGCATAGCCAAATTTGTAAATCCACCTGGGGTGGTGGTAGTGGTGGTGATCTATAAAGCTTGACTTTGAAGAGCAGGATGCTGTTTCACAAGTCTACCTTTAAGCCACCTCCTTTCAAAAGAATCAAGATATTCTGAATAAGATATATGAAAGCCCACTTTTTTGTATAATGGCACATCCAGAAGCCATAGATTGCTACTAGAAAGTTTTCAGTGCAAGGGATGGGATACCTTCCAGTGAGTTGTTGGCCAGGGAGGTCCCTGTTGCCTCCAAAATAATACAGGCTATTGCCAAGGCTCTCATAACTAACAGATGGTAAGACCCCATTGCTGAAGACTTCACATGCCTGGTGGCAAGGTCACTGAGAAATCAAGCTGGTGCTGAGCTGAAAACCTTCTCCCTATAGACCAGCCAAGAGGAAGTTGAAAAAAGTTGCACTGCATGCAGCCCTATGGGAGACAGAAGTCACCAGAGGTGAAAACAATGGACAATGGAAACCTCAAGTTTGGCCAGACAGGCCAAATGACTGAATGGGTGCAATAGTGGCATGTCTGCTCTGGGGGAAACAAACTGCTCTCTAATTGTCCCAGAGGCCCTCTCTACTGAAGGGAACGCATACCTAGCATTGAAAACCTAATAAAAAGCCTATGGCAGGGGAGGTCATGAGCCTTAGGGGTATAAAGCCTCTTCTTATCTGGCTAAATGTATATATTATGCTTACCAGATTTCCTGTAAGCGCTATACTTAATGTTCATATTCATATATGAACAGGAAGTCTTGGTTCTTTCAGCTATTGCTGTGTGACCTCAGATAGGTTATTTTATCTCTCCGAAAAATGGGAATAAATCATACAGTCTTATTGCTATCTCTTAACTTTTGCTGTTTAATTGTGACTCGTGATATTTCCCTCAGGTTTGACTATTGCATATGGACATCCTCATTTAAAATATTTTATTTATATATTTGAAAGGAGAGAGAGAGAGAGAGAGAGAGAGAGAGAGAGAGAGAGAAAGAAACAGAGAAAGAATGGGCCACTCCAGAGACTACAGCCACTGCAAACAAACTCCAGACACATGCACCACTTGGTGCATCTGGGTTTATGTGAGTACTGAGGAATCAAACCATGGTCATTAGGCTTTGAAGCAAGTGACTTAAGTGCTGAGCCATCTGTATAGCCCTAGACACCCTCATTTAAACATTATACCCTTCATAATCTTTTTTTTTTTTTTTTTTTTTTTGGTTTTTTGAGGTAGGGTCTCATTCTGGTCCAGGCTGACCTGGAATTAACTATGTAGTCTCAGGGTGGCCTCGAACTCTCAGCAATCCTCCTACCTCTGCCTCCCGAGTGCTGGGATTAAAGGCGTGCGCCACCACGCCCGGCTCTCATAATCTTTTTATTGCTCATCACCTATCACCTTTTACCTCAGGTGCATGGTTCAAACATTGTGGTACTTACAAATTTGCTGCTGATAATTTTCTATTACCTGGAACATTGTTCCTCCTAAAAGATATTTTGCAATGTGGGAGCTTGAACCCAGGATTCCTGAGAAATTCTAATAGTGAAAATTGTTCTGTAATTCTATATAATAGACATTTTTGTTTCTCTACCCCTATATCTCATCACTCTCCAGGGACTGCCACTTTAATCTTCTATTTACCTTGCGCTAGGGACATTCCACAAGTTGCACACTTTTTTTTTTTAAGTGGGACTTTAGCTTCTAATAACTCTTGACTGTTCAACCTTGAGCTGGAAGAAACAGAAGGAATTTCATAGATATTTTTCTTTTTTCTCAGCCTTTCCTTTAAGCTTGAATTGGCACATGGGCACAAGTCAATCATTATTTTCTGGCTCTGTCTCACCCTCTGGCATTCTTCCAAGGTCAACTCCAAAAATCTTGGCTATGCAGAAGCTACTTTGCTCCAATAGGTCCCAAGTAGTTTTCTTTGCAAACTCTTTGCTCCTCTTACCAGTTTCTTCCAGCACTAATTCTGTGTTCTCTTCCCTGAAGAAGAGGCTGGAGAGGCCTTGGGGCCCCCCTGCAAAGTTCTTTTCTGTTGTCCTCTACTGGTGAGCACTTGACTTTCACCTGACACTAAAGCCAAGGCCTAGGACCATCCCTTAATCTAGAAAAGGGAAGTGGAGCTGGAGGTGGGCATTGGTTGACAAAATCAGTCTGAGAACAAAGAATTATGCTTATTTGGGCCTAACTAGAATTACAATAAAGGAGAAAAGACATTCAGGTAGCATTGAAAATGTGCTCCAAGGTTTGCTATAATTATTTTTTTTTTTTACATGGAGGTTTCTCAAAAAGTTAGAAATAGACCTCCCATATGACCCAGTCATATCCCTCCTGGGCATATACCTTAAGGACTTCATACTTTATTGTAGAGACACTTGCATATCCATGTTTATTTCAGCACTATTTTCAATAGCTAAGAATTGGAAATGGCCTGATTTTCTCAGTGACAGATGAATGGATGATGAAAGTATGTTACAGATACACAATGGGATTCTTTTTAGCAATATGGAAAAAATGAAATTGTGAACTTTGTAGGAAAATGACTGGAATCAGAAAGAATCATATTAAGTGAAATGACTCAAACTCAGAAAGACTAAAATCAAATTTCTCTGTGATATGCAGGTCTTAGTATGTGATATCTGTAAGTATGAATGTACAAGGGGGGCAAATGTGGACAAAACCTATAAATATAGAACTGTAACCAAAAGTGAAGGGCAGGAATGGGGCAGGAGGCAGAACAGGAATGAACAAAAATTGTATTTAAAAATGTAATAAATAAAAGTGGTGTGTGTGTGTGTGTGTGTGTGTGTGTGTGTGTGTGTGTGTAAACCTGGGCCTCTTGCCATGCCCTGACTCTGTGAATGAACATTAGATTCTTGTGCTACTTTTTGTGTCTGGTTTAAATGTGTGTCTTAGGAATTGAATCCAGGCTGGCAGGTTTTATAAGCAAGAGCCTTTAGCAACTGAGCCATCTTCCCAGATTTGATGCTCCAAGGTTTTGCTAGATGGTATCTGTTTTTATATATTATGCTACCAGGGTGCTGCTAATTTCATATCTTGCTTGTCCAGAATCACCATTGGTGCAACAAAGGTCAAACTGTCTTGTCAGAAAGAGATTGGGCACAGTCTTAGGGTGCAAGGGTGATGGTTACACAAACTCTTACCAAGCCTAGTGAATTTCATTCCAAAAGTTGCAGTCTGTGAGGTCAGCATGTACCAAGTGGGTATGCCAGTTCAGAAGTCCTCAGTCCAGAAGGTCAGTTGTAGATAGGCCAGAAACTTAGCTTAGCAAGACTTCCCAATACCTTTATAAGTGTCCTGAACCAATGTTACACCATTTAGTTTTCTTTCCTGACATATGTTGTCTAGATTGCAGGTCACAAGTGCTAGCCACAGATGTCGGAGGACCCTGTGATTGCCATGGTCCTGTTTGTAGTGTACTCCACTGAGCCAGACTCAGCTTACTTATTTAATGATAGTAACTGGTGAAGGGAAGGTTGATAACATTCATCCAGCACTACAACATGCTAGGGATCTTGTGTGTATAACCTTTATTTATTGCAATCCCACCACCTCTTGAGAACTGTAATATGCCTATTCAGGAAACATCCTCCAAGTCACATATTGGAGCTCTGTGTTCACCTTGCAGGACATCTGACAACAAGATAGAAAGTCTGCTGTGTAACCTATACTCCCTCCAGTTGGCAAAATGCTCATTCAGTTATCCTACTTGAAAGTTGTCCTTTACTAAAACCTTAGGAAGGAGTCATAAAGGGTAATTTACAGATAGAGAACTTGAAGATCCTATGCCAAAATTGGACTAGGAAACTGGGTTGAAAGATTTCAAGTTTAGGCACTGGAATATCACATTGAAGGAAAAAGGAAGAGTCTTGTGCTATCTATCCTATATAGAGACAAGAGGCCTGAGGTCTATTTTGGTTGATCAGAGGAATACATACTCAGTACTTCTAATATTAATTAGTCTACAAGATTGGAACTCTCCCTCACTCTCTGCTCAGACTAGAGATGAAATAAAAACTAGGTAAATGAGAAGCTTGGCATAGTCAGTCATGGTTGCAAGTTGACCATGTCAAACACTGATGACCTAACTCTCAGTGCCTAGAGTTCTGTTATTCTGGAAGCCTTTTATAGAGTTCTGGATAATCTTACATAAAAGCTACGATCAGATCCATGCCTGAGAGTTTCATGTGTTTCCCCAGCCAAGCATGGAGGATAGAGATATAAATGATTCAACAAATGCTGTCTGGTGTGAATCACCCAAAAGTTCCAAACATTTTGTCTATTGATTTTTTTTTTTTTGCATTTGGCAATAGGCTCTCTGTTTTGTGTGATGTGATTTTGTCTGAATTTTTTTTTTCATAGGGAAGCTACTATTTTGTTTAAAAGACTCATCAATTTTCTTAACTTGAATAATTCTATTCTGGAATGAACAGTACAGTATCCCTCATGACATGAATAAAAATGGACATCAGCATTTGCTGATAATATTTTCCTAAAATCTACCCTCTTAGGAGCTTTCAGCCTACAAGTCAATACTCCAAGAACAGACGTGTATGTTTTCAAATGAAATTGCAGTTAATGGTGCAAAATATTTACATTTATGCCCCAAATTCAAACAACCAGGAAACTTTATTTCTTCTTTTGTAGTTTCAATATTTAATTAGCAACAGAGCACCAGAAACCTGCAGGGAAAAACACCCCATTATTTTTTAAGTTATAGTGTATTTACAGCCCATTTCCACCTGCTCCCTTTGTCTCCACCTGTCTCTGCTGCACACAGATTCGTCTCAGGCAGCCCCTCAGGAATACAGCTGTGTCATCACATACCGTGGCATCCTAATATTTCATGCTAAGCTATAAACCAATTAGGAATGACTACTCACTGTGCTGACTCATGGGAAGAGAAGAGGATAATGTGTCCTTCAGGTAATGAACTTCTTTGGGGACTTGACACATATTTCATTTTTCAGTGCTGTTGGTTTTCTTTTGTCACATTTCTGTGGCTTCATTTTGCTTCGTTGTGCTAGGAAGACTATTGAGAAATAACCAAGTGGCCAACCTCTAAAGCCCCAGGAAAACTCTAGAGAGTTCAGGTAGATCTGGTCTAAGCAAATATGTCCTTGCATGGGAATGCTGGGTGCTTGATGGACTTTAGTTCCCTTATGCTCTGGTGGGTATCAACAAAAGAATATATGGGAATTATTCCACAGCCTTGCCAAAACACACTGCTGGTCCCCACTTCCAGAGTTTCTGATTCAGCAGGACTGAGGTGGGGCTTGTCAAATGACCAAGTGGATCTGATACTGCTAATGCTGGGTTGACACTGAGAGACATTGTTCTCCACATAGTAGGGTATGATTTAACTTTTCTTTTAGAAGTGAGAGTATAAATGCAAGCCAATGTCAAGTATAACTTTGTGTAAGGAAATCAGCAATACAGGACAGCTATCTATTATAAGTCATCTAGGTGAGTGAAGTGTATTCAAAGACGGAGAAAGTCTGGGGTTGAGGGACGTGTGTGGATGTAGAGAGCTCTAAAGAGCTCCACCAGGTTGTGGTGTACGTGGACCAGATATTCTTGTTTTACAAGATGAATCTCAACTTTAGATTTTTTAAGATGTTAAAGTTTTTGTTTCAAAATCAAGGCTTTATGTAGATGGAATAAACCACCCTTTGGTTGAGAGTAACTGCTGGCCTTCAGCTTGCCGCTTTGTAATCTGTGGTTTTAGTAAACAGCGTTCCATTGCTCAGATGAACACCCAAACCAGGCACAGTTTGGAGAATGAAGGGAGTTATTCAAGCTTACAGATCCAGAGAAGTTCCATTAATGGTATAAGAAGGTAATTCCCACTCATAAATCCAACCAGAGAGAAACCACCACCAGCCAGTCAACACCAAAAGGCTCACAAATCTGCCAGAGCTCTCTGTATACCTTTGGGCTGGAATTCAGATCTGCCCCAAACACACTTTTGGGCTGGACCCCCAAGATACATTCCCAGTAACACTTCCTTCAGCCAGGTGACTGGAAATCCAAGGTACAAGCTTTAATAAAACACCTGAGTATATGCGGGACATACATTTAAACTACCATAGTGGCCTAAACAAATGTACCATTTTCCCAGAGGATAGATAGGTTTATTTATTTACAGATATTCTTTACAGTTTTCTTCAACTCTTCTACTTCCCCATCTTCCAGTGCATTTGAGTTTCAATTTCCTGCCTTGATCTTGGTAGTAAAAGCCAGGAACATGATGGGTCAATACCCAGTGGCTAATGAGAAGGAAGGGAAGCCAAGTGCAAATTAAATGTATATTATTCAGAGTTCTCCAGAACCAAATGTATATGTATATATATTATTTCATTTATTAATAATATACATAATTAATATATATTATTTCTAGAATTATATTATACATGATAATATATAATTCACTATATATATATATATATATATATATATATATATATATATATATGAGAAGGGGTTGGTTGATTAAATTGGCTTGTAAGCTTAGAGTTTGGATAGTCCCACAATGGCTGTCTGTACCTTGGAGAGCTGGGGAAAACATTAGCTGCTCAGGCCAAGAAGCTGGAAACCTGAGAACAAGAGGGACCCATGATGGCTCCAGGCAGGCTGAAGGCTTAGAAGCCAGCTGAGGAGTTTTTGGTGCAGGTCCACTTTCAGAGGCTGAGGAATCTGGAGTATTATGTCTAAGAGCAAAAGCAGGTACAAAAAAAAAAAAAAAGAGTACTGGCTTGGGAAGATGTCTTTCTAACTTTTCTCACAACAAAATACCTGACAGAAGCTACTTGAAGAAAGGATTTCTTTTGGCTCATGGTTTTAGGGATGACAGTCTGTCATAGGGCAGACTGACAGCTGGAGCAGCTCCATTTGGAGCAGTGGGACTATGTGGTGGCAGCTTTTTGCATGGAGGCCAGGCCGGGAAGGAGAGAGTGATACTGGAGCTAGAGATGTGAAGTGTATCACCTTCAAAGGCCTGTCTTCAAAGGCCTGTGTCTGCCAGACAGGCCCCATGTTCCAAAACATTGTCACCATTTTGGGGAACATTTCCCATTCAACCCTGAGAATAAGGGTTGGCTTGCACACAAACAACCCATTCTGCTTTTGTATTCTCTTTGGCCCCAGCCCACTGGATGGGGCCATCTGCATTCAGGGCAGCCCTTCCTCTCTTAGTCTGCTTGCTGTCTCTCATGTCCTTCTTCTATGGAAACATGCCCACTCCCCCACACCCAGAAGTAAGTTTTACCCATTTTCTAGGCATCTCTCACACCAGTCAAGTTGAAACCTGAGATAAACCATCACACAAGGGATAGATCTTCTATTCTTTGTTTGTTTTTTTGGTTTTTCAATGAAGGGACAGATCTTATGCTGTTAGATTACACAGACGATTCTAGCCCATGGTAGTTGTTGGCTCTGGAGAAATCTCTGTTCAGGTTGGAGCAGCAGTAGACTTCCATGGGGCATATACCTGCGACCCATGGTAGCAGATCAAAGAACAGGCAGTATGGGCACCTCCCCTTTGTGGAGGAGGCCCATTCTGAAGTTTTCAAGAGACATATCTCATGTAACACATACAATAACTTGATGAGTTTGTTATCACTGTTTTGCCTAAGATGAAACTGTAGGTCTCAGAATTATGTTGTTATATGGTTGAGCCATGACTTGAATAAAGGTCTTCTGATAGAGGCTACGTGACTTACCACTCTGGACTCTGGGTAGTGCACCCTGGGACTGAGAATGAGGTATGATAAATAGCAAGAAAACCTTCATTTATATTTTTATGACTCTCAATTTTATAATTGGAATTTGGCCTCATATTTGCATATATTCCTACATGCCAAGAGCTTTATTTTTCTTGATTAGCATAAAAAAATGACCCCAGGAGAGGCTTGTTCCCAGCTCAAGTAACCTGCCTTGAAATGGTCTATTAACATAAATCCTTTAGCTCACACCCTAGTCATTAACATCCCAAGTTTGAACATTGAAGGTCCTAATTCTTTAGCTGAGATTTCTTTGCTCCACTAAATTCAATCCATGTTGGGGCTATTAAAATGTCCTTAAGCTGAAATTACTTCCTTTACCAATTTTCCTATTACATGGATCTACAGCTCTTTGGAAATGAATGCCTTTTGGTGGTGGTAGTGGTGGTGGTGGGATGTCTGTAATTTTAATAAAATGCAATGTGCTTTCGTGAATCAATGTTTGGGGACCATCTAGATGTAAGCTAGATTAACAATAAATAATATTGGACTTTGAGCCTAATTCTTGTCTTCATTAAAAAGCCAAAAAAAAAAAACCTCTAAAATAGAAATCATGGAAGCAATGGAAGAGCAGTACCTGAGTTCAGGAATGTGGAAGGCTTAAGTAAGTTACTTAATATTCATCTGGTATTCATTGCAATAACATCAATCTTACCAAATTCTCCTGGTATTAGGTCGATGTTATGCATTTAATATATACTTCCAGTGGAATTTCATTGCAATTGAGCACTAAATGATGTCTACTTATGGTTAAGTGGTTCCAGAGTTTTCTGTAATAAATAGGTCTTAGTAGAATGGAAGACCCAAAATTCATTGCTGAGTCTATCCTAGACTCATTATGCTCTAATTGTCACTGATGGCCTTTACTGTAGTATTTCCAGACAGTTCATAATCATCCCTACTGAACAAATGAGGATTTGTGAGTAGAGCAAGGCATGACTGGTTTATGTGGTGCTATTGACTTTTTTCACTGCTCTGATTTCCACCAAATACACTCAGTGCTCTCCATTGACAAATTCTACACCCATAGAGTCAACCATCTAGGGATTAAAAGTAGTTTTTAGGGGCCGGAGAGATGGCTTAGTGGTTAAGTGCTTGCCTGTGACACCTAAGGAACCCTGTTTGAGGCTTGATTCCCCAGTATACACGTAAGCCAGATGCACAAGGTGGCGCATGCATATGGAGTTCATTTCCAGTGGCTGGAGGCCCTGGTGCACCCATTCTCTCTCTCTCTCTGTTTCTTTCTCTGTCTGTCACTCTCAAATAAATAAATAAACAAAAAGTTTTTAAAAAGTAGTTTTAAACTGCACCTGTATTGAACAGGTACAGGCTTTTCCTTGTCATTATCCTATAAGCAATATAGCATGATAATAATGAGTACTCACACAGTACTTTCATTGCATTAGGCATTACAAACCATCTAGAGACAAACGTTGCAAGAGGGTGTCTTATATTATGATGACTTTTTTTAAAAAATAAAAGACTTGAGCATTATTGGGATTTTGGTATCTGAGGAGAGTGATGCTGATGTCAATGTCAGTCCTTCACAGATACCAAGATATACATACATTTGAGTCATTACTGTTTGTATCATTATTAGTGACAGTATTTTATTGTGAAAGAATGACTTGCATAGTAATAGTGATGCCAAAAACGTGTTCAGTAGAAGTTCGGTACATGGCTTAGTGGATAGAGCACTTACCATGTAAGTGTGAGAACCAGAGTTCAGATCCCCAGCACTCATGTGAATGTTGGGTGGGCATGGCTATCCGCCAGGAATCCTTAGTGCTCTAGAGGTAAACACAGGATTCCCAGGCTGGCTGGCTAGCTAAACTAGCTGAATTGGTGAGCTCTGGGTTCAAGTGAGAGATCTTGCCTTAGTAAAATAAGGTGGAGAACTATGGAGGAAGTCACCGCACATCAACCTCTTGCTATACATGTAAGCATGCACCCACATACATGTGTACTCACACACATATGAGCACATATATAGACATGCACACACCCATGAACACCGAACACATACACCTTCAAAAATGTACTGACATCCTCCATGGTTCATGGAACATTGTGGAAGAGGGAGAGGAAATAGTGTAAGAGCTACAGGATGGGAAGACATACTGTGAGGCACTGTCCTCCCCACCGAGACCCACTAATGCATTCATGAGCCCACAGTGATTACAGATACCCAAAATGAGGAGAACCCTCAATTGAATGGAGTTGAGGAAGAGGAGGAAAAAGAGGATCATCTGATGGGAATATGACCAACTTGCAGTATGTTCATATATTAAGGTTCTCATTAGAAACTCACAAAATGTATTGAATAATACTATATACTAAGCATCCTGTTAAATGATTTGCATTTACTCTCCTAGTGGAACCCCCAGAAACATGATAGCTTCAATTCCCATTTGCAACTTACCAAAGGTAGGTTGGTCATCAGGTGCTTAGGAATTTGTATGAGACCTGTTAGCTAGAAAGAGGCCGAATTAGGGCTTGAATTCATATCAGCTAGGCTTCAGGCTTCAAAGCCTGTGCTTTTAGCCATCCTACTACATAGCTAGTGGATGGTTAACAGAATTCCTTAGTAGATGAAAAAACTATCATCTCCTGGAATGGTGAGAATTCCTGTGTTTGTTTATCACAAGAAGAACAGATTTCTTACAAGTAAAGAAGGTAATTAAGAGGTAGCATATCTTTATGAAAGTGAAATATACAATGAGCCCATGAAGTGAGTAACCAGTAATCAAACAAGTTGCTCACACTGTATTTGTTTGTATGGAGTAGCTTTATCTGACATATTGGTGGCAGTTAAGCCTGGGGTTAACTTGGAGGCTCTCAGATGTGACATTGGGGGCTCTGCCTGGATCACACTCCTCATGCTCATCTTGCTAAGTTCTGAGAGTCCCCACAGGATGGAATGTTCCAGAGCTGGCACTTACCAGCTGATGGCCTTGACCTCTCTCATCTGCAAGTGGAAGGGACTGAATTGAATTGAAGCCTATTTAGAATGACATGGTAAGATTTCTTTTGAAAAAAAAAACAATAGAATGTAGAAATTGAATAAATCAGACAAAAGCAGCAACTCTCCAGGTGAAGAATTGCTATCTTCTTCCTTTGTAGGAAGAACCTCTCAGACCTTTCCATCTTGGCCTAGATCCCCAGAGTTCTTGTGAGCTAGATGTCTCATTGCAAGTGGAGAAAACTCCTGGACATGCTCTCTCAGGCCCCTGTGAACTCACCCTTCCAGATCTCCACTTGCTGCTATTGGGAAGTGGTGGAAACTTTAAGAGGAGGGGCATAAATACTCTTTGGGAAGTTTTACTTCTTTTTGTAAAATGCTTTTTGTTTATTTATTTACTTACTTATTTGAGAGCGACAGATAGAAAAAGAGGGAGAGAAAGAGAGAATGGGAGCACCAGGGCCTCCAGCCACTGCAAATGAACTCCAGATGCATGCGCCACCTTGTACATCTGGCCTTTGTGGATACTGGGGAATGGAGCCTCGAACCAGGGTCCTTAGGCTTTACAGGCAAGTGCTTAACCGCTAAGCCATCTCTTCAGCCCAGAAATTTTAGTTCTTGATCTTGCTTTGATGAGGATTGTGAGACCCTGGTCTGTTCTTTTTAGAAAGTTTTTACCATAGAGTGAGCAGGTTGCTTCACCACCTGCTCCCTGCAAGGCAGCGCTGCCTTAACTATAGGCCCAAAGCAACAGGGCCAAGCCAGCAGTCATGGATGAAACCTCCAAAAGTATGAGTCAAAATCAACCTTTTCTCTTATGAGATGATTCTTTCAGGGACTTGTCAAACTGACTGAAAACATGAACACATAAATATACCTGGACACAGAGCACACTCAGAGAAATGGATGATTTGAATTCCATGAGCCCTGGGCATTGATCAGTTTTACTTTGCCATGGGACCCCAGACCAATAGTTTGCACTGGGAAAAGGTAAAACTAGTGTTCTGAATTAATCAATCTTGTTTTATGTTCCCTCAAATCCTTTTCTCTTTCTTCTCTCTAAAGCATGTAATTATGTGTTCAAAACAGTTCTGCAAGTCACTTCAAGTTTTTTGTTTCTATTTTTTGGTAAAGTGGATAAAGAAACCAACCAACCAAAAGTTCCCCTTAAAACTACCCCTGGGGGCTGGAGAGACAGCTGTGAAGGTCAAGTGTTTGCCTCATAGCATGAAAACCTGATTTTGATCCTTAGTACCTAAGTAACATGCTGGGTGTGGCAGTGTGTGCCTGCAATTCCAGAGCTAGGATGGTGGAGCCAGGAAGACCCTTACAGCTTGCTGCCTAGTCAGCCCAGCCTTATTGGTGAGCACCAGGACAATGAGAGACCCTTCTCAAAGACAGCTGTGTAGCACTCCTGACGATAATATCTGAAGTTTCCTCCTGCCTCCACATGCTTGCACGTCTGTGTACACACCCACACCCACGTACATGTGCATCTACATACATACAGTCATGCATATGCACATAAACACACCACACATACATAAGCACGCATAAAGAATACCTCTGGGCTGGAAGTGTAGCTCAGTGATAGAGTACTTGCCTATGCATAAGGCTCTGGGCTTGATCAGCAGCACCGCCCAAACCCAAACCAAATACACTTCTTAATCAAAATGGCAAAACTGGCTGGATGGCTCAGCGGTTAAAGGCACTTGCTTGCAAAATCTGACAGCCCAGGTTTGATTCCTTAGCACCCACATAAAGCCAGATGCCCAAAGCAGTGGATGCATTTGGGATTTGTTTGCAGAGGCAGTAGGTCCTGGGGTGCCCATACTTACTGTCTGTGTGTTTGCCTCCATCTCTCCGTCTCTCTCTCAAATACATAATACAATATTTAAAAAACAACCAACAAAACTGAACAAAAAAGTCTTCTCCAAATATTTCCCAATTCTAAGCATGAAACTACATTATTAACTTCTACAAATTTTATAGCTTGAAACTCAAAAAAATTTCCCCAGAGAAGCTTCCAGTGGCTCCTGCCTTTCCCTTGTGGTACCTGTGCTCTCTCTCCCTTTATGGCTCTTAACACCATGTGTAGCTATGAACTTACATTTTTATTTGATTCAACTCTGAGCCAAATCTTTTTGATGAGGAAGCTGAAAAATTTTGGGTTGTGGTTCAAGTGAACTGGGACCATGCTAATGTGTTTGGCTTTGACCCCATTTCATTATGACATTGCACAGCCAGAGCGTGTCTTCAGCTAACCATTACTGAATGGTTACCAGAATCAAATGATTCTTTAGAGACTTAGCAAGAGGATTCCATGGCCACATTGTCATGTAAGTGTCCATGGAAGGAAAAAGTAATTCTTTATTGTTAATGCCCATACCTTGGATAATATCCTTTTTAATCTCCTCTCATAACAGTAATGTAGATAAATTCCATAAATCAAATCTCAGCAGTAAAAAGGTTAATAAGTTTATGCTACATAATTGAAAGCCATATTGGTGATTAAAAGGATTTTATATATCAGTTTTCTGGGTCACCAACTAATTATTTTCAATGGCTGGTAATAAAATACAGCACCATGCCTGGCCAGACACCACAAGGCATCAGATGTTAAATCATGTAGAAAGGACTTGAACAGTTACCTTAAGTTGGCTGGGTTCTCCCTTGGGTTGTGAAGCTATTGAAATGTTTGCTGTTTATATTTTGTCAAATTAGCAAGATGTTTGAGGTCCTCTTCTACCCAAAGTCAGTAAGCTAGGTCATCCTCCCAAGTGAGAAAAGGCACATGAGGCTCTTGGGACCCTGGGGTAACTGTCTTCACTTACATTTGATGTTTGTAATAACAATAACATGGCTAAGTTCTGGCACATACTTGGCCATCTTCACTCAGTATGGAGGATTTACAAAGGAAGGGGAAAGTATGTGACTTACTAAAATGTCACAGAAAATGTAATATTAGATTTGGATCCACTCTATGCCACTAAAGCTACACTGTCAAAACAAGGTTAGAGATAGGAAAACAAGTTTAGGATTGGTCAAATCCATGGCTCTATCACAGCAAAGCTGATATTCAAATTTGGGTTTGTCCCACTTCCCACAGGTAAACTATCGAGTTATGTGTGTTTTCTCTTCTGGCCTCAGGGACTACCATGTGAAAACATAGCACTCCCACAGCCACCACCACCAAAGATAAACTGCTTATGGCTGTTCTGAACTTGACCTGAGATATTGGAGATTTGTGTAGCTAGGGTGTGGTGGAAGCACAGTTACTGCACTGCACGTAACACTGGATCTATGGTAGGTAAGTGAAGTGTCCCTGAGCAATGAAAGACAGAGAAAGTGTACAACAGGCCAGTCTTCCTCTTTCAGAGGCCGACCGAAGGCAGATGGGAATGAGGCAGGAAGGAGGTACCAGGGGAGGGGCATTTGTTTCAACTTCTGCTTTTATTCCTTAAGCGTGGTCCTGATGGATCATTTAGCCAAATGACATCACCTCTAGATTTATAAGAACAGTGTTTGCAGAGATTATGCCCAAACCAAAATTTAACCTGTAAATTTAAATATGAATTAGGAGGCTTAACTCCCTTCCCTCAAATCACTAAATATGTGGTAATAGTCATTGGTTTTCCTTAGATACTTGAACATCTGATTTTGCACTGTTACTGAGAGGATTAAGTTTATTTGAAGTCTTCCTTTTGTTCTCTATTCCATTTTCAGTAATTATCTTGCAAAGTAGGCAACGTGTTGGTGTGTGTGTGGGGTGGGCATGTATAAGGAGAGGACTGGAGAAGTTTTAAAACCAGTCCAACTGGGATTGACAAGGCCTGTGAATGACAGATGGATTAGATGGTTTGAATTACTCAGTTACTTTCTTCAAAGGCAAATGACTTGCAGATGAAACAAAGAATGAAAATTAGAAGGTGCATGCCATTGTCTTGGCCCTACACTAAGACTTTTAAAGAACAGCCAAGAGCACACAGGATTGTGAAGACTAGTTTAAAAACTGTATTTGATGGATATGTTTGTCAAATCACCAAATCAAGGAGATGAGCCTAAGAAAGTCTAAGATGACACCAAGACTCAGCACACCTTGATCTTTGTGGGCTTGGTGATTAAACTCAGGTATCTTCTTACCTTGGCATCTAGCACTGGGGTGAAGTAGTGTACCAGTGACTAAATGTTCCCATCTGCCATCAAGACCTATGAGAAATTTGTGAGCAGCCCAGCCCCTTCCTGTCACTTTGTGGTAAGAGTATTTCAAGACGCCCTTACCTACTCAGTCCTATCTTAGCAAGATACCGGGGGTTAGGATGAGGTGTGGGGAATTTGTGGAGAAGAATGGGAGGGCAGACTTAAAGGGCAGAGAATACATATTTCTATTAGTATGAAAACATGCACTTCAGTTGGCTTGAGGCACAAGTGACATTTCTCTTTAATAGAAAACTTATTTTGATTAAAACCAAAAAAGTGTCACTTATCATCTCTGCCCCTGGCACGCCTTAGCAATTCCCATCATGGCCTTTGTGACTCATGAGAGAGCTGTGAGTAATAGCTATGAAAAGATAAAGTGCTTATGTGGACTCTGGGACCAGAGCCCTGGACACTCAGGGCTGGTTCACTTCATGTACCGTGAGGGCATGGTGAAGGGGCAAGGAAGCCAATGCTGCAATGAACCTCCCACAGTTTCCACAATGGACCATGTCTTCCAGGGAAATGGCATCTCTTTAAAAGGCATGACCATTGTTGATCCTGAGAGAATTGGCGCAATGGAAGGCAGAGGAAGGCAGGGACAGACGTTCTGAGAAAGGTTATGAAAATGGTACACATTTTCTCTTCCTTTCTTTTTTCCAAGGCTCAGAGCTTCCTACTGGCTGTTCTTACCTGTGTCTTCTCCACATTGAAAGTCTTATCCCTTGCTTCCCCTCTTTGTTTGATGAACACCAGCACTTGGCATAAAAATGCTGTCAGTGGATCCATCTGTTATTATCAAGAAATGGGATGAGACTTCAACAGAGCCTATTGGGATGTAATACTCAGATTGAAGGAAGGCTTGAATGAGAAATGTCACTATGGGTGGGACATGAACTATAGCAAAGTGTTAGGCACTGCCCTTGGGTGGGCACATGAGTTAAGGAAGGAGGGGCAAAAGAAAAAGTTCATAATTAAGATAAACAATGTTTTATTAAGGTATTAAAAATAATAAAATTCAATGCCCCGAACCTATGACGAACAAAAATCAGAGATAACAAATTCATAGCCAGGATTAGCGTGAGGAGAATGAGGCACTTGGATTCATGGTTATGAAATGCAAGACTGCACATGTTTTTAAGTTCAAACTTGATATTTTGTACATTTGGGGCCTACAAAGCCACAGAGGGCCAGTGGCTGCTTCTCAAGCTCCAAGTCTGGTCCTCGCTGCCGTCCAGGAGACATGCTCACTGAGTTCATGGTGCATTCTACAAGAAGTTCTCCTTGACTTAAGCTGGGCTAAGTGGGGTTTTGTTTCCAGTGACGAACAATCCTTGACTAAGACAGAAGGAAATGCTCATTGATTTCCTTTCCAATTTTGCAGAGCCCAGTCAGAGAATCACAAACTTTCTTCTAGATCCAATCTTCGGTTTCCAGTTGTAAAAGTCAATATTTATAGCAATATAGCAATGGACTTTTTTTTTTTAAAGAGATATATTGCTTCTAATCTTACGAGTATAACACAGTGTTTTTCACTTTTACATGTTCCCTTATGGGATCTGATCATAGTGAACATATCATTTTTTTGTTCTACTCATTGACAAACTTGACATACTTCAAACTTTTCATGTTGTTATATGTCTTCAAGTCATTCTATATTATTCTAATAAAAATAAAAACACTCATTTTTTCCTTAATTTTTTTTTGTTGTTGTTGTTAATTTTTATTTATTTATTTCAGAGTGACAGAGAGAGAGAGAAAGAGGTAGAGAGAGAGAGAGAGATTGGGCACACCAGGGCTTCCAGCCACTGCAAACGAACTCCAGACGCATGTGCCCCCTTGTGCATCTGGCTAACGTGGGTCCTGGGGAACTGAGCCTCGAACTGGGGTCCTTAGGCTTCACAGCCAAGCACTTAACAGCTAAGCCATCTCTCCAGCCCTTTTTTCCTTAATTTTTTAAAAACAATTTTGACAAACTTCATACCTATGAACAATGTAACCCTGATCATAATCTCTTCTCTTGCCTCCTGTCCGTTCCTCCTCCATTGAACCCCCTCTCTCTAAGTAGTATCTCTTCTGTTTAATGTCATTATTATTTGTTTTGCCCTCATATTATTCAGGTCTCATGTAGGAAGTAATAGCCCCTGTGAGGTCATAAATGCAGTGGCCACTTGACGTCTTGAAGACAATTCCAAAGCATTCCTCTCCATCCTTTCACTATTACATTCTTTTGGCCACTTCTTCCACAATATTCCTTGAGCCTTGGAGGGTTTGCTTAGTGTTGAACACACCACTGTCATTTCTTCTCAGCTCTTTAATGAGTTTTGAGTCTCACCAGACATCAGTACCATATGAAAAGACTTTCTGTAATTAAAAAAAAAGAGTAGCATTAATGAATTTTTAATCTTGATATTATTTATTAAATTGCTTATAAATTTTAAATATTTAATTTAAATATTTAAATATTATAAATATATATAAAGACTTATAAGTTATCTTAGATTTTAGTATATAATGCATTTAATATAAAAGTGGACATATTCATCATCATGAATTTTACTTTATTATTATTATTATTTTAGTGAGTCTCCTAGAAGTCTGATTTGTGAGCCAAAATCCATTACTGTTTTTAATTTATAATTTGTATTAGCATCCATAATTCTAAAAGCATTTTGAATTTACAGTGCAGCCAACAGAATATAAACCAAAAGAATTTTTATACATAATTTACCTTATTTTAAATTTAAATGGAAATTGGGTAAAAATTAGTTTTTTAATTTATTTTTTGTTCAATTTTAAAAAAAAGGGCCACTGATGAACTTTTAAAATTTGTGGCCTGTTGGTGACACCAACTACTTTTTTTTTTTCTTTCAAGTTAATTTCAAGACAGAGGCACAATCATATTTTGTTTTTTTAAGAAAATATTTTTGGCATCTCTGGTCATGCAATTTGTAAATTTAAATTAGAACCCTACATACATTGCAGATATTTGGCACACAAACATTAATTAACTTTAATAAAATACTAATATCATACTTCCAAAAAAGAATTAAAATGATATGTTCCAAATTTTGCCATATGGAATAATGCACAATTTTCCTCATACTATTCAGTAATTAAACAAGAATGAAATATACACAAACAAGAACCTTAAGTCATGTTTCTTATTTCTTCTTTTTTTTTTTCGAGGTAGGGTCTCACTCTAGCTCAGGTTGGCCTTGAACTCATAGTGATCCTTCTACCTCAGCCTCCCAAGTGCTAGGATTAAAGGAATGTGCCACCACACCTGGATGTTTAATATTTTTATAGTTTATTTGAAATTTTAATTTTATTTAGAATTATAAAATACAAACATACTATAATTGGGTCATAATCCCCTCCTATTAATTTCTTTTTTCCTCCTCCCCTATCACTATGCCGCTGAGCCCCCTCCTCTTTCCCAGTGGCCCTTCTGTTGTGATGTATCATTCTTTTTTGTCCTTTTCTGTCCTCTATGTCAAAATGTTGATGGGCTCATTAGTATGCAGATATTGTGGAGGTAATGACATCCCTTGTGAGATCAAGAATGCACAGGTCAGTTCATGTCCAGAAGACATTGCTCCAAAATACTCTTCCCTCTCTGTGGCTCTTAATTTTTTTTTCTGACCCCTCTTTTTCAATGTTTCCTAACCCTTGGGGGATGTGATGGAAATCTCTTTTAGAGTTGAGCTCCCAACAACTTCTTACTTTTTACTTTGATAGGCTTTGAATCTCCTCAGTGTCTACCACAATCTCCATATGGACAGTTCTTTGGCTGTTAGTGAGAGTAGCACTCGTATTCTTTCCACAAACACCTCTGCAAGGTTCCTGAGCCCTGGCAGGCATTATAGTGATGACTCATCTAATGCAAGTCCTGGGCTTCTGCTTCCTCTTGTTCTTTTGGTGAGTAATGAGTCTCCCAGGTATATGTTGCCATCTGTAAAAAGAAGGTTCTCTAACCAACAGTGAGATTGGCCTCAGGGAATTTTGCAGAAGAGAAGGTGGAAAAACTATAAGAATCACAGGTTGAGACATCATGCCCAGAGGCACTGCCTCCCCCAATAACTGACTCCTGTTCCCACAAAGTATAACCCACAACCCCACGGGGTATACCAGCAACCCCATTGAGGAGGGCCACTCTGAAAAAAGGGGATGGGGAGGAGGGAAAAGATGATACCACTTTATGGTTGAGGAAAAAGCAACTTGGTGAGCCATTTTGCATTCTTTTTGAAATAAGGTATACTATTAGTCAATAAATTTGATCTTGGTTGCAGAGGTAGTAGGTCATTGTTTTATCCCAGTGATAATCACAATTGCTAAAACTATGCAGGGAAGGTAGTATTGTGGCAAGGTATTCATAATCATTGGCTTATTAAATGTTATAGTAGCTGTTGCAGTCAGGTCCACATTGCTGGTAGAAATCACCCAACCAAGAGCAGCTTGTGGGGAAAAAGAGGTTTATTTTGGTTTACAGTCTCAAGGGAGAAGCTCCATATTGACAGGGAAAATGATGGCATAGGCAGAGGGTGAACATCACCCCTGGCCAACATCAGGTGGACCGTAGCAACGGGAGAGTGTACCAAACACTGGCTTGGGGAAACTGGCTTTAACACCCATAATCCTACCTGGAACAATACTCTGCCTCCAGGAGGCATTAATTCCCAAATCTCCATCAGCTGGGAACCTAGCATTCAGAACACCTAAGATTATGGGGGACACCTGAATCAAACCACCACATTATGTGCCTGGCCCCCATAAACTGATAACCATCCATGATGTAATATGCAATGCATTCAGTCCAACTTTAAAACTCTTCATTTTTTTAATCAATGCTAATGATGTTCAAACATCCCCATAATCCAAAGTCTTTTAACTGAGCCATAATACCAAAAGTCCCCCCCCCCAAACCATAATGGCACAGAGTAAAAACTCACTCTGCAAAAGATGGCATTGGGCATAGCAAAGAAATATTCAGCCAATATAAGATTTAAACAGGGCAAATATCAAACTCTGTAGCTTCAAGTCCAACAACTCTAGTCAGTGACAAATCTCCAAGTGCAGTAATTCTAACCAGTCTTCAGATTTCCAATTTTGCCCCTCCAGCTAGGCTACTCACAGTCCTGGAAAACTTCATCTGGGGCCACAGCTCTCTATGCAGCCATCTTGTGGTCCTGGCATCTCCACTGAGTCCCCATTGCAAGCCACGGTTCATCCTCATGGCTCCATTGGTCACCATGCAGGCATCCAGCAAACCTTCATACTGCCCATGGCCATTTCCAAAACACAAGATAGTGTTGCAAACTCAATGACTTTCCTGCATTTCTTGGTATCTGCAATACCAGGCAGGGTGCCAATTTGTTAATCCATGGAGGAATAAGGCAGAATTAGCAGGATGCTTCTTGAGTGTTTAGGTCCCTTCAAAAACGTGCGTTCTTCCTGTTGCCCCAGTGCAGGTCAGTGGGCCCAATCTCAAAGGTTGCAATCTCTCAATTGCAGCTGAACGGGCAGCAGTTTCGGCCCAAAGATTTCATTTCTGTGCCATATCCCTCTGCTCATACCAGTACATTTCTATGCAATGCAACCCTGCACAAATTCTCAGGACAGGGGTATAACAGCAAGCCTCTCACAGAAACTGCTTCTAGCCCAGTCCAAGCAAAGATCTTTCTCACTCTCATAAGCCAAATCTCACGTTCCATAGTTCTTACTACATTCAGGTCTTTTAACTCTGACCAGAATAGTCCATCAGACTGTACTTATAGCACTTCAAGGTATCTCTTAGACTAAGTTTTCAAATCCTCCCCCATTTCTCTTGAAAATCAGCTCCAAAAGGCCAAAGCCACACAGTCAGGTGTCTCGCAGCAATGCACTCTCAGTACTAACCTGTTGCACTCAGGTTCACATTGCTGGTAGAAATCACCCAACCAAAAGCAGCTTGTGGGAAAAAGAGGTTTATTTTGGTTTACAGGCTCAAGGGAGAAGCTCTATGATGGCAGGGAAAATGATGGCATGAGCAGAGGGTGGACATCAACCTTGGCCAACATCAGGTGGACAATAGCAACAGGAGAGTGTGACCAACACTGGCATGGGGAAATTGTCTATAACACTCATAAGCTCACCCCCAACAATACTCTGCCTCCAGGAGGCATTAATTTCCAAATCTTCATCATCTGGGAATCTAGCATTCAGAACACCTAAGTTTATGGGGGACACTTGAATCAAACCACCACATAGCACAAGGGATATGCTATCTGTATTTTTTCCACTGGGAATTGAATTTTAAGGAAGTTAAGTGTTGTCATCTCTCAGAATTTGCAGGGTATTGGTTCTAAGAATCCCCTCAGTTACCAACCTGCATTAAAAAAAAAAAATCACAAT
The DNA here is from genome assembly GCA_036346955.1 of Dipus sagitta. Taxonomy (NCBI): domain Eukaryota; kingdom Metazoa; phylum Chordata; class Mammalia; order Rodentia; family Dipodidae; genus Dipus; species Dipus sagitta. The sequence continues at coordinate 130,729,462 of CM070772.1, read as the reverse complement.
ATTTTCTTGAAACCTATGCACATCCTCCTGCATATTTTAAATAATCTCTAGATGAAATATAATATCAGATACAATGTGAAAGCTATGTAAATAATTGTTATATTGTATTGTTTAGAGAATAATTATAGGGAAGATGTCTGTATTCATTCAGTGATATGCTACCATTTTCCTAGACTATTTTCAATTTGTGGTTGGTTGAATCCATATGTATGGAGCCCACAGATACAGAGGGCCAACTCTTTCTCTTCCAATTCATATGCATCAAATTCATATATTAGTTGGTTAGAGTTCAAATCTGCTTTAGTCTGAACCCTATGTTACACTCTTTACCATGTCACCTTTCTGTACTTTTTTCCCCATGTTTGGGTCATCTCCTGAGCTCTGTGTGGAGAACAGAGTTCTCTAAGACCTATGTCTCTACCTATCCATGGGTTTGTGACCAGGTTTATAGTACCAGCCTGAATTTCCTCCTGTAGATTGGGTCTAAAATCCAATCAGAAATCTACTGGCCACTGCTATAACAATTATGCTACAATTGTACCAGTGTTGTCCACTAACTTTTAACACATATGCTTTGCTTTCTCATTTACCATAAGTCAAACTCCAGAATGAAATCAAGTGATGTGTTCCTGAGAGTCACCATAGATCCCACATGCTTTCATTCTCACTTATCCCTTACGCTGGCAAAAGTGAATGCATGAATGATTTTCTGAGTAAATCAGGAAATAAGCAAATATAGTCTTATTGCCACTCTGATATATAAAATAGAAATGTTTTACTCTGCCTTTAAACCCCTGGGGCAGGTGGTTGCCTCTGATTTATTGAAAATCAGGTCTCTGGAAGATGAAAGCTACCTAATTTCAAATTAGTTTTTCTTGTTCTTTGGAAGTTACCTCCACCACTGTTTGGGATAGTAAAAGCCTATAGCACCAATTTAATAAGCATATTTATTTGGTGTCTGGAAAGAATTCTTTGAGGGTTTATAATCTGAGAAATGGATGGTAAAACCAATAAATTAGTGGGGTCATGCAACTTGTCCAAGATCAAACAGCCAATGAATGTTGCTTGAGATGTCTAGCCCAGCTTTTCTTCTTGATGGAAGACTGGTTGATTTTTGGCAGGGAGCTAGACTTATTAATGACCTTGCAGACATAGATTACATATCGAGTTGGGAAGATATGAGAGATAGGAGATGATCCTAACCAAACACATTCACTAGGGCAGTTCTGTGGCCCAGAGAAGGCATTACTGCTTCAGTTGTGTTTCTTGAAGTTAATGTGCACACGAGTCACATGGGATTCTTATAAGAAATGCAGAGTTTGATAAACTCAGTCTGGGAGGAGATGTGAGAATCTCTTGGTATATAAGAAGTTCACATGTGGTACATTTGTCTTACTGCTGTAGCAATCTCATGATTAGGTCAATGGTTTATGAGTAGCTCTACCTGGGGCAGGACTGCTCTCATATAAGAACATTTGGTGTCATGGAAGTATTGTCACTGTTGCTGAAATCATCTTGGGGCCATCATGGTTATTGCTACTCTTTGCTGAGAACCTTGATTAAGTCAAACTATTTGAAAGTACAAAATTGACTTAAAGAGACCTGGATTGAAAATATATTTTATTATACATTAGAGACAAATCTCTCCCCCCCCACCTCCACGATAGTTAATCTCGATTGTCAGTTTGATGGGATGTAGAATCACCATAGAAATAAACCTCTGGGCATGCCTGTGAGAGAGTTTCTAGGTTAAGTCAGTTGAGGAAGGAAGAACCATCCTTAACTGTGGTAGGCACCATTCCGTGGGGTGAGGTCTTGAACTAAGTGAAAAGCAGAGAGCCAGCTGAGTGTTGGCATGCACCAGTCTGCTTAACGACTGCAGCAGCCATGTGGCCATCTTTGCTTCAAGCTCCTGCTGCCATGCCTGTCCTGCCATGGTGAACTGTGTCCTTGAACTATCAGCCAAAATAAACCTTTCCTCCATTAAGAAGTTTCTTGTCAGATAGTTATCACAGAAAACAAACAAACAAACAAACAAGAAAAGCAACTAATCCAACTCCTAATTAGAGCCCCATGGGGACAGGAACTGGACAACTGATTTCGCTCTTGTTTCTAGCTGCTTATCTTCTCAGTCAACTCAAACCTCAAGGTTGCTCTCTAATGGTGGCTTTGACACCCAAGCCTATGTGATCTAGAAGTGTTTCTAATCATAGCTAACTGCATCTGTGAAGTCCCAGGTACAAAGTCCTAGGTGCCCATTGGTATAGGTTCAGTCTGCTGTGCAGCTTTGGTCTGAAGCCAGAGAGGAGTGTTAGCCGGATGCTGTGGCCCAGAGGCCATCAGTGTGAGGGCTCAGAGGAAAGGCATGATGGATGTGCTTACCATAGTAGCCACTGGTACTCATTCCTTATTTAATAAGGCAGCAGAGGTTCAGAAATATTCCATCTAGCATAGCTGCTCAAGAGGTAAATGGGATTTCTACCTATATCTTTTTCATTCTGCAGTCCAGGAACTTCCTACTCTGTATTATTTTATAATGTTATATGAATCCCCCAACCAAGAAAGCCCCCTGAAATAGTCCTCCTCTCTATTCTCCTAACACGTTCTTTATTTTAGTTTTTTGAGGTAGGGTCCCACTGTAGCCCAGGCTGACCTGGGATTCACTATGTAGTCTCAGGGTGGCCTTGAACTCACAGTGATCCTCCTACCTCTGCCTCCTGAGTGCTGGGATTAAGGGCATGTGCCACCAGGCCTGGCTTTATTCCCCTAGCTTTAAGAAATCTTTGTTTGGTGACCTTGGGATGACTCAGAAGGCATCATGGTGCTGGAAAGAAGTGACTGGAGTGCTCAGTACTACAATATCTCTATCATACCTTCCAAGGCTCAGGGTCTATTGCGGAAGAGGTGGCAGAAAGAATGTAAGAGCCAAAGAAAGGGTAGGACTCCTTACAATGTGCTCCCCAGACACAAAATGGCCTGGATATCCATGACCTCACAGTGCCTGACACTACCTACACAAGACCATAATAATAGGAGGAAAAGATCATGACATCAAAATAAAAGAGAGACTGATTGAGATGGGGAGAATGGAATTTCAAAGGGGAAAGTGGGGGGAGGGAGGGTATTACCATGTGATTTTTTTTTATAATCATGGAAGTTGTCAATAAAAAAATGAATACGAAAACAAACAAACAAACAAACAAAATCTTTGTTTTAATGCTTCTCAGTAGAACTGAATGAGAAGGTGACAATGGCTTCTTTTTTGGGATCTTCCCAACCAAGTTATTACAAGTACATTTTGTGACTTCAGTTGCACAGATGTTCCAGAAGGAGGCAAAGTGTTAGGTTTCGTGATTTTTATGGAACACTGGGCTCACCTGCTCCACTGCTTCCATCCATCAGAGCAGTACTCACCAGCTCTTGAGGGCTTTTATGCATCCTGGGTGTCCCCTTTAGGGGCTGAAATCTACTCTGTTCTACATATAGTCCTGTGCAGACTGCGGGCAGATCATATAGTGACCAATGTTTCCTTGCATCATCACCATGTTTCTGCGGAATTAGAATTCCACGTGTCAGAGTTGCTCATTAGTGGTGATACCACAGACCTAGCATGCCCAGTACTTCTGGGTAACCTCTGATTTTATTCCTGTATCCCCAGTGTGTGGCCTACTCTGGTGGCCCATTTAGGGTACCTGCCCTCCTCAAGAGCCTTGTCCACAGTGACAGTTGCCTTTGAATATCTGAAAGGGCAAACTGGATAGGAAATGAAAGGGGAGTTGATCAGTTGCAAACACACCCTTTTCTAACTGACAATGTCACCTGAGATCTTCTTCACCCAGGAGCACGCTCCATACTCCAACACCAAAGGTGGTGGGTTCTGTGAAGGAGAGCAAGGAGGTGTGCTGTCACTAGTCAGGGTGGCAGTGGACACTGTTGAGGAGATGGAGTGCTGTGAGGGAACACCAGCTAGCTAGCTTTAGATATAACCTTATAGTCAGGCCAGATGACAAGGCAGCTGGGCCAGGCTCACTGTTGCTGTCAGAATGCTGGCTAGAGGCTCCAGAGAGTGGGTCGAGAGAGATGCTGATCAGCTTACTGCATGAAGCCTGGGAAGAAGTAGCAGTAGCCTTCAGACTGTGGGGTTGATTGCTGCTCCCCAAGTTCTGGCACTGACTAGAGAATGGGGCGTTTGACCATCAGGTAGGTTTTCCCCCTAGTTGTAGGAAGGATGAAAAGAGTGATGCTTATAGGTAACTTTAAAGTAAAAGGAAGTAAAAAGATCACGAGGAGCATGAGATGGAAGTGCATTGTTATCTGTCACCTGAACCTGGTGACAAGAAGCCAGATGCGGACCTTGGATCGACTTTGTTTTGATTTCTACTTCCCTTTCTCAGCATTAATATCCATCCCCACTTTGTGCCAAGTGCAGTGCCTGATACACAGAGAACTATTTTAATTACCTTTTCATGTTATTAAAGACTATAAAGTCGTAAAATTATATTATGATGAAGCAGTACATTTGGTATTGCTGTCATGAAATAATGGAAAAGCCACAATATTTGACATCTGAAAGTCTTGGTTCTTGATCCCAGTTACAATATCTAAAGTATATATATATATATATATATATATATATATATATATATATATATGTCTATATATATACATACATATATAAATATGTATATATATATACAGATATGTGTGTGTGTGTGAGGAATGTGTGTGAATATTCTTTTAACTTCTCTGAATTTTGTTTAAATTATCATTTCTTTCTATATGATGAGATAATGCATGATGATACACTAGTTAAAAATGTAAAATACTAGGCTGGGGATGTGTCTCAGTGGATGCTTGTCTCTCACTCCAGAGCATCCAAGTTTGATCCCCAGACTCCAAAGAAAAAGATGGACGCTGTGGTAGGCTTCTTGGTTGAGAGATGGAAGGCAGAGACAGGAGAACTTACCAGAAGCTTATAGTGAGCACAGCAAAGAACAATAGCAGAGTGAGAATCCAGGGTGAGAAAACAAACCTGCTTCAAAGAAGGTGGAAAGTTGAAGACTGACCTGAAAGTTGTCCTCTGACCTCCACACATGTGCTGTAGCACACCCATGTTCACACACACACACACACACACACACACTCACACACTCATGCAGACACACTCATGTAGACACACAAATTTTAAAAATGCAAAACACTATTTCAGAATCAGGTTTTCCCATCCCATAATGGCTGGGAAGACAAAACTAGTTTAGACAAACATACAAGGGAAAAAAGGGAAGAATCAAAAAGATTGCTACTCTTCAATAACATTATTGCATTTAAAAAGTAGAAATTTTAAACACAGTGAAGTAAAACTTTAGTTAATAATGGCTCCAATTTGCTTAGTGATGATCCTCATAAGTGTAAATTCTGATGCCTCCAGCAAAACATGGTTCCCTTTGTTAATTGCAACTTCAGTGGCCTCCCCAGGGTCCCCTCCTCTCCCGCACCCTCGTAAAACAGTGTGTATGCCTGTGGCTGTCTCTACAGCCTTTGAAAAAGCTGTGTAAAAAAACTCACAAAAGGAAAATTGAGCACCTTTCGACATTTCCCTCCTCCCCTTTATACTTTTTAAGTTTCATTGAACATTAAAAGTTTTTATGAGTATCGAAGAAAAGCATTTTGCCACTTGAAGTTAAGGTGTGATTCAAATTACAGGATGGCAGAGTCCATTTCCAAAGTGGTATTTAACAAGTTTCACAGATAAAAAAAAATTTATAGGACATTTCTACTGGTGTGGTGAGACAGAAGATGTGACAGATTTAGAAACTCCATAACTGTCCTTGTGCCTCCCTGCTCTGCTTGTAGCACCTCCTGGACAACAGTCTCCTTCCATCTTGACTTCTCTGTGCTTTCCTGAACCTCAGTTTGCTTTCCCATGAAGGAGCTCCGAGGCACTTTGTAGGCTTCCATTGCGGCAGATATACACAGGCAGGTGATGGGGATTGGTCTGTGCCCAGAAAGACCTGTCTCCATGGGCCAGTATGATACCTGTGATCATCTGTCTACAGGGCCAAGGGTGAGATTTTGGCATTGATGCCATTTTAAGCTAAGCAGTGTCTAAGCATCTTGCTTTATATTGAATGAAGAGGAATCACGTAGCAATTGACATATAGATCACTGTGATCAATTCCTGCAAAGCTTTGTGACTGCTGCTGATGCCTACATTCCAAAGGAAAGAACTAACAAACATCCAGAATTGCTTCCTTATTAAGCTGAAAAGGTGGCAATATTATTGACTTAGAAATTAAATAAATATATCTCATTGACATAAGCTCACAAACTAATTAGTGCCTACCTTCAGGTCATGAGTGAAAACTTGGGAAGCAGCTCTCCCTTTCTTCTTGGATGCACGGTCTTCTTGCCCAGGGCTTAACTAGCTTGTTAATCTGGTCAATAACTCAAACGATTTTTTTTTCAATGGGAAGGCAGATTTATCTTGTTTGACTTTTTTTTTTTTTATCATTTGTCAAATTAGCTGGGTAATCACCTAATTGATACTTTCTCCTTCAGAAGTAGATCCAAGTTGAATGTAGAACAAACTAAAACTGTCTTCCCTGCCAATTAGAAGAGGAAGAAGTCCTTTCCCATTTATTGTAGAATCACTGACGGCCTGATGAACGGTGATCGAGAGAGGAGGGTGAGGGATATGCCTGGTGTGAGAAAGTTTGTGGGATTTTTCTTTTTCTTTTTTCCATTTAGCATACAACCATCTTCCAAGAGGTCAGGTGGTCTCTGTTAGTTCAACTAGTATTTAAATGCCTTAAAGAATGATTGATTATAAAATCCTCCCAAAGTTTGTTTGCCCCTATTTCCAGTGGCACTAGAGCACAGGGAGGCAGGGGATGCTTTAAACTCAGAGAGAAACCTCCTCTCCCCCTAAAGTCAAGCCAAGCTGAGTTGACTTCACCCATAAATCCAAGAACACGGAGTCATAAATTGAACGTGTGAAGGACACTGCCTCTTTTCAAGTGACGTTTCTCTGCTTTAATGGATTTAGCTATGGCAGGAGTCAGAGAAAAGCTGTCTTAACTAAATCTTTGACTGATTATGCATTTTTTCCCTATTCATACATGGTAGATTCATCATCCCAATTTGTCAAGCTGGCCAAGTTCCAATTAATTTCACCCCAGCCAAGCTTGCCTCATGCTATGCCCATGTCAGGCCTAATCTAGTGCCTCATTTGCTGGCGGCCCGATGAAGAGGTATCAGAGGTGGTGCTGCTTGAGGTACTTACAGTGATGGATGCCCCACAGTGTGGCTGGTGGCAGAGGCAGAACCAGGGACGGGCATCTACTCAGAGCCCGCACTTGCAGCTCCTGTGCTAATTGAGGGCTCATCTGTATAGTGGATGTTGCTACAGAGTCTATTCTTCATGGTCGGGCTGAAGGCTTTCCCTGTCGCATGGGCTGCTTAAATACCTACACAGGCCCTACCTTGCTGTCAGTTTTGTCCTTGCAAAGCGTAAGAAGAACGAAGAAAACTGTCCTTCAGCTGAGTTTTGGGGCCCTTTAGCGGTTGATATGTGTCACAGGAAGAAGTTGCAGGCACAAGCTGCCCCAAGACATTCATGACCCCACTTGTATATTTTCTTAAATACAGGTTCCCAGAGTGTTCGTAGGGTAAGCCTGTGTTCTTTTGATTATAGTATTTTTGTTTTTATGTTTTTACTTTACCAGGCAATCACCTGCCAATAAATACTATTTCTTTTTTTTTTTAAATGAGAATTTTATTGTGTGAACATATTGTCTAATGGTCATATTCCTAGTAGGTTGTACTCTTATGTTACCTCTCTCCTGACCCTATTCCATTGAGGGCCCTCCTCAGTGGGTCTAGAAGTACTCACTCTGGGCTCAGCAATGGAAACCCCTGGACTTTGATACACAATCTCTCTACATGCATTTAGTGATGTTTGTTTGATTGAGTGGCTAAAGTCACACATAAACTGTGTCAAGAGCTATAATGGAATAATGACTCTTTAAACCAGTTGTTATTCTCATTATGGATGGGGAAACTTAACTCAGAGAAGTGAAATGGCTTACCCAAAGTACCTAATAAGTTGTAGAGATGAGATTTGCCACATTATAAGGTGTGAGCACTTTCTACAACCCCAGGTGTATCTTCTCTCAACTACCTCTTCTTTCTTTTTCATCTGTCCATGCTTCATCCTGACCTCTGATCCTCACCTTTCTCCCCTTTTCGTGAGCAGGCTAATCTGCAAGCTGCAGTGTAAGGTTGCAGTAAGCTGCATGTGAATAAGGTTTGTGGGTTACAAAGGTCCACGATACTGTCCCATTGCTAGGGCTATGTCTCCCATGGATCATGCACTGACAGCTCTGGAAGTGTGTTAAGGATGGATCTTGGCATGGTCCCAGATGGCCTCAATGTTTTCCTTCTTTTATTTTCTCTGTGAACCTCCCTCCCATATGTGTCACTTCTCTATGAATGGCATGGTGTCTGTATGCCACAGTGGCCATGGAGCTATGCATGATGTATCCCATAAGTGTTGGGCAGTTGGTTTGTACTGGACAAACTCCAACCCATGAGAAATAGGAGGTAGGAGGAAGCTACATGAATACATACCCCTTGGTTTTTATATTAATGGGTGACTTTAAAAGATGGCTCCGTGCTGATCTCCTTCCCCCTTCGAAAAATCAACTCCCACCAAATCAGAGAGCCAGAGCCTCAGAGGCCCCCAACACCTCATCACTGAAGCAGACCAAAAATGAACCCAACATGGCTCAGGGAAATTTTGCAGAAGAGGGGGCGGAAAGAATGTCAGAGTCACATGTTGGGTCATGATATGCAGAGACATTTATCTTACCCATAACTGTGGGCTAACTCCACAATGCAAGACCCGTATACCTCAACAAGGAGGGGCCAAGGGGAGGGGGTAGGTCACGGATGAGCCTAATAATGGTACCAAACTGACTGTATTTGCTGAATACAGAACTGACTAATAAAAAATAATAATAATAATAATAAGTAAAGGGAAAAAAAAAGATGGCTCCTTGTTTCCCTTGCAGAGAATTACCACATGCTAAATGAACTCATATGCTGTGTATCAGGCTGAGATTCTAAGGCTCCCAGTATGCCAAAGGCCAGTCAGTATTAATACCTTTTTAAACCCACGTTACTTTCAAAACAAACTGTTGGTATTATAATGTAATCCTGACTACTGGACTCAAGGTGGATTCAGGGACACTAAAAGATGAAAGCTGACTTCTCAACTTTGCAGACTCGACACAAAAGAGTTTCAAGGGAATTGTCATGTTTTGGGAAGAATTAAGGCACATCATAGATAATGTTCTATTGAGGTACGGTCTCATAAAGCCAGGCAGAGCTTGAACTTGTGATCCTCCTGCCACTAACTCCCAAGTGCTGAGATTGCAAGCATGTGCTACCTTTCCTGGCTGAAAGATTGGTTAATTTAAATAAGACCTCAAGTGCATTAATATTCAGCATTTACATTCCTTCCTGGTTCTTAAGTATGTGTTTTACAGTTATCAAAAACATATGTTGCTTTTCAGCGCATTTCATATACAACTTGTTTAACAGAAGGTGCTGGCATCCCAATATGTTTTGCTTAGTTTTGGTGTTCACCACTGTGCTGAAAGAATCTAAGTGCAGCTGGGTGGATGGGGGTGGTATGTAATCTTCCTGAATGTAAATGAAGATGTTGCCAAAGTGTACCTCTGGAACCCAAGAACAAAGGAATGGAACTATTTATTCTTTCTTTCATTGAACTAAGTTCATGATATTTCTGCTGTGTGAGGGCATTTAACTAACCCTGGGAAGAGCTACATGGATGAGTCACTTCTAGATCTCTTTTTGATGGGCGAGGTAAGCTTAGGTATAGTGAATGGTGGATTTCCTCCTCTGAGTCACTGTAGAGGCTATGTTGCTAAATGTTTCTACCCCTGAAATTAAATTTTCAACCCAAAGGACTAGTTCAAGTATATAATCTTGGAGGCTTCTATGGGTCCTGAGAAAGACCACAGGACAAAATAAATGCAAGACAAAGACTCAGATGAGGTACATGGAACTGTGCAGTCACAGGAGTCAGACAGACTGAGTGATGCTTTTGCCTTTTTTTTTTTTTTTTTTTGTCCTCTTAGAATCACTCTGGTTTTGGTGATTGCATTGAATTTGATGACTACAGAATCACTTCAGATGTGAACATTTTGTTGGGCTTCATGATGCTGAGGGGAAGTGTAAGTCATGGGGCATAGTTAGTTAGCACATAATAAATAATAGCTTTATTGTAATTATTTAAAAAGAGAACATAGTTCCAGCTATGGGTTCCATTTCACTCAGCGGATCAGTTAGCCAAATCAAGAGCAGTTGGTTTCCCACCATGGCTGTGCACCACTATTGCACTTGGGGCTCCCAAGACCTTATCACTGAAACAGACCTAAAATGAACCCACATTGGCTGAGGGAAATTTGTGGAAGAGGGGGCAGAAAGAATGTCAGAGCCACATGTTGGGTCATGATACACAGAGACATTTCCACCTACCTATAACTGATGGCTAACCCTAAAATGCATGACCCATATACCCCAACAAGGAGGGTCCAGGTGGAGGGGGGAGGACAGGGAGGAGGCTAATAATGGTACCAACTTGACCGTATTCACTGAGTACAAAACTAATTTAAAAAAAAAGAGAGAGAACACAGAAGATAGCGTACTTCAAACAGACAACACGCTGGTAGTTAGTGATGAAGGGTGGAATTCAAGACTGTATTTCCCCAAACTCACATGCCTAGTAATTCTCTACTTTTGGTAATTGAGTCATGAATCCAAATTTTTCTAGTTCTTGATTTTATAGTAATGATTGATGGGGAAATTCTGTTATTCCAAAAACGTACATTGAACCTGTAATTTAAATAAACTTTTCATCAAAAATAGAAAGTGTTCACATTGAGGACCCAAGCACAGGTACTGAGATGCTGGAGCTCCCACTGGAAATTTCACAGTAATATACCCAACACTGCCCTTGCATCTCCCTATGGCCAGAGGCTTCCTGTTAATCCCTGGATCTTCTCGCTCTGGGAGGGGAATGATGCTCCTTCACACAAGTGGTTTTGTAGTTCTCTGTGTAGGTTATTACTATGTTTTTCTTGTTTTTGGTTTTTTATTTTTATTTATTTATTAAAGATAGAGAGAGGAAGGAAGGGAGAGGAAGAGAGAAACAGAGAGAGGGAGAGGGGAAGGGATAAATAAACAGAGAGAGAGAGAGAGAGAAAGAGAAAGAGTGGGCATGCCAGGGCCTCTAGCCATTTCAAATGAACTCCAGATGCATGCACTACCTTGTGCATCTGGTTTACTTGGGACCTGGAGAATTGAACCTGGGTCTTTAGGCTTTGCAGGCAAGCACTTTAACCACTAAGCAAAATCTCCAGCCTTTTTCTTTTTCTTTCTTTCTTTTCTTTTCTTTTTTTTTTTTTTTTTTTGAGGTAGGGTCTCACTCTAGCTCAGGTTGACCTGGAATTCACTATGTAGTCACAGGGTGGCCTCCAACTCACTGTGATCCTCTTACTTCTGCCTTACATGTGCTGGGATTAAAGGCATGAGCCAACATACTGGGCTTTTAAGAAGAGCCCTAGATAGCCATTATGACCAGGTGATTACTTTCCCAAGACTGTGTACTATCTATGTACTCTTATTACAACATTTTAAAGGGACTTGATCTATTTGCTTATTTTACACATTTAAATACCTGCATGCCATAAATGGTTCTAATCCAATTCTGATCAAAGATGGCGATATGCTTATAATCTCTTTGCTCATATCTAATTGGCTTAATAAGAGACTTTCCTTATTGATTTAATAATGTAGAGTTGAGTGAGAAGTCCATGACATGATGATATTCCACGATAAGTTTTGTAGTAGACTTCTCAAATATTGTGTGATTCCCATATTCCTTTCAGTCCAAAGTCAGCTAACTTCTCTTGCTTTTATTTTTGCCATCCAATGTCTGTTTGAGACCTTGGGACATAGCTATGTGACATAAAGCATTTCAAGTAAAGCTTATGACCCAATGACAGGAAAGATGGCTGAGAGTCAGGATATGAAGTTCTTTTGTGTGTGTGTATGTGTGTGTGTGTGCATGTACATATTTGTGTGCCAGTGTGAATGGAGGCCAGAGATCACTGTCAAGTGTATTCCTCCATCACTCTTCCCCCCTTTTTGAATCAGGGTCCCTTACTGAATCTGTAGCTCACTGATTTGTTCATTATTTGGCTAGACTATATAGACTAGTGATCCTCCTGCCTCTGCCTTCCCAGCACTGGGATTGCAGGGGTGTGTTCCCATGCCTGGATATTACATGATCAGGTTTGCTTGCTTAAACACTAGGCATTTTACCAACTGAGTCATCTTTTCAGCCCCTGGAAATCAAGTTCTTATTTTTGCTTTTTTCCGCTTAGTGAATTCTCCATCCTGGAGAGTCCACAAAATGGGAACAAAGATACCTTGTTCCTCTTCACTTCAAAAGTTGAATAAAAATAAACTCTGAACCAAATGAAAATAAAACTGTTCCAAGATAAACTTTGAACAACTGGAATAAACAGACAATACTAAATGAGGCAAAGCTGTACTCCTCCATGGTTTCCTTATGACGGTGGTTGTCGAAGCACAACTTTGAAATGCATTGCATTGCTAAAGTTAAGCTCTACTCTCAGTGGACAAGGTCTATGACCATTTGTTTTTTTCAGAATGATATTTTTATATTGCAATAACGAGTAAGTTTTCTTAGAAGTAAAACATAAATAAACTACTGGTACTAATGTTTGAAAGCTACTCATGTTGGATAAGGTTCTTAATGGCATGATGGTTATAATAACCATCAACTTGACAGAGGGGTTCTTAGTCATAGATACAACTTCATGAATATGGAGTAAGAGGAAAGTCTAAGTACCCACTAGAGTATAATAGTTATACACATTCTACATTAAGCTATTATTTTGTGTCTTTGGGAGGAGGTTTAAAATTAATTACCCAGCTGTTATCTACCTTCTGGTGGTAGGGTCAGGAGAGGTTCAGCTAACCAGGACTCCAAATGCAAGTGAGGTAGGATCTAGAAAGAAGAATGAATGGAAAGATGGGGGATGTGGTAAGTAGAGCAATTGTGCCCTTCTATGGTAATTATCAAGTCATTTTCCCACAAGGATGATCATTTGAACATTCACATACATCGAAGTATTCCTTAGTGCAGATACTGAGTTCAGATTAACACCTTGCATCTCTGAGGATGTTTCAATGCTTTATGCTCAGTGGCTACCACTTTGAAGGAGATGGTGGGTAGAAGAGAAATGGATGATGGGTAGAGTTAGTGTCTAGGAGATATGTCTAGGCAGAAATGAAGGAAATGCAAATTTGGAAAATTAATGATGTCTAATTGTTTCATACCGTTGAGTTTCTGTCTTTCTTCTTCCCTCAGTTGTTAAATAGATGGTAGATATTTTGTCAAGATCCCTTGAGTGAGAGTAAACACTGATTCCACAATGTGAATATTCAGGTGGTTCTATGCTTCAGGTTGAATGACTGCAGTAGCTGATGGGTGCCATCAACATTATCAAAGTGTCAAGGAAGTGTCCTGACATCTAGGTGGCTTTTGGCTTTGCCAACAAAGGACACTGGTGGTGGCTAGGTGACTTGTGGAAATCGATTTTTGGCAGTAATCATAAAGACAGCAGTCATAGAGTGAATTTTATGAGGATGCAGGGCATCCGTAGACATAAAAAGCAGTAGCAATGCTTGTTAGTTATGGGGAAGGTGAAGGGCTTAGAAAACTGATTAGCGTAGCAGTGTGGTCAGATGGAAATGAAAGCTCAGGAGCATAATCGTTAATTGGGTGCCTACCTACTAATTTGAGCTTGGATGTCAGCAGTACTGCACTTCATTTCAAACCCAGGGTCAGACTTTAATGCTACATCATAAATTACGTAAAGGCACAACACTAACAATTAGATAATTATGGAGACCCATGCTGTTGCAATTTAACTGGGCAAGTTCAGGGCAAACATGACAGGAATACTGGTTAACTCTCAAACTGCTGGCAGGATTTATTCCAATGAGACAAATGAGTACATAAGGCAGTGCTATTGGCTGTATCTCAACTCCTTTGGGTTAAATAATTTCTTCCCAGTAGCTGGCTTTATCAGCTGACCTAAGCAGACTCAGAAGAAATATTAGAGATATGTTAATTACACTTTAGAAAAATCCAGTCTTTAAATCCATACCAGCAAAAGCACCAGGAGTTGGGCTGAGTTCCAGCTAAACTTTAAGCTAAAGATTAAAATCAAAGCTAATATTTATAAGGAAAAAACTTTCTGTAGATGGACTATGTGATTGTTTAATCCCAGCTCTCCCACATTAACATATGAATCAAAATAGAGGACTTAGGGTCAATATTTTTTCTTGTTGCATTCTTGCTAGCAGACTAGTGTCTGCTTCAATTTATGAAGGTGTTTTCATGATTCATGTGAATTTCAGGACTGGGCTGGTGTTTTGTAATGTATATCACTTACTCACTTACTGATTTGCTTATCTGTGTGTCTTGAGAACCTCTGTGTATTGGGTATGGGGAATAAATACGTCATTATATAAGCCTCTAAATATCATTCTGATTCCCTGGTGGAGACTAAAGGCTGGGAGGGGCTTGGACTGCAGGCACATGATGTGGATGCTATTTCTGTGAGAATTTGGTCCTCACTGTGAGAATGTGACTTTGAGAAATGCTGGAACCATGCCATCTTTTCCCTTCATCTACATATCACCAAAAGAGAGGGTGCTTTTGAAGAAACAGGCAAGTCTGAGACCCTATCTAGATGAAAGGAGTCAGTAATTTGTGTGTAGGAAAAAAAATAAAAGGAAAATAATGGGTAGTTTAACAATTGGAAATTCATATTTTCTGGTAAATAAAATCGTGTTTTTTATGGTTGAGAATTTTATACATGTATAAAATGCATTTTGATATCTCCAATTATCCTCTCTCATCTCCATTCCACTTCCACTAAGACTCTTCTCGTTGGATCCACATCCTATGTCTATGCCTTGTTTATTTTATTTTTGACCCACTGACTTAAATTAGGGTCATGTGTGTAATCATGGATGGGTTATTCACTGGAGAGGGGGCAATCCTCCAGTCGTTACACGACTTCTCTTCCTCTAGCAATGATCAGTTTCCACCATTTACTCTGGGAGGTGTGGGGTCTCATGGACCCTTCCTTCATCTATAATGATATATTGACAGTCTCAGTATGTACAGGAAACCCACCTTCTAAGAGTCCACGAGTGTAGTGGATTCTCATATCCAGAAGATAGCATTCTGCAACCTCACTTCTCATTCTCCTGCCCTTACAATCTTTCCATGCCCTTTTCTACAAGGTTCCCTGAGTCTTGGAGGAGTGTGGCTTAGATGTCATGTTTAGGGTTGAGCACAAGCTAATTGGTTATTCTTGGTAACATTGTCACATGTATATTTTTCTACCCTTTGCATAAAGGAACTTTGGTGTTTTAGGCTGTGAGCAGTACCAGTCTATGGGAATAAATACAGATATTTAGAAGTTAGTTTAACGTGCTGTCCAATTAGCATAACCACAAATATGAAAAACTGAATCTTAGCATGCATATAGTTGTCTGTTATATAAAGACCAATGTCATTGTCTCTTCTTGTTTAAAAACTTATACAGTATAACTGGCCCAGGTGTATCTACATATCATAGATTCAGAGGCCATGAAATTTGAGATCACTGGATTCAGTAGGAGTCTCATTTGTTTATGTGGAAGAGAATGGTTTGGGGTATTTAGATGTAAATTAAAAGGGATGTGGTTCAGGGCCATAACACAAAGGTGAAGAAAGAAAGCAAGTCAGGCTGAAACCTTCTGTGGGACACAGCAAGTTGGCATCAAAGTCATACCACAAAGGAAACCTCTCTGTGTGTGCTTGCCCACATATGTGCTTATGCATGTGTCTTATAGACATATGTATATGTGTATATATGTGTGTGTGTGTGTGCTTTGCATGTGGACATATACGTGTACTAGCAGACATGAATAATTCAAGACCTGTACAAGTATAGAACAAGTTAGAAACAGCCCTTCTCCCAGGGCATAGAGATGCCATTTTTCACTCTGAGTGCACTTCTTATGGGTGAGAGAATGGGATTCCTTGGTAGTTCAGCTCTCTCTTTTGCAGGCATGTAGGCTCACCTTGAAAAGCCATGAAATATGCCTAGATTTCTGGAATTTTGCCTACAAGGGAGATTCTGGGAGGGGAGAAATATGCTGTGTTTCTGCTAGGTGATTGGTAATTTGAATAATGAAATGATCACAACATTTTATAGCCTGAAAACTACTTATATGTGATTATTTTTTACATACAGACAAATAAATAGGCATGAAAGAGGATGATAGTAATATATGAACTGAAAAAGGATACAATGCTATAAAACTAATTCTTATGCAGGAGAAGGTGTTGTTGCATAGAATACTATCTCATCATTTACCCTGGTCAAAGTCCTTTCACTACCTCATTGTTTTGTCCTTCCAAGTTTTCTCATTGCATGGGTTGAATAAGGACTAAAATTTAATAATCTCAATACATTTAATCAATTGTCTTTAGCTCAGAAAGTCTTCCAAGCTTCTCAGAGATTACTAATACTAGTTTATATGCCTTGTTGACAATAGGAATTCGCTACAAGAACTTGGCAATGTTTCCAGTGGTTGAGATTTTGTATAATAATTTTTCTTTTTCTTTCTTCCTCCTTCTCATTACTCTTTATTTTTATTTTTCTCTTTTCTTTTGGAAACACTGTCTTGCTATGACACCCAGGCTGGCCTGAAACTTCTGGTACCTTGAGCTGACCTTGAACTTGTGATCTAATTGGTTTAGCCTCTCTAGAGCTGGGATTACAGATGTGAACTACTATACCTAGCCAGTATAACTTTTTTCTTATGCACACAAAGATATCTGCTGGTCCAGCATTGAAAATGTCTTTAACATCCAGGAGCAGTGGCATATGCCTGTAGTCCTAGCTACTCAAGAGGCTGAGGCAGAAGGATCACTTGAGTTCAGGAGTTCTGGGCTGTAGTGTGCTATGCTAATTGGGTGCCTGAACTATTTAGCATCCATATAGTGATCTTCTGAGAATGGGAACCTCCATGTTGCCTAAGGTGGTGTGAACTAGCCTAGCTTGGAAAATGTCTTTAGCAAAGATATATGTGTGTATGTATATATATATATATATATATATCTCCACCTTCTGAGACTCAGAATCTACCTACCCATTCCTCATCATTTCCTTGGAAATGAAGTAGACTTTTGTTTTCAGTTTTTTTCTGTAAGGAAAATATTTAAAGTTTAAATAAATAATGGTTCTTTTCAATAGTGGGGTTGGGCAGCATGCTTTACTAGACATATGTAGACTTAAATAGAAATAACATTGGGGGTATTTTTTAAATTCTTATGAACTTTACTGAAAACAGTAAAAATTGGTGGTTTTACCTTTTTGAACTACTTGGAATGCCACTGTACGTTTTGATTTGCTGTGCATGGGTGGTGGGTTAGCTCTAAGTTAATCAGTTATCCATCAGTAATCCATGATTAACTTTGACAAGTCAACTCATGGGAAAGATCATAACTTCAATGAGGAGATGACATTTTTCTTCCTTTTTAAAAAAAACACACATTTAATGTATTTATTTGCATGCCAATGAAGACGAGAGAGAATGGGTGTGCCAGGGCCTCTATCCACTGCAAATGAACTCCAGATACATGTACAACTTTGTGCTGACTTTACTTGGGTACTGGGAAATTGAATCTGGGTCATTAGGGTTTGCAGGCAAGTGCTTCAACCACTGAGCCATGTCTCCAGCCACAAGGAGATGATTTTTTTCCATCAAACTATTGTGTTTTGCTAGAATAAATTCACTTCTCCTTTAAATTACATGCTGTCCTCCACTTCTTAGGTGAGCTTATCTATGGTCATTTAGCTAATTTGATGGTGTTTACGTAATAAAAATATAATAACTTCATTATTGGGCTCAGGAAAGTTGCAGTAAAGGAAAAATGAACGTTGAGTTGTTCTGTGATGGTCAAGGTGGCACCTTAGTTGCTTAGTTGTCTTCATGACCTTATTCTGCTGCATATGATGAGGAAAGAAGACAGAATCACCGTAATGCATTCTCTCCTCCTTAGTATGCCCATATCCCTCCTTTTCTTCTTTCATCTTCTTTTCCATCTTTCTCCCTATGCAGGGACCAAGCAAGGCCCGTAGTTCTAAACTTTGTATTTTGCATGTCCCAACATGCCTTGCAGTCTGTCACCCTTCAGTATGCTGAATGTCACCTTATTCTTTCTAGCAATTGCCTGGTATTCTATTCTGTGGTTGGATCATTGTTTATGAGCCCACTCTCCAAAGATGGATATTTGAGAACTTTCTAAAATTCTGCCTCTGAAGCCGGGCGTGGTGGCACACGCCTTTAATCCCAGCACTTGGGAGGCAGAGGTAGGAGGATCGCCATGAGTTCAAGGCCACCCTGAGACCCCATAGTGAATTCCAGGTCAGCCTGGGCTAGTGTGAGACCCTACCTCGAAAAACCAAAAAAATAATAAAATAAAATAAAATAAAATTCTGCCTGTGAGAATAATGTGACGAAATTAATAGTCTTGTTTGTATGTCTTTTATGTTACTAGAAATGTGTATTATTCAATCAAAGCATATGTGCATTGCAAATTTTGTTATGTAGTGCTACATTGTTCTCTAAAGACTTAGTGGTGACTTGGAAATATTTCAGCAATAGAATACCAACCATTGTTCCACAGAAATCTTGCAATAAAACTAGACCAAGTGGAACTGGTTTAGACAAGGAAGAAAAAAAGAAACCTAGAGTGGCCAACACCACCGCCACCAGCGCAGCTATTCCCAAGCCCAGAGGAGCCCGGCCGCCCACTGACTGTCTGGCCTGCCATGTCCTCAGAGTTTTTCCAATAATCTGCTAAAACATGGTGGATTATTATGAAGTTCTAGGAATGCAAAGACAAGCCTCACCTGAGGATATCAAAAAGATGTATCAGAAACTGGCACTAAAGTGGCACCCAGATAGAAATATTGAAAATAAAGAAGGAGCAGAGAGAAAGTTCAAACAAGAAGCTGAGGCATATGAAGTGCTATCAGATGCTAAAACATAAAAAAGACATCTATGACAAATACGGCAAAGAAGGATTAAGTGGTGGTCGAGGACGGGGTGGAAGTAATTTTGACAGTCTTTTTGAGTTTGGTTCAGAACCTAGATGATGTCTTCAGGGAACTTTCTGGTGGATGGACCCATTTTCAGTTGACTTCCTTGAAGACCCATTTGATGACATTTTTGGGAACCAAAGAGGTCCCCAATGAAGCAGAAGCAGGCACTTCTCTGCCTTCACTGGGTTTCTGTCATTTGGAGGTGCATTTTCTTCATTGGATACAACAGAGTTCACTTTGTTCAGGTCACTAGGCCACAGAAGTCTCACTTCATTTTCTTCACCTTCATTTGGTGGCAGTGGGATGGGCAACTTCAAATAGAAACCCACTTCTACCAAAACAGTTAATGGCAGAAAAATCACTACAGAGAATTGCGGAGAATGGTGAAGAAAGGGTAGAAGTTGAAGAAGATGTCCAGTTAAAGTCCTTAACATAGGTGGTAAGGAGCAGCTGCTATGCTTGGATAACAACTCGACACATGCATTTAACAGAAACATTAAACAATAACAAACATCATTTGAGGATTAACAGGAACATTTTTTTTTTGAAGATTTCAAATGAACTTGACTTTCAGTGTAACTCTACCTAATCTAAAATATTTATAAACAGCTCATCAGAGCTCCTGTTTGTCACAGACTTTTGCTTTTATTGTTGGGACCACACAATAGGGCCATTTTGTTTTTGGTCTTCAAAACTGTTGTAGTCTCTGTATGCACTTTGCCTTTTTATTAAATGTAATCTAAGGTGAACCTGTGATGAGTACTGTAGGACGAGACTGTACTATCACACAGTATGGACCTGTTTTCCACTGTGCCTGAAATGTTAGCCAAGTAGTGTCAACCTGCTGTGAAGTTAACATTACCAGGATGATTTTCCACAGAAATAACTTCAGTGTTTTTTTCAGCATTTAGTAATGAAAGATATTAGTGCTTTAATGGTAATACATTTCTGGTTTAGTATAATTTATTTATTTATTTCTTTATTTGAGAGCGACAGAGAGAGAAAGAGGCAGATAGATAGAAAATGGGCACGCCAGGGCCTCCAGCCACTGCAAAGGACCTCAGACTCGTACGCCCCTTGTGCATCTGGCTAACATGGGTCCTGGGGAATCAAGCCTCAAACCGAGGTCCTTAGGCTTGACAGGCAAGCGCTTAACTGCTAAGCCATCTCTCCAGCCCTGGTTTAGTATAATTTAAGGATGTTTCTAGTTGTGCATGAATGCTGTCAACTTTGTACATTCTGACAATTGTTTAAATATGTAATGTTATGCTTAGGTTTAAAAAAGCTTGTAAACTGGGTCTTTGCCATTTGCTTACAAAATAAATGTGAATGTGTTCGGTGCATTCTTTCATGAATTAAAAAAGAGAGAGAGCTGGAGAGATGGCTTAGCAGTTAAGGCACTTGCCTGCAAAGCCAAAGGATCCCGGTTGGATTCTCCAGGACCCACATAAGCCAGATGCACAAGGGGGCACATGCATCTGGAGTTCGTTTGCAGTGGCTGGAGGCCCTGGTGTGCCCATTCTCTTCCTCTCTCTTTCTCTCTCTCTGTCTCTTTCTCCCTGTAAATAAATAAACTAAAAAAAATATTTTTTTTGAGCCGGGCGTGGTGGCGCATGCCTTTAATCCCAGCACTCGGGAGGCAGAGTTAGGAGGATCGCTGAGAGTTCAAGGCCACCCTGAGACTACAGAGTGAATTCCAGGTCAGCCTGAGCTAGAGTGAGACCCTACCTTGAAAAACCAAATATATATATATATATATATATATACATATATATATATATATATTTTTTTTTTTTTAAAGAGAGAAACCTAGAACAAAGGTGGAAATAGAGTGAAGCCCCATTGAGGCATGTCATTTGAGATGGAAAAAGATGTGGCTTGGGCTTACCTGTCAGACATCCCCTAATACACTGATCTACCAGGTAGATGCGAGCTTAGGAGAACACATTAGGGTTCAGCATAAGAAACTTTTTAAGAGTGTTTGTCAAATATTATTGCAAAGGAGGCAAGATACCTGTCACTTGATATGTTTAAATGCAGGCACACTGTTTATATGTGAGCATATGAACCTGTGTAGGGAGTTATGTGATGAGAAAATGAGCACAGATGAGAAGTTGTAGTAGATGACTTTGAAGCCCTTTATAATCGTCAGAGGCATGGTTTTAATAAATGAGTTAAAGCAAAGAATTATAACTCATTTAAGATATAAAGTTTTGTTTGATAGAACAAAGTACCTCTGGCAAGGTCAAGTTTGATTGCCAGCTTCATTTGGGATTAAGATACACCTAGAAGATTACTGAAGCATATCTCTGGATAGGTTTATGATTCTGTTTCCAGAGACAATTTGATTATGAGAATTCTGATGTAATTAATGAGTTAATTTTTTAATGGATTCATAATATGATGGCATTTTGGGGGAGATAGTAAAAGGTATGAGGTGGGGTCTAGTTGGAGGAAGAAGGTCACTAGGTGCATGTCTTTTGGGCTGTATCTTTTCCTAATTTCCCATTTTCTATGCTTCTTGCCTACAAAGAAATAAAGAACAGCCTATTCTCTATACTCCCATGCCATGACATTCTGCACAAGTACACAGACCAGTAAACCATGGACTGAGCCCTCAGAAACTGTGTTAGTTACCGTCTCATTGCTGGGATAAAATAGAGGACAAAAATCAGTTTAAAGGAGGAAAGACTTCTGGCAGGGAAGGCAAGGCAGCAGGAATCTGAGGCAGCTGGCCACATTTAGCATAGTGAGGAAACAGAGTACTCAGCCTTTTTTTCTTCTTTTTATAAAGCTCAGGAGCCCAGTTCATGGGATGATATAGCCCACAGCTAGGGTGGGTCTTCCCACCTCAACTAACTTAATCTAGAAAATCCCACACTGACATCACATGAGATTTGTTTCTATGGTGATACTAAATCACGTTGACAACCAGAGGTTAATCATTACAGAAACCTAGAGGCAAACTGAAATTTACCCTCCCTTAAGCTGCTTGTATCAGGTATTTTTGTCATATCAATAAAACACTAATGCAAACCCAACCTCTAGGCTAATCAAGTCTTGTGTATTCATTATTCCAGTAATGATTTATTGAGTCCCTCACTGCAAGACAGGCAGATACAGCATACATGTGCACAGGATGGTCAGATGGACAAGGTCAGTGAGGTACGTCAGGGATAGGTATGCTTGGGTTTCAATGTCCACCCCTATAAAAATGTTTTTTGTTTTTCAGGGCTTGCCTGCAAAGCCCAAGGAACAGGATTCAATTCCCCATACCCACTTAAAGCCAGATGCACAAGGTGGTGCATGCATCTGGAGTTCGTTTGCAATGGCTAGAGGCCCTGGAGTGCCCATTTTCTCTATCCGCCTCTTTCTTTTTCTCTCTCTCAAATAAATTAATTAAATAGTTTTAAAAATGTAAAATTATTAAAAAGTGTTTTTGTGGCCAGGCATGGAGGGGCATTCCTTTAGTCATAGCACTTGGGAGGCAGAGGTAGGAGGATTGGTGTGAGTTCGAGACCAGCGTGAGACTATGTAGTGAATTCCAGGTAAGCCTGGGGTTGAGTGAGACCCCATCTCAAAAAACAAAAAAAAAAAAAAAACAAAAAAAGAAAAGAAAAAGAAAAGAAAAGTTTTCTTATTGAATCCTGTGACTCTTATCACTCAGGATCCCAGCATTTTGCTCAAGTCTCACCTCACAGAATAATATATTCTAGGTCTGGAGAGATGGTTCAGTGATTAAGGCACTTGCCTACAAAACCTAATGACCCGAGTTTAATTCCCCAGTACCTACATAAAGCCAGGTATACAAGGTGGCACATACATCTGGAGTACATTTGCAATGGCTAGATGTCCCTGTGCTCCCATTCTTTCTCTTTCTCTAATGCTCTATCTGTCTGTCTGTCTGTCTCTCTCTGCTTGCAAATAAATTTAAAAAAAAAAACAAACACATTCTAGGATATATATCCAAACTTCTTTCTGACACTTTCACAAGCTGCAAAGGACCGGAGCTATGCTAAAATGGCAACCCTGAGTCCAACCATAGAAAAAATAGACTATCTTTGTCCCAAGCTTTTTTAAAAACCAAGCATCCTACCAGCTCTGCAGGCCACTGTACACATCTGGCTGGCCCAGAAACCCAGCCTGCTAACTGATCTGTCACAGTAAATGGTCTAGACAGCACCACTAGAACTCTTCCCTTTTTTACACTCCATAAACCTGTATGTAAGTGCAGATGAAGGCAGTCGTAAATATCAAAACCACCAGAGCGGAATGGCCTTTGATTCTTTGTTTATCACAGGCTAATTAAAACACAAGCTGAACATAACTCAGTTCTTTAATGGAGTTTACCAGATGTGTTATAACTAGACCTTGCTCTGTATGAAGTCGGTGTATAATAACTATAATTTTTTATTTAGTACAGCAGCCCTGCTATAGTTGAAGGTGTGTCTGTTTTTTGATTACAAGGTCCACATTTTAAGGAGGAGGAAAGAGGATGGTTAACTACTGAGAACACGTTCTCTGGGCATTGAAACTATGATTAATATAAGCCCTGTCCAGGAGTGAATTCTTGGATGCCCTGCATACTATAGTTATGCACCGTGCCAGAGACACATTTTCACTGGA
This sequence comes from Dipus sagitta, assembly GCA_036346955.1. Taxonomy (NCBI): domain Eukaryota; kingdom Metazoa; phylum Chordata; class Mammalia; order Rodentia; family Dipodidae; genus Dipus; species Dipus sagitta. Next base: position 130,705,544 of record CM070772.1, on the reverse strand, counting down.
AGTATAATTACTGACTTTTAAAAGTCACCTTTCATCCCAAGGAGCCCCAGCTCTCTGAAAAGCGTTAGAAAGCCATTACAAATTACAGTTGGAGTAATAGCTTCGACCATTCAGCCGTCACTTAAGAAGCACTTCAGCTACTGAGAGCAGAAAAGGTCAAGCTCGCTGGGGCTCCCCTCCTTAGTCAGGAAGCCATGTGGATCATCCCCCAGTGAGATATCCCTTGGGGAGCTAACCACACATTCCTGTGTACTGTGCCTACCAGATTACCTCAAACATGTGGGTGACCTTATGGTTGGAATATGGTGTGTTCCCCACAGACTCGTGTTTTGCAATGCTTGGTTACCAGGTAGTTGTGCTATTTTGGGAGGTGCTGGGAACTTTAGCAGATGGGAACTAGCTAGTGGACATAGGTCACTGGTGACAGACATGGAGTATATTATCTCTGGATGCTTCGGGTCTTACTTTCTGCTTCCTGTCCACCAAGAAGTGAAGAACATCCACCACACAGTTTCTACTGCAGTGATGTTCTGCCCAAGCACAAGGCCAATAGGCTATGAACTGAACCCTATGAAACCATGAGCCAAAATAAATCCTTCCATATGTAAGTTGTTTTTGTTAGGTATTTTGTCACAGAGACACCCAAGACACACAATCCCAGGATGCCATGAGTGAGCCAGGAAGGATCTGATTTCAACCACCAGTTGTAGGTCAGCAGCCCTCTTATACTAACCCCTGACCCAGAGGTTGTACAAGTCTCTTCTGAGTCTAAGACACATTCCCATTCGATATTTCACTAGCGGCCCCACAGTCACTTCAGAGTCAACATTCCCAGAATGGAATTCATCATCCTCTCCTGGAAACCACTCTTAAATCCCATAGTTCAATTTGTGAAATCTCCCAACCTCAGCTTCTTCCTTGATTCTTGCCTCCTCCTCATACTTACTTATACCCGAAATCTGCCAATTCTACCAGTTACCTTCTACTCACACTCTGCCATGAGCTCCCATCTAGTTCAGATTGATGAGTTATTTCACGACCTGAAGATTAGGGTGCTCACTCAGCAGTAAGTAAGTCAACAGACCAAGGGATGTGTGGAAATGTCAAAGATATTTTGATTGTCACAACTAGGGGCTGGGATACTGCTGGTGACAACTTGTTGGTAGGGGACAGGGATGCTGCTAAACACATCTACTATGGCAACCCCATCACACAGAATGAGTCTAAAGTAACAATATAACTTAGTCTAAGAAATTTTGTCCTAAAACACCTTCCTGACAAGGTTTCAGGGCAAGCTTGATTAAATACAAATCATAATCTGTATCTCTCCTAAAAAAATTCTTTCAAATGCCACTGGTCTTAATATAAAATAACATGAGCTGGAGTGCAGCTTGAATGGCACCCAGAGCCAGGGTGATGGATACAGACACTGAGCATACTCAAAATGCACCAAAACAGAAATCCAGATGCTGCTGAGAGCACAATACTAGACTTAAAACACAACCACCATGAGTCAGAGAATTTTGTGGAAGTGGGGTAGAAAGATTTTAAGAGCCCCACAGTGGAAAGGAATGTCCAGAGGCATCGTTCCCCCTTACAAGGACTGACTGCTGCTCTCACATTTCATAACCTGCAACCCCAGGAGGAATACCAGGAACTCCCCTGAGAAGGGCCCTCAGTGAAATGGGGACAGAGAGGAGAAAAATAATGGTACTAACACATGATGTGTCCATACAAAGTTTCTAGTTAATAAAAGAAAAAGAAAGAGGGAAGGAAGGAAGATGGGGAAAATATAAAACCCCCAATCTTTGGCATTGTTCCAAAGAGATTTATTTCACTCATTTCACCTGTAGATTCCATAAATCAAATGTCGACCCCAGGATAATTTTGCTTCTTTGAACTTCTTGGGCCATGGCTTAAAATTCCCTGTCCACATGCGCCAAAGAGTTCATCCACACCAAGTGAAAGCTAAACTCCAGGTTTCAACCTAGACCAATCCTTAGACCAGACATGACCTCCTTGTGAAAACAAATACTGAGCAGGTCAATGTGAAAGGCTCTAGGAAATTTTGCCATAAAATCTTTTCAACATTAATATCTATTAGTTGGGGCTAAGGATATAGCTCAGTTGGTGGAGTGCTTACCTAGTATACATGAAGCCCTGGGTTTCATCTCAAGCACTACATAGAATTGGATTATAACCCTAGCATATGGGAGGTTGAAAGCAGGAGGATCAGAAGTTGAAGGTCAACATTGCCTATATAGCGAGTTTGAGGACTACATGAGACCCTGTCTCAAAAAACAATCTCTGTGATCTAGTTTTGTGATTTTCAGGTAGAGAATTAATTTTTATACTACCCTTTTAAGGCATTATGATGGAGTCATTTGCTGGGCTTGTGGAATTGGCCTGTGAGAAGTGATCTGGAGTGGTCCCTGTTCTCTGGGTCTTTTGGAAGTGCTTACCACCACTTCTTGTTGCTCTGAAAGGATGCTCTGTCAGTGCCTATACAGTGCCCACTGACCCAGCCTTTAACTTTATTTAGATCATTTTCCTTTCAAGCACTTCTTCCCCTTTGCCTTAATACATCTGTGCTTTAAATATGATACACAGGCAGAAAATACAAAAATGGCCAAGTGGATATGCTTTGTAACTTTAGTTTATTCAAAAGGTGGGATATTGCAACACTCTAGAAGTTTCTCTCAGACTCCCTTCCAACCATTTTCCTTCAGTGTTTCCCCAAAGGAACCAACCTGAACTCCAAATTAGACTAACTTTGTTCATGTTTGAAGTTTACATGAAGAGATTTAAACAGAATGCCTTTTTCTCTGACCTCTCTGACCCAATGTTTGTGAGGTTTATCCTTGCCACGGCATATTGAGGTAGTTCCTCCTTATCCTCCACTTTTTATGGGGGACAGGAATAAATGTGATGTGATATTACTATGTAGGAATATGTACTTCACTTTGTTCATTTAACTGTTGTTGGGAATTTGTTGTCTCTAATTTGGACCTAGTATGAATAAAGACATGCACATTTTTACACATGACATATGCAAGCATTTCTCTTGAATTTGTTCTTTGAAATGAAGTAAAATGCGATAGAGTCCCTGTGTATTGTCTCCACTGCACTGCATTGACTGCGGAGGATGTGAAATAAGCTTGTAATCAGTAATCGCCCAGTGTTTCCGCTTCATTTCCTCCACATGAGTGAGTCTTCTATAGTCAGCTGCCTGACAGCCACATCAAGCTCTTGCTTGAGACCAGCATCTCACACAGTGCGCTCCCTGCATTTGCAGCATCAGTACCACCTAGGAATTTGTGAGAAATACTCATTCTCAGTTTTTCTTCCAAACTCATAGTCAGGGAATGGGCTTGGAGCCCAACATCTTGCATTTAACAAGTCCTCTAGAAAATTCTCAGGCCTGCTCAAACCTGAGAAATATTACTTTCATTTATTCTCCATCCACATCCACATTCTCCTTCCAGCATCTATAGAGCAAGAGACACTTGGTAGGAAATTCATTTATTTATTTTCCATTTACTCAACCAGTACTTGTTGATTACTTGCTAAGTCCTGAGTTGAATGCTGTTATGCACCAGGGATATAAAGATGAATTAGTGATAGTCTTTGCTCTTAGAGATTTCAAAGTCATCAACATGGATATTATGCAGGGTGGCTGGTGCCATGGAAACACAAAAAGGGAATGATCACCTTTGCTGAGGAAGTCAGAGGGTGTTCCATTCCAGAGGTGAGCCTTGCATTCCAATGCACTGAACTAAGTCATTGAATGGCATACTTCCCAAGGTGAAAACAATTAATGCTCGCATACTGCTGACTGTTTCTTACATTTGAAAGCGCTCAGTGTTATCATTGCCCTTGAAAACTAGGTGTCTGGAATATACTAAATTGATACTTATTAAAATATACATTCAGTTTTTAAAAATTTTTATTTATTTGCTTGCAAGCAAAAAGAGATAGAGAGAAGAGAGACAGACAGAGAGAATGGGCACACCAGGGCCTCCAGCTGCTGAAAATGAACTCCAGATGCATGTACCACTTTGTGCATGTGGTTTTTATATGGGAACTGGAAAACTGAACCCAGGTCATTAGGCTTTATAGGTAAGTCCTTTAACTGCCAGACCATCTCTCCAGCCCAAATTTCTGATTAAATGGATACATTTTTATGCTTTATTTAAAATTGGGGCTTCATATTTCATTCATTTAGCATGCATTTATTGAGCACTTGCTCTATGAATGAAACTCTGCTGTATGCTGAGTTATGGAGGTGAGTAGAAATATAATATACCAAGGGCAGGCAGTAGCTATAGACACAATTTCTATATGTTCCAGAACTAGCTTGTTAGTGTTGCTGGCAGTTATATTTCCTATGGTTCCCGTGGTGTTCTTGGCTATGGCGGCTTCTAGATGATGGTTAGTGTTTGTGTACCCATATTAGCTAGTTCCCCACAAGCAGCTGGACTGTTTCCAATTGGTCAGGATCACCAAAATGGCTATGGGGTTGGACCCAGCTGTGTGCATGACGTTTGTGATCTGAAGAAGTGCCTAGGCTTAGTTCCTTGGGGTGATTTATATGACTGTAAAGATTTCTTTTTTTAAAGGTTGGTTGGTTTGGTTGGCTTTCTAAAACATTTTATGACCATTTTAATGCATATATTTTTCTATCATAATCCCTTCCCATTACCTTGTCTTGCCTTCTCTGCTGTGTCTACTGAACCCTTTCTTCTTTCCAACTAGTCTCGATTCCACTTTGATGTTTTGCTTTGCTCCCTTTCACAACCATGATGGAATGTTGATGGGTTCAATACTGTGTACATCTTCTGCAGGTAATGACAGTGGCTGTGAGGTTATGAAATGCAGCAGCCATATCATGTCTGGAAGACAATATTCTATCCTCTGGCTCTTATGTTCTTTCTGCCCACATGCCACAAAGAGTGATATATGTGTCTCATTTGTGGCTGAGAACTCAACAGTCACTTATTCTCAGCACTTTGATGAGTTTTGAGTCTCCCCGATAGTCATGCCAACTGCACAAAGATGCTTCTCAAACTAACAGTGACAGCAACACTAATCTGTGGGCATATACATAAATATTTAGATGGAAATTTGATGGGTATAACATATCTATTTAGCAAAAATACCCCTGTATCTTCTTTCTTAGGGCCAATGACTTCCTCAACCATTAGTATTTTCTAGGTTTTCAGTACCAGGCATAAATAAATACCCTTACAGGGAGCAGACCTCAAATCTTGTCAGAGAGTAATTGGTTACTCTCTTAGAAGTCATACCACTATTGCATCAGTGAGCACATCTTGCCTGGTTGGATAGTTGCATAGCTCAGAGTCCACCATTGGGTGAGATTGCTGATGACTTTTCTCCCCAAGCAGCCCGCATAGCACTTTCCATCACCATGTCAACTAGCCAAGAGGGAGGAGACTTCCAGCTGAGCTCCAGCTTGATTTCTCAGTGTGCTTCAATTGAAGCACATGGCATCTTCAGCAATAGAACCTCACCATCTAGTTCTGGTGAGCAATCAAGAGCAGTGACAATAGCCTGTATTGTTCTGGGGGCCTCAGGGGCCCCCCTGACCAACAGCTCATTGGGAGTGACCCCACCTCCAGCACTAGGATTTTCTGACGATAAACACAACTTTGTTTGTAATAAACTAAATCTCTAAGAAATATGTATGTAGGAGCTCCTGCATAGAGGATGCAGACCATTCTGGGGAGTACATATTAAAGGCAATTTGATGCTTAAGATGTCTAAAGGATTCCAAAAAAACTTATTATTCTCTTTGGCACATTTTTTTTTTCAGTGATGCATCAAAATAAGATCTAGAAAAGCATTAGATGAGAGGAATGACAGCAATAAACTTTGGTGATTGGGAGTCAAGTTTTCCTTCATGGAATCGATATTCATGCATGAATTAAGTGGGGAGGTTCTGATTTCATTTAGAAGCCCCTCTTATGGACTCTACCAACTGGATGCAATGTTTTCTTGAATTTGTCTTATGCCACAACTGCCTTGAAAGCTGGATGTGCCTATGAACACACATAAATGAGGCAGGATGGTTAGAGTAGACACTTAGAAGAGATAACTGGGTCCACTATGCTACCATCCAGGCAACATCTTTCCCAGTAAAGCTTCAGTTCTGATGGAACTGTGCAGAGATGCAGATCTGAAGTTCATCAGAGAGACGGAACTGCATCTATATTTAAAGCTCCTCATGTCCCAGGATACGAAAGTAAAGTGGTAAGATGTTATTCTTGGTGGATTTTCTGTCTGAAAGCTTAAGCATCTCCCTTCCTTTCATAGTGTCTTGATCTCATAATTCATTGTCTACTTAGAAAAAGAATCAACCTACTTCCACATTAAAAAACAAACCAAATCAAACAAAAAAACCATCACCACTGTGCTTATTTTAGTAAGTTTATTTTTTAAAAAGTTAAAAATCAATATTCTCCTGTGCACAGCTGATATCCTAGGGGATGAACTACAGGAATCATATTTAAATTGCTGCTAGTCTCTCTATGTGAAAGGAAAGGTCAATATTTTTCTAGAAAGAAAGTGCTCTGCTTTCCTCTTGGGAGATAAGAGAAAGCTGCAGTGGTAAATTACTGGATTTTGTGCCCAAGTGATTGTGAGTGATAATTCTGCTCTGAATGGAAACACTTGCCCTCTGCTAGGTTTCTTTCTTCTCATTTCTCATATTCTCACCTTGGAGTTTCCTTGGGTCCATGTCACTATCTCATACTTACAGAACTGCCCAGTAGGGATTGTCCTAACCCTGGAACTCAGTCATGTAGGATGCCAGTTACACAGTTGTCTTTGAAGACTTCAAATCCTAGGTGTCACTGTACCAGTCAAAACAGGTTGAGATTGGGCTGAAGTAACAAAATACCCCAATGTTAGATACATAGTTTCATTCCTACTCAGACCACATATCATGGGATGGTCAGCAGAGGTCTCTTTTCACTGGAATCACTCTGATACCCAAGCTGAAGGAGCCCTCATGTCAACACTTCCTTTCACAAGGCAGTGGCTATGGAGCAAATGAACTGAGCTGCACTCTTAAAGCTCTGTCCCACTGTGGCACATATTATTATTGCTTTCATTTTGTTGGACTAAACTAAGTCATGATATTCCTACCTTCCTCATGCTCAGAAGAAAGTCAGAACCAAAATGTTTGTGAATAGCTCTCACAGTCTTGTGACCACCACCCCAGTAAATTGGGATGCAATGTTGGAAAGGGTTTCACAAGGTACAGACTTTGTATTCTTTCTAGGAATCTTAATCCTTAATAGTTACAGCATCTTTTCTGCAATATACTGTCACCTACCCACATTCGGTTTCAATGTAGAGTTCCTGGTGAGGAGCCCTCACTGCTTCTCAAAGTGGCCTTTGTGTTTCTGGGCAACCCCTGTTTAATGAAAACCTCTCAGAGACTAGAACTTGGGCTCCTCCTCTGTCCTTGTGCTTCGTGATCTTGGCTATAAAGGTCACTTTACTGAGTTTCTATTTCCTTCTCTATAAAACAGGGCTTTTATCACTCATCCTCTATCTTGACTTGTGGAGTAAATGAAATGCAGTCAAGTCTACACAGCCCCTACATGTTTGGAAAGTAACTGAAAACAAATGGCTGTAGAAAAATCTTATAAAAATCCAGTGAAATAGATGGGTATTTATAAATGGTTCAATCATACCAGTAAGTTATTTGTTTAAAAATACTGATTCTGTGCAGGAGAGATGGCTTAGCAGTTAAAGCACTTACCTGTGAAGCCTAAGGATCCACGTTCAACTTTACAGAACCCACATAAGCCAGACAAACAAGGTGATGCATGTGCACAAAGTGGTATACACGCACAAGGTGGCACATGCATCTGGAGTTCTATTTCAATGGCTAGAGGCCCTGGTATGCCAATTCTCCCTCTTATAAAAATATTGATTGTTATTTTTAACTTTTGTCTAGTTCCAATTTGCTGGCTGGAATGAACCTCATCATTGTACTTTCTTGTTTTGTTTAGTCTGAATTATCCTTCATGTCTCAGTTTCTGTCTAGTTTTTACTATAAAAATGGCCCATATTTACCTGATTGGGTATCATTTATCCAGAGGGAACTTTCTACAATTTCAAGTATCTTAGAATGAGTTTAAACACTATTGTATCTACCACACATTTTCAAATGAACAACATGAAGTGCCTACAACAGAATCTAGCACTTAGTGAGTCCTCAGCATATGGGCTTCTTCTCCCTTTCCCTTGGACAATCTTAGAGGGCAGTTGGTCCTCCACTTCTCACTGTCAAGACTCAATATGCCACATGAAATTAAGAAACGGGTTGCTTGTCATTGCTCTTCATAAAATATCACTGTCATTTCGGACAAATGGCTCTGGGGACATCTGGTTACTCTCTGTGAATTATGATGATGGAGCAAAGCAATGGCTATTTGAAGAACGGCTAACAGCATTCAAGAAGAGCACCAGGAGAGCAGAAACCATGATAGGGTCAAGGCAATGCCAGTGGGAGAAGAGCAAGTATCTCTCTGACTTGTTTTTGGATACAAAACCTGATTTATGTAGTGGTTGACTAAAAAAAAAAAAAAAAAAAAAAAAAAAAACCTACTTTGCTGAATAAATATAAGATTCTCAATTCTGTTAACTGATTGGACAATGAATCTAGTTTCTCTCTCACAGGACAAAGATACAAAGATGCTGGTGTATGTTTCATAGCACTCTACAGGGTGACTTTGGTGACACCAACTGTGTCTGAACTGGCTTCCTTCTGTCTGGTGGGTCAGCAACATGGACGTTCCTGATGGCTTCTCAATGAGTTGGTCACACAAAAACCTCCTGAGATGACCTCTGTCCTTTCTTTTTTTGGGGGAAGTGTGTTGTACATGTGTTTGTGTGTATGAGGGTGTGTGTGTGTGTGTGTGTGTGTGTGTGTGCAGGTGCACCTGCATGTACATGTGTCTTCGTGTAGAGGCAGAGAACTACCTTTGGTGATCTTCAGGTGTGGCCCACAGTTTTCGGTGCATGCATAGTGTTTGTAGTGCATGTACAGATGTGTGTGTGCCGCATGCACCTGCATAGGGAGGCTTGAGAAGAACAGCGGTATCCTCGTCCATCACTCTTTCGCCTTATTTCCTTGAGACAGAGTTTCTTGCTGAAGCTGGAGTTTGCTGTTTTCAGTCAGATTGGCTGATCAATGAGCCCCAGTGGTTCTCCTGCCTCCTCAGCACTGGGGTTACAGGCATATAGAGCCATGCCTGGACTTTTACATGGATGCTGGGGATCAAATTTGGGTCCTTATGCTTGTTCACCATGTGGTTAGCCATCTCCACAGCCCCTGTTCACCTTTTTGAAGACAGCATCTCTCATTGGCCTGGGGTTCACCAATTAGACTAAACTGACTGGCCAGTGAGCCCCAGGGATCAACCTGTCTCCATCTCCCCAGAGCTGGAATTACAAACACACACACCACCCACCACACCTGACTTTTCTAAAGGGGGTCCTGGGGATTGCACTCAGGACAAGTAGCATTATTGACTGAGCTATCTCTCCTGCTCAGACCTCTGCCTTTCCCCTGGATTCATGATCTCCTTTAGTTCCAAGTTGCTTTATTCCATTCAGATTTATAGATACTTTAGACCTATGATTTTGATCCAGAGGCACCAGTGTATTCAGTGTTTGTAATTCTTGGGCCATTGGGTCCAGAAAACAGGAACAATATACACAGTGCTGATGTATGAGCTACTGCTAGAACATTTGAATATGTCACAATCTAGACCAATGTCCTCATTGCCAAAGGGCATAGACAAAAATCCCCCATCACTGTTACCTTCTGCTGGTTTCCATTTGTGATCTCTTCTTTAATACCTTTTACTTTCCTTCCTACAGGAACCTGGCACTGTCTTCAAGTGAGATCCTGCCTTGACGTCCCCAACTTGCCGTGTGGAAGAAAATGTCCTTTTCAACACCCATATGGTGTTTTTGCACTGTTTTCCTTTGAGACCTTGTCATTTTTCTTTTGCATACTAGGAGGTTGTGTACAAGTTGAATTTCCTGCCCCAGAGTGGCCTTTGATTTATCCTTGGCTCTTCTACAACATAGTGTGTTCCCACAGCAGTAGTTTAGGAAAATGGGCCCTGGAAGCACTTATCCATATAATATTGCTGGGCTTGTTGAAGCCCACATGAATCTCCATAGGCAGCCTTCATTCCATGGTGACTCAGATGCTGCACTCATTGGAGACTTTAATTTTGAATCCCTTCCTAGGCTTTAATGATGGTTATGATTAAAATGACTGCTACTTGATTAAAAAGCATTTTTGGGCACAGCAAGGCATACAGTAGGTACTCAGGGAATTTGGGTTGAATTACCAACTTGGTACACAAAATGTGCAGAAACCAATATCAAGATATACACAGATGAGACACATTAAACTTGGCTACTACTGATAACAATCAACAGTATACTAGTAAGTGATTAACATTCACCTTTTGACAGAGTTGGTTGTGTGTGATTTATAGCATTTGCCAATTCTTGTGGTACAAATACTCTTATATAGCTGATTTCAAGCTACTAAAATTGATGTCACTCATCTTGGAGTTAGGGCTGGGGAGGTATCTGACGTGCACTGTTTTCCATCACATCGTGGTTAATCTTTGCAAGGACTCACAGGCACAGCACAGTGGTGGTGCTTCAAGATAGCGTCTGAAGTTAGCTGGACATTTTAGTGTTCCATGGATACATCCAGCTATCCTACTAGTGGGCTGGTCCAGTTTTCCCAAGTTCTTGATCCTCCCAGCCCTGGAAAATTATTTTGTGCATATTTCATTCTATTTCAGGTATCCACACAGAGCAGATAGGGTGCCTTGGACCTCACTATATAAACAACTAAACCCTAAGCAAGCTTCCTGGTTACTCAGTTGAATTGGAAGGAAGGAAAACCACCTTAATTAGGATTCTACAATAATGTGAGATGCCAAAAGTAGCTTTTCTGAATTTGAATAGGCAGACCTTTAAAATCCAAGTCAAGACCTACTGGTCTGGTCACATTGTGATAACTGGATGGGTACCAGTAAATCTGTGGAAGTCCCCGTCAAACTGTCTATCTTTATCCCCTTACATGCCCCCTGCCAGGGAGTGCAAAAGTGCTCAGGAGTGTTAAATGTGGTAAAGAGTAATTTTAAAAACATTATTTTTAAAAAATACTTGTTTATTTGGAAGGAGAGAGAGAGAGAGAATATGAGCATGCCAGGTCCTCCAGCCACTGCAAATGATCTCCAGACGCCTGTGCCACTTTGTGGATCTGGCGTTATATGGATACTGGGGAATTGAACCTGGATCACTGGGCTTTGTATACAAATGAATTAATTGCCAATCCATTTCTCCAGCCCAAAAGTATGTTTAAGTTGTGAAGCTTGTAGTAATATAGTCTTAGATTCTTCAAGACCTAGCTTTGTGACCTTTTCCTGTGTAACCTCAATGTGGTTATCTATTAAGTGGGCATAATAACAATAGTAATAACAATAATAATTTGCCAGAGTAATTATGCAATTTAATGATGGAATGCTTACAAGTCACTCAGCACATAGGAAGTTACAATTGCTAGACTGGTAATGACGAAGAGCCCTGTAGTGTCTCAACAACAACAGAAGCCTCATGGTGGTTTCCGGGATAGTTCAACTCTGTGTTTTCATGTTGAGCAGAGTGGCCATTGTTGTGAAGCAAGTCATATTATCTAAGTTGATGCTTAGTGTGATCTGAGTCAGATTTCTCTGATTTCCTTGACCCAGTGAGTCAAGGTGTTCATGGCATGACATTTAATGGTACAGTCAGGTTTCTGCATGCACTTTTCTCTTTGCTCTGCCCTTCTTTGCCCAGGACTGGTCTGTGCTGTCCCAGAAGGCAAGGCCTGTGAGTGGATAGAGATTGCCCAAGCTGAACTCTTACAGGGACCAAAGGAGAAGCTGTTTAAGAAAGGGAACACATTTCTCAGACTTCAATGTTCATCTTAGGATGTCTGTGAGGTACACAGGTTCAGGTTACCTCAGAAGGCCCACAGTGTCTGAGAATTGGTGTTACTTCTCTTCCAACTGTCCTGCATTTCTGATGACTTCCAACTGTAGAGTAATCTTGATTACAATTCCAGTGCATTATCCAATTGTGTTCAAGGAAGTGTGGATCTATATTTACTGTCTGCCAGGGTAAAGTATCAAAAAAGAAGTAACTTTACAATGAGGAAACCTAAAAACACTACTTCAAGGTCAAGGTCAAGGTCAAGGTCAAGATAAGCAGTGGTGAGTTGTGATGGTAGTAGTACACCTGATGTGGTATGAACATGCTGCATTACCTCTTGGGTCTTCTCTCTCCTCCCTCCACACCTCAGTAACACCATCTAATCACGAGGAAAGCAGAAGATTAATCCAAATTGAGTGTGGTTCTGCAAAATCTCTGACTAATTCTCCTTGAATTGTCAAGGTCATCAAACATATTTTTGAGAAACTGTCACAGGTAAGAGAAGCCTAAGGAGATGGAATGATTAAATGTAATGGGGTCTCCTGGATGTGATCCTGAGCCAGAAAATTGACCTCAGGTAAAAGCTAAGGAAATTTTAATAAAACATGGATTTTAATTAATAATATTGTATCAGTTTTGGCTAATTATTCTTGACAGGCAAATATGCTATACTAATGGAAGATTTTTAACAACAGGAAATTGGACATGGGGCTCCTGGGAACTCTTCATTATCTGTAATTTTTCTAAAAATCTTAAGCTATTCTAAAGTTTAAAAAAAAACCAGCTAATTCAGCCTAGAGGCTTGCTTCATTCATTTATTTGTTCATTTATAAAATCATTCACTAATTTTTGAGGATAAAATGAAAATAAAAGTCCTTATACATGTTACTGACAATACAGAGGAAGAGAGAGGAGCAAGGATGAAATAGAAAATGAAAAGAAAATTAGTAAACAGACAGAGATGGCAGAAGCACAGGACAAAAGGACACAGAGGGAGAAATCAACAGAGCTAAGGAACTAATCAGAGTAGGAGGATCAACCCTACAAAGAACAGAGATTTAGATGTCAATTCCAACAGGTGAAAGAAAAGCATAAAGAACTATAGACAATGAGACTTAGAAACAATGAAATATTCTTCTTGTGCTTCAGATGTAGTTGTGCCTCTTTTATTTCCCCCTTCTTCTCTTCCCCTGCTCTTCCCTTCCTTTTCCTTTCCCCTCTCTCCCTTCCTTTCCCTTCCTTTCACTTTTTTTCTGTGTGAAGCACTATTTCAGTATATAACCCAGGCTAACCTGAAACTTGAGGTATAGCCTAGCCTGACCTCCAGGTCATGACGTTCCTGTTTCCCTTTCCTGAGTGCTGGTGTTATGGGCGAGCACCACCATGCCCGGCTTGGCCTGGTATTATTCATTTATTTATTTGAAAGCCACAGACACAGAGAGAAAGAGGCAGATATATATAGAGAGAATGAGTGTGCCATGGCCTCCAGCCACTGCAAACGAACTCCAGACGTATGTGCCCTCTTGTGCATCTGGCTAACGTGGGTCCTGGGGAACTGAGCCTTTAACTGGGGTCCTTAGGCTTCACAGACAAGCACTTAACTGCTAAGCCATCTCTCCAGCCCTTGGCCTGGTATTTCTACATTACTTAAGCCCTTTTAATATAAGCCTTAATATAATAATTAAAAATTCTTTTTAATAAACACTTCTAGCAACAACTCTAAAATGAAGATAATAATCATTTGAAATCTCAGCTGTTGCCTAATAAAATTTATGGGAAATATGAGACAGTCATTCCAGTGTGACAAGAATAGCCCACATAAAGCCTAAGCTTCTGCAATGCTATTATAAAGCCAGAGGGCCTTCCACTGTTGTATTTAGCCTGACATGTTCATGGTATCTGGAACATGTTGAATGCCCTGTACCTGAGTTTTCCAGTGCCTCTGAGTTCCTCTTATCTTTCCTTTAGGTACAAAATATCAATGTGCCCACTGTCCACCAGGCCTCAGATATGACTGTGAGAGTTAACTGAGCAGATAAAATTACCAATAGAATTGATTTGATTTTGTGTTTCTAACCAGTGATTTTACTTGTTAATCATTGGAAATGACTTCTGTTATTGAAGTCATTCAAAGGCCATGTATTTAATCATTCCACTTCAGTTGTCTTTGTTTATTTTAACTCATTATTTTTACTTTTTCTTGCTTATGTGAAGATTCATACACTTTCTCCATTTTTATTAGACTTCAGTTACTGAATCATTTCATTAAAAAGAATCACTTTTTGAGAATTTTCATGAGCACTGTGACTTCCTTTCTCCTTGGATCAATTACTGACTTCTTATGGAAGACTTATGCTGGGAATTCATTTTATTTTGTCCTAAGTCCTATTTTTTGGATTTCATGTTTTCTCACATTCTGTGTGTTTATGTTTAACTATTTTTTTTTTTTAAAAACTTAGGTTCTTTTATTTATTTGACAAAGAAAAACGGAGAGAGGGAGAGAGAGGGCACGCCAGGGCCTCCAGCCACTGCAAATGAACTCTAGATACATGCGCCTCCTTGTGCATCTGGATAACGTGGGTCCTGGGGAATCGAACCTGGGTCCTTTGGCTTTGCAGGCAAATGGCTTAAGCAGTAAGCCATCCCTCCAGCCCTTAACTTTTTCTTTGGAACAAAACAAAGACATTTTAGACATGAAGAAAACATAAAAGCTTTTCAATGACTTGAAAATATACTTCGAAAGATCCTTAGTACCCATATAAAAATGCTAGGCATGGTGGCACTTATAATTCCTGTATTGGGGAGGAAGAGCCAAGAGGGTCCCTGGGTCTCATTGGCCAGTCAGCCTCACCTAACTTTTGAGCTCCAGGCTAATGAGAGGCCCTGTCAATGGCTTCCTGAAGATAACACACAGGGTTTTCCTCTGACCTCCACATGCATGCACACATACATACATGGATGTGTATTCCCACATGTGTGTGCCTATATATATATATATATATATATATATATATATATATATATATATATATCACACAAAAGAAAAAGCAACAATTTCATTCACAACTCTTAAATCATGTCTCCATGATTTTTAGCAACTATTTTTAAAATATTTTATTTATTTGCAAAGAGAGAGATAGAGACAGAGAGAGAGATAGATACATAGAGAGAGAGAGAGAGAGAGAAACTGTATGACATGCCAGGACCTCCTGCCACTGTGAATAAAAACCAGACACATGTGCTACTTTGTGCATCTGGGTTTATGTGGACACTGGGGAATTGAACCTAGGACAACAGGCTTTGTTAGAAAGTACCTTTAATGGCTGAGCCATCTCCTTAGCCCATAGCATTAAATTTTTGATGCTAAATCTGATGTTAATCTGATGTT
The DNA here is from genome assembly GCA_036346955.1 of Dipus sagitta. Taxonomy (NCBI): domain Eukaryota; kingdom Metazoa; phylum Chordata; class Mammalia; order Rodentia; family Dipodidae; genus Dipus; species Dipus sagitta. The sequence goes on along the minus strand of CM070772.1, from coordinate 130,690,114 downwards.
TGCTTCTATGCAAATAAACTATTATATTTCCAACTCTAATAGCTTTGAAGATTGCCTAAATCCTGGAATTTCTTTCTGCTTTTTTACTTATCCCTTATCAATGAGATCTTACAATCAGAAGGCATGTTTCCTTGGTAATTTTTGATTGTTTTTGTGAATTTATGTCTCTGTCTTAAAGGAAATGGCTAGCAAGCTTCATCTCTGAATCCTATATATATATTTTTTTTCTCTATTTTTTTGAGGTAGGGTTTCGTTCTAACTCAGGCTGACCTGGAATTCACTATGTACTCTCAGAGTGGCCTTGAACTCATGGCGATCCTCCTACCTCTGCCTCCCGAGTGCTGGGATTAAAGACATGTGCCACCATGCCCGGCTTCCTTTATATTTCTTAATTTCTCTTCTACTTTGCTCTTCTTGATCACTTAGGGATATTTTGTAGAGATTACTTTGAATTTACAGTCCAATCCTTCTTTTGCCAAATTCAGGCATGATTTAAACAAAATTCCAAGAATGTATTTTATCCCTCAGTATTTCTGCCTTTATTTGATAATCCAGGCTTTTGGTATAGTTATAAACAGTTCTTTTCTGTGTTCTGAAATCTTCTTAGAGTAATTATTTTACTTATTCATCATAACCTTTTCCTTGTATGTCATTTTTTTTGGTCAAATAACCACTTATTTTCAGCTGAATGTTCATATTTATGGGAGAGAAATGTGATGGTAGTCAGCTGGCTTAACTTTTGTGACACTGAGTACTTGTATTTTGGCATAAGAATGTTTTAGTTAATCAAAGCTGCTATAACAAGTTATCTTAGTTTGGATAATTTATAAACAACATAATTTATTGCTCACAATTATGGAATTTGGGAATTCTAAGATCAAAGAGCCAGTTGATTTGATACTTAATGCTGGCCTGTTCATTATAGAGGGTAACTTTTTGCTGTGTTCTCAGGTAGTAGAAGGGACAAGCAGTCTTCTTCTGTACCTTATGAGAATCTTATGACATAATTACTTCCAAAAGCCCCAATCTCTTAACAGCATTGTACTGGAGATTTGGGTTTAATTTATGAGTACTATAGGGAGCACAGATACAAAAATGAAATCAGACTATAGTAATAGACCAGTGTGTCAAAAGGTTAGCTTCTGTCCTGGGTCTGTGGGCTTGGAAGTGGACTGACACCTCTTCCTTCTTGAACCCTCTTTGATGCATCCTCTCTCTGAGGCACTCTCATTCTCTACTGGCCACTCAGCCACTTACTATTGAGGCTCACTCTCCTGAAGGTCATGAACTCTAGCTCCACTGGCCTAGAAATAAAGCGGGAAAGCCACAGTATTTCATCCTTCTTTCATTAAATTTATCCATGATTTTTTTTAATGTCCAATAATGTATTTGATTCTGGAATATTTCTGCTTTTATTTTATGGTTCCAAGCTTTTGGTGAATTACAGACAAGATTCTTTTGTTTTCTGATATAAGACCGCCCTTAGTGTATGACTGAGGAAATTAAAACTGGACTTAATGAATACTTTAGATAAGAGAAAATTCTTATGCTAGATTGTTTTAAAGAAGCAGGCTTAATTCCAGATTTACCACTCACTAAGCCAAGGAACCTAGGGACACATTTGTTAAAATTTTTATATCTGTTTCCCCATCCATATGCTGGGATAGTTATGATAGCTCTGTCCAAGGGTGATGTAAGGACTGAAGGAATTCCCAGTGTCTGACACAAAGTAACTCCCCAGCAGTTTCTCTCACTGTGTCTTTGCCCAAGGGATTCTTCAGTATCTTTGTAGAAAGTATTCAGGGTTGTTTGATATACAGGTTGTTAATATCTCCTCTGATATTCTTTCAGCAAAGGATTATATACTTTTAATCTGAAAAGAGATACAACAGGTGACTGACAGCAGGTTAAGTAAGGTCAACGCTGGAAGGGGTTATAGAGCTTGTAAAATATACTCACTTCATTTCACCCCCAAGAACACCATGGCCTAAGGGAAAGAGAATGCCCTCTGTATTGTGCCAGAACTCTGGTCTATAATTAGGGCTCCAGAATTTGCTGCAGGTTTCCTCATTTAATCATCTTCACACAAACAATGTACTTCTGCGGCTGGAGAGTAGTACATGTGTCAGGAGTTCATTTGAAGTGACAGGAGGCCTATTCTTTCTCTCTGTCTCTCCTAACTAACTAACTAACTAACTAACTAACTAACTAACTAACTAAAAAATAAATAGTTTAAGAGTGTATTTGTATTGTTTCTATCTTAGGGACAGAAAGCTTGACCTCAGAGCTGCTGAGTGTGTGGAGGTGTCCACAGATTTATCTATGAACTCAAATTCCTTCAGGGAATTTGTGCATTGGAGAGCAGTATCTAGACTGTCCATAAACCCAAAGTGACTGTAGAACTGGGAGATGTGGCCTCATAAATCAGGCCATGCCCTCTTGCAGCCTTTCCTTCTCGTGAGAGCTGACAAAATCCCCACACTGATGGTTAAAGAACATAGCCCAAGGTCAGGTGGGTAAGGACATAGTACCCCTGCTGCCTGAGCCAGGGTAACCTTGAGTCATAACTTTATTCTCTTATTTAGAGTTTTCCTGCCTGTCCACAGTTCCATGCGTATCTTGAGAAGGAGCAGGGCAGCAGGGCAGAGTAGCTCCTGTCACTGAGAGTCCTTGAAGGACCGTGGGTCTTCTTTACCTCCCACTCTCTCCTTTGCCTCCATCACTACTCTCACATAGCTCCTGTCCAGATGCACCCCTCCACCCCAGAAACTCATCCAAAGGGTCATTTCCCTTTCTTCCTTGGAAAGGAAACTTCAACTGCAGAATTCCATCATGCTCTTCCATAGCACCTTCTAATAAACCTTTCTCTCCAAAAGATAGTCATCTGAAGGCAATTGACGTGCATTCATGACAAACCTGGGGTCAGGGATGGGTCAGGGGTAGCAGAATTCCTAGTTGCTGTTCCTTCCTGTGGGACAGTAGCCTCCTGAGTGAAATGGTGGGGTGAGTCCTCTGTTAGCTCAATGTTCTCTCTTTCCTTTTCTTTTAGTAGTGGAGTTGAACCTGTGACCTCCAGATGGTGTAAGACACAATCCCCATGTTATGTGGATGAGCCACACAGCTAGTGGGAGGGGGCTGGGTATTGTACTCACTATCCTCCAGTTCATCATGCCTGGCTCATTTAGCTCAGTTCTCCATGAAAGGCAAGAGATATCTGCTTTCTAGCATAAATCTCCAGACATTTTGTGGACCAATAAACTCCAAGGTGTACACAGACTCTTTTCCTGCTCAGTAATTACCACTGACCTCTCTATTAGACCCTTGTTCATAAAGAGGCTACCTCTTTGAGCATCTCTGGCATCTCCTTTCCTCCAAGGCTGAAGGTGGAACAACCAAATTCCTAATTATCCAGCCTGCACAGGGAAGCTCTGTGTAGGTTTTCAGGTCAGTGTTTGATGGAAATGGGGGAGGGAGGAAAGAAGAGAGGCAGCATTGGGTTTGATTAAAGAGCTGTGATGAATCAAGATAAAACTGACATCTCATTTCTTTCAGACTAAACTAATCTTGTGGACCAAATTTAAGGGTGAATCATCTTGTTTTTGCTTTGTAGGGCAAGGGGAATTATTCGTGGAAATAAATACACCCAACCAAAATTTACTATAATTTCTGTCTTGAATCATGGCTGCTTAATCAAATAAGAACCTAAATGATGATTCAGCAGAGACTTTTTCAAGCCAAATTTGAACAATCATGCCAATACTCCAAAACACATTAAGTTTACCTGCTACTGCCCTAGGCTGGAGAACCCCACCCAGGAAGGCTCCTAGTGTCATTGACAGCCATGCACACCTCATACCTTCACCAGTGGAAATCAATCCATGATGCTAGAAAAGAAAAGGAAAAAAAAAACGCCCTGTTAGATGACAACACATTTAGAATAACGATATGCTTCGTAAAATACCATGAAATGTGTGATTTCTTTTTACTAATTAAACTCACACTCCTCTTGGAAAAAAGCAAAAGAAAGACAGAAGAGGAAATGATTTCAAGTGATAATTATCTTTTCTTTGATTGTCAAAAGTGAAATAAATAATGGGAAAACAGTAGCTCACCAGTTGGTAAACTAGACTACTGTTAATTACTCTTAGAGAACACACGTTTATTGATCTGAAAATCTTCCAGGTAGAGTGATTGACAACAGTAAATCCTCACATTCCAGTATTACCGGATAGGCAACAGGGCTCCTAGGACGCCCAGGGTTGAGAAGCAGAGCTCCTGGAGAAGTAGCAGGCTTCTATCAGTAGATGGGAGTAGAGCAACACAGTTAGAAACAGCCAGGCAGCAAGTACTGAAAGTTCATCCCCAAATCTAAGAGACCTAAACAGAGGATTGATTCAGACAATGTGGACTTTCAAGTCATTTCATATGGGGCAGGCGAATGAGCTCACAGGTGAACTTGGGAGATGTCTTTCTACTATGCTGGACATTTCACCAGACCCTTCTTTCTCTTGGTTAGCAAATGATAATGTTATTATTCTTAGCTGTATTTCTCACTGTCATTATCAGTTCTGTCTGTCTCTTCCCTATTCTATCTTGCTCTCTTCCTCTTTCCAGTAACTGCGATTACTTGTAGCCACCATAGTCTTTTGGAATGGGGTAAAATATAGCTAAATATGTTTTTAAAAACCTACAATTGTTCTTAGATTGCATGTGAACATGATTCCTTTCTTCAATGGTGTGGAAGTAATGGGAGTTATAGGTGTTCTTGAACAACTTGTCTGTTTTCTTCTGAGGGAAATAAGTACTTTTATTTTATTGGCTTGGTAGTTAAAATCTATCCTACTGTAGATACTGCATAATAGAAATATTACTTATTTGAGGGGGGGGAGGGAGAGAGAATGGGTGTGCCAGGGTCTCTATCCACTGCAAATGAACTCCATCTGGCTTATGTGGGTACTGGGAAATTGAATATGGGTCTTTTGGCTTTGCAGGCAAGTGCCTTAAGTGCTAATCCATCTCTCCAGCTCTCCTGTCCACTTCTTTATTTGCTTTTTCTTTTCTTTTTAAAGGAGAGAGAGAGAAAGAGAGAGAGAATTGGCACACCAGGGCCTCAGCCACTGCAGTTGAACTCCAGATGCTTGCACCACCTAGTGGGAATGTGCAACCTTGGGCTTGCCTAAACTTTGTGCATCTGGCTTATGTTGGATCTGGAGAGTTGAACATGTGTCTTTAGGCTTCACAGGTAAGTACCTTAACCGCTAAGCCATCTATCCAGGCTGCATCCACTTTACAGAAACTGTGCTTATATTTCATTGCATTGTACTGCTTAGTACTGTGTATTGCTATAAAATATGCATTGTCACTTGTAAGCCTGCTTTTAGCTGACATATAGTATCAGACTATTGACATCATTCTGTGCCTTTTCTCCATTTCCCACTCAGTGCTGTGCTCTAGAGATCTATTCACAACGCTGTGTGTATGCTTAGACTCTTGTTTCTAGAGGCTGCAGGGCATTCTCCTTTCCAGGTGTGGACACCCAGACTGCCCAGGGCAGACCCAAATAGGTAGTGATGCCTTTTCTTACCCTGGTCTGTCTCCTTGTAAACTTGTATGGAGTTCATGGGGAACTTAGGTACAGTTACTCTGACGGCTCTTCCGAATTGCTATACTGCTTTATATTTCATCAGCAGCTAATGACCCTACAAATCCATGTCATGTACTTGGCACTGTCTAGAGAACAAAGAAATTCTCTCCATTCAGTCAGATTCTCTTTCACATTCCATACTGGAGTTTACTATTATTATTTCTATTGCACAAATAGAAATGGCCTGTATTCCTTAACTTCTAAATATTTTATAAACTTTGAAACGATTGTGACTCTTTATGAAAATTATTTTTTCTGTTTTTTATTGCTTATTTCGAGTTATGCTATTTTTATCAGTTATTTTGTATTTAGAAAGCTTAGCTTCCAGAATAATACTTGTGTTTATAATTGCACGTTTATTGATTCTGTTGTGTTTTACTCATATGGAACACATTGTCTACAGATATTGGCAGTTTGCTTCTCTATCCTAACACCTCTTATTTATGTACATTTCTTAAAACACAAGCCAGTACTTCCAGTATTATGTTAAATGGTAAGAGTGATAGTAGTAATTCTTATTCTATGCCCAACTGAGAGGAAATACCTGACTTTTTCATTAATAATAATGTTTGCTTTTGGATTTGGTATACATGCCTTGTCCATTGAAGGAAGTTGCTTTCCTTTCTGCTTCAAGGGTACTATGATGTATTTGTATCTGTTGGGATGATCATATGATTTTTCTCCTATAGCCTAGTAGTATGTTATATCATGTTCACAGATTTCCCATATGTTGACTTGATCTTTTGTTCCTAGGACATGTTGTTCATGTTATTTTGGTGGTAGAAAAATTGAAAAATTGCCAGAAATCCTAAGTATCAAAATTTCTGAAACATCATTCTAGGATATTTTGTAAATTATATTGAATTTCTGTCTTCATAACATTTATATATATATATATATATATATATATATATATATATATATATATATATATATATTTGGCTTTTTGAGGTAGGGTTTTGCTGTAGCTCAGGCTGACCTGGAATTCACTATGTAGTCTCAGTGTGGCCTCTAACTCATGGAGATCCTCCTACCTCTGCCTTCCGAGTGCTGGGATTAAAGGCGTGCACCACCACACCTAGCTAACCTTAATATTTTTGTATCTACTCTGAGTTAAGCGTTGGACTAGATACTGCTACTATGATATCTGTTCTTTTCAGTGAAAACTTTGGCTTTGACGGAAGCAGCCGAGTTTAATGCATGGCATGGTCATTCAGTGAGATAATGGAGAAGAAACAAGGGCTCTTTTAACTTTGTGGTTCTTTTTAAAAATTTTATTATATTTTTGACAATTTCATGCATGTATATGATGCATTTTGATTATACTCACTCTTTATTACTCAAGTTTATCCCTCTTCTAGTCCCAGTAAACCTCTTCATCCTAACTAATCTTCTTCCTACTTTCATGTCTTTTTTCTTTTTCTTTTTATAAATTTTCCGTCACAAGAGGGCAGTTGTCACTTCTGTCACTTGGAGTCTGCTTGACATGCATGTGGTAGGAGTGGTATAAGCATGAATTGGACTTTGTCCATCCATTTCCACCACTGATTGCATGTAGCTTGATTTGATTCATTAAGAAGAGTTAATAATTACTGGCCTGACTTAGTCATTTTAGCACAGTTATATACCAATTATAACCATAACCACTTGGCAGAATAAATGTTTTAAAATTCTGCCTATTATTGAAATAATGGCAATATAATTCATTCTCTGACAATTCTTTTTTTCTGAGAAAATATCTAAATTTAATACAACCATGCACTTGAGGGAAGAAAGGGCACATCTTGAAGAAGAATTCAACTTGGATGCAGGTAAGTAAGGAGCGCAGATGCAAATGATACAATAAGAAAATGCACATGCGAAATGTTGGATTCTGTGTATGGCCAAGGTGGTTTTCTTCCTGCAAATAAGTCTGGGAGGAAATAACAACTACGGTTACCTGAGATGAAGTAATTGGATTTTCCGATTTCTCCTCTCACCTAATTGGATGTGCAAATGATCTGTCTGCACAATGAACTCCTGCCCATGCCTCTTCTCTCCTGCATTTGCATGCTGACAGCGTGTGCATGTGTATAAATCTGCATCAAATCATATGGGCTTTCCTTTCCTGCAGTGAGATCTCAGTAGCCCCAGAACAAAAAGGAAAATGGCTTCTTAATTGTAATGGTCTTTGCAGCATTTCCATGCTGCTTTCTTGTAGTTTGATTTGACCTGTCATAAAAGCAGGGACAGAGCTGAGGTGGTGCCTATTAAACAGACTGTGTCAAAGGAGCTTTTGCTGTGCATTGGTGTAAGTGCTGCAGCCAGCAGGGGCCACTTTATTATGTATAACTATAATATTTTGCCTGTGTGTGTTTCTGACACCTAGCAGTTCAGATGTTGTTGATATCACTTCAGCCATTCCCTCCCTGGTGAGCCTGGTGAGTATAGGCTGGGCTCTGATCCTACAGGAAAATCCCTCTGGTCTTGAGTCCTTTTAGAGACTTGCATCGCAATGACTATCATTCCAGATTTCCAAATGAGCTGAGCTAAACTACTAGACAAATTTGAGTCAATGGTTTGTGCTCTTTTCTTTTTCACATTAAGTGACCTCAGTTTTCTGAAGACCTAGCCAAGCCTACAGGGCAGGAGTTTGGGGAACCCATAGAGGTTTCCCAGAGAGCATTGCTTTATGTAAGTCTTAGAAAAGGATCCAGGCTTGGTCTAGTAAACAAGGGATAAGGAGACTCCATGCTGAGGGGATAGTCAGGCAAAAAGCTTCAAGGTGTGAAAGCAGCAGGAAATGGGAGGGAGAGGAAGATGGGGGGAGGTAGGCAGGGCTTCCGTTTGAGGTCAGTTCCTTGGGGAGCCCCTGCAGGGTTTCAGGCTTTACCTTGGTATGCTCTTTGCCCTTGAAATATGTTGATGTGTGAATCTGGTTGGCTTTTCTCTTTATACCAAGTTTGAGTAAGGTCAAATCTCTTAAAAAAAAATCATTTTCACCTGGGACATATTTTTTGTATTTTAGGTTAGATTTTTCCTTTCTCCATCTCCTCCCATTCTAGAAACTTTATTGCAATAGAAATCTTAAAGAAAGCGAATAAAGACAGAGATGCCTCTGTGACCCTCAGATTAACAGTTTACTAAAGGCTGTAGCCTGTAAATTATTTATATATAATTAATATGTTATTTACTTATTTATAGAGACATCTCAGTAGTTTACAGGTATTATACTATTTCATCTTCCCAAGTGCCAAAATATAGACATCACTGCTTGCTTTCCACACTTGATGTTTTTTTTTTTTTTTTGAGTCACAGTCTTATGTAGCCAAGGCTAGACTCATGGTGTAGCTGATAATGACCTTCAATTTGTGAACTCCCTGAATCTACCTCCCAAGTGCTGGCATTTATGGGCATGCACCATCATACCCAGTTATTATGTAGCACTGGGGATCAAACCCAGGGTCTTATGCTGGGCCAACACTCTACTACCTGAACTACATCCCCCACCCCTTGCTATTTTGACACTGTGATTATTAAGAATTTAGAAGTGCTTTCTTATCACTTGTGTATTCTTGCATTGTGTATGCTTTGCCAGCTGCATTCACCCTCAGCTTCACAATTTTGTACTTTTCTCTTTAGTTCTCTGTTGTTATTTGTTTAAATGTATTTTTATCTAACTCTATTGTATACATTATTGTAAACTTCCCTGATTTCATTTTAAACTTTGAGACAGGATATGAATTGCTATCTGATAAATAATGCATCAGTCGTTTTAAAAAAGAAGTTATCTCACTTAGTGCTGTACCCCATTCTCACTTTTTCTCAGCACTTTGATGAGTTTTAAGTCTCCCAAGTGGTTACTTCCAGATGAGTTTTGAGTTTCTCAAGTGGTTATTGCCATCTGAAAAGAGAAGCTTCTCTAACCCTCTCACCCAAAGTGACAGTAGCATTAATATATATGGGAACTGACCTAAGTATTTAGTGGGCATTTTGGTGGCATAAGAAGTGACAGTGGAGTGTTCAGTACTGAGACATCTCTGTCATATCCTCCAAGGATCAGGGACCATTGTGGAGGAGATGATGGAAAGAATGTAAGAGCCAAAGGAAGGGGAGGACTGCTTTGCAATGCTGTCTTTCAGACGCAAAGTGGCCTTAATATTCATGACCTCATAGTGGCTGATGCTACCTATACAAATCTTGAATAACAGGAGGAGGAAAAATGATGACATCAAAATAGAAGAGACTACTTGGCAAAAGGAACTAGTTGGAAAGAGGGGGAGTAGGGGAAGGCAAAAGGGAGGATGGAGAGAGGGAATTATAACCGCAGTTTATTTTCTATATATCTGGAGATTGTCAATGAAAAATTAAAAAAAAAGTTTTAATCACTAAGAGACCAACATTTTTTCTAATAGGCATTTAATATATTCACTAGTGATTGATGCTTTCAATACTAATTTGAACTGCATATTTTAACCTCTCTCCTAGGGAAATGATAAACAAACAAATAAACAAGCAAACAGAATTTAAGTTTGATGCTAGCATGTTTTATGCTGTTTGTGGTGGTTTGATTCAGGTGTCCCCCATAAACCTAGGTGTTCTGAATGCTAGGTTCCCAGCTGATGGAGATTTGGGAATTAACACCTCTTGGAGGCGGTGTGTTGTTGGGGGTGGGCTCATGGATGTTATAGCCAGAGTCTGGCACACTCTTCTGTTGCTATTGTCCACCTGATGTTGGTCAGGTGTTATGTCTACCCTCTGCTCATACCATCGTTTTCCCTGCCATCATGGAGCTTCCCCCTCAATCCTGTAAGCCAAAATAAAGCTCCTTTACCCCAAAAGCTGCTCTTGGTTGGGTGATTTCTGCCAGCAATGAGAACCTGCCTGCAATGCTGTTGGTCCTAAAAAATAGACTACATAGGGATGATTTTAGGACAATACAAAGGAGCCATCTCTCTGGCCAATTTACATCACACTTTCCAATATAGTAAGATCGCTACTTGTAGTCCAACTTTTCTGAAGAGATTTTCATTGGTACTGATCTTTCTTTTTCTGAGAATTGCTCTTTCTTAGGAGGATGGGTCCCATCTACATATTTATGAACTTTCTACTTTCTAGAACAAAGATTAGGACTTTGTTACTTTGTTGGCAACTCACTTAGAGCTTATCTCATTTTCTGTTTTGAACTGGGATTGATTTTCTGTTAGGTTATGTTTCTGCTTCTGAATTTGTTGAGAGAACATACAATTTCCTCATCATTTCTGAATTGTCACAGGGCTAGCATAATGATCTTTGGGGAAGTGTAAAGAGTAAGCTGTTGTCTCCCTGTCACACCTGCAGAGAAGGAAGGTACCACTATCCCAAAGCCCCAACATATAGCTCTCTTTCCTTATTCAAGGGCTCTGTTCCAGGAGCTACCTCAGTGGGCGCTTGAAATGACAGAGTAATCAACTCTACTAATAGAGTCATACTTCATAGTGATGCTTTGGCCAACAATGCACCACATATATGGCTTTATTACCTGTGTGATTACATTGTCTAATGATGTTATAGCCATTTAGGTTTGTGAAGTACATTCTATGTTCCTTGCATAACGATCAAGTCATGTAAAGGTGTAGTTTTCAAATCACAACCCTATTGTTAAGTTATGCATGGCTGCGTTATGTTTTCTCTTATACTTGCATACATATGATGTTTAATTTTGTCATTTATACAAGGTAAGATATTAACAATAATGGTTAATAGTACAGCAGAATAATTATGCTACATAATGGAATAAACGTTATTTGTGGGACTGGGAAGATGGTTTAGTAGTTAAAGGCACTTGGTTGCAAACCCTGCTGACTCAGGTACATTTCCCAAGTTGCCCATGTAAGCCATATGCAAAAAGTGGCACAAACATCTGGTGTCCTTCGCACAGAGGCAAGAGGCCCTGGTGTGCCTGCACACACACACACACACACACACACACACACACACACACACATGCATGCAAATAAATAAATATAAAAAAGTTATTTTAAACTAATGCATTATTCTATAATTTTCTGTTTATATTTTTGGATGGAGTTTGACTATGAGTAACTAAAAACTTGACCCATGAAGCTGCAGACAGAAATGTACTGTGCTCATAGATTTCAATGGGTAAGAACGCTCACTTCATTCTGGTTCTTTCCTAGGTAGGTCTGTTCTTTCTCTTGCAGTGAAAGAGCGCTGAACATAAGACGCAGTCAAAGCATTCATTGTGGTAACTAGTGGGGCCTAAGAACCTGTCCTTATTTTATGATTTGCTCATGGGACTCTCATCATTCCAGTTTCACTGTTCATCCTGAATGACAGATCTATTAAACGACAAAGCGGGAGGATCTGGTGGTCTTGCCATGCCTTCTACATGTCAGCCATTTTATGAAACACTTAGGCCTGAACTATCTCATCTTAGTGCTGAAAAGTTTATTTTATTCACCTTAAAAATACAAGAGGGGCTGGAGAGATTGCTTAGCGGTTAAGGCAGTTGCCTGAGAAGCCTAAGGACCCAAGTTGGATTCCTCAGTTCCCATGGAATGTCAGATATACAAGGTGGTGCGTGCATCTGGATTTTATTTGCAGTGGTTAGAAGTCCTGGTGAGCCTGTTCTCTCTCTTTCTATCTGCCTCTTTTTCTTTCTCTCTCTCTCTTTCTCAAATAAATAAATAAAAATATTTTCAAACCAGGATTCTGGCCTCTTAGTTTTTTTTTTTTTTTTTTTTTTTTTTTAGTTTTAGTGTTTTTTCAAGGTAGGGTTTCACTCTAGTTCAGGCTGACCTGGAATTCACTCTGTATTCTCAGGGTGGCCTCGAACTCATGGTGATCCTCCTACCTCTGCCTCCCGAGTGCTGGGATTAAAGGTGTGCACCACCATGCCTGGCTTGGCCACTTAGTTTTAATAACACAAGTGTACAGGAAATGGCATCTATTCCATTTGTGTCAAAGGTTTGCTTTAATCACCATGTTGACAGAGGGGCTTTGCTGAGGCTAAGCTAAAGTATTTAAGTGACTTGCCCACTGCAAAATACTAACATTTCTAAGATTAGAAGGTTTTGCAAAACCACCAGAGCTACCAATGTTGTCATTGTATAGATCTATGACTCAGGTTGAACAGCGAGAATGGACTGAAGAGGGTACATGAGCTGGTCATAATACATGGACAGGTTCTTGGACCCCATTAGTTATCACACTGAATGCTTTGGCTGGATGCTATCTATATGTAGCCTTCTTTCACTACAAGAGCCACCTAGGAATGTGTCAGAAAGTAAAAGGTTATTTCTCATCTTGCTGAGCACAAAGTCTTTTGTTGCTCCACTGCACCACTTTAAATTAGAGTGAGGTAAAACTGACTGCAGATGACTTTCAGTCTCACTGGCTGGCTTTAGGGCCAATTGGTGAGTCCCTCAGAAATGCCTTGAGTGTGGCTTGGTCAGTGGCCCTGAATACAATGTACTACCCCTAGAATGTACCCTGAGGCTCTGGGGCAAGAGTGGATATGACTCTGGGGCAGCTCAGCTGGTGCCCTGAACAAGCCAGATGAACAGAGAAACTTAGAGAAAGCCCTTCAGACTTTTTCTTGCCTACAATCCCAGGGCCATAGGCTACGTGGTGAGGCTGGGTTTCTCCTATTTAGAGACAGTTCCTGTTATGCCCACCACTATGGCATAACTCATTTCTGCATGTTAGATTGGCATTCCTCTTTACTATTGCCTTCTTTTTGGGATCTCAGTTGTGTGAGCTCAATATGGACTATTTCTTTAAGAACAGCAATTCAATTCTGACTGTGACACTGTTTCAATGAACCCAATGATGAGATATTTATATTTAAAACCAATCACCCATTCCATTAAAGAAAAAAAAAAAACATACACACAAAAGTGTCAGGTATTCCTACATAAAGCACTGACATGTCAGATTAAATGTCCCAGAGTACTTCACAAACTGACTCCCATGTCACCAAGAAGCAGAGAGTGGAACTGCAGAGCATTTACAAAGCAGGAGCTGACACCAGGCATATTTGAACACCATGAGATATGGTATCACCAGGGACTGAGAGTGAGTTTAGTTAATAATGAATGGCATATCCCATAAAATACCATTACACAGTGTTCAGGGCCCAAGAATGATGACATAATTATTAGGAGACTGGGAGATTAAGATATAATTTTTAAAAACATGACAGGGGAGGGTGTAATTGGGGAGACAAAATACACAGGAAGTTTGTAATTTACATGTCAAAATACCTTTTTCATGTTTTGATTGGATTAGACGCTGCCTTTCCACTCCATTTATCCTGGCTTCAATTAGAGGCAGCCGAAATGACATCTCACGTTCATATTCTTGACACCCGCTGCTCACAGGCACTTTCTAATTCTAACCGACAGAAAAGGGGAAAGGGAAACTCCGTTTTGCCTCTGTCATGCACTTTTTACTTAACCCCTAATTTGTTTCTAAATGAGCCTGTCACTGTGGTTCACAGGGCTGTGTGCACACAGGCTGCCACTGCCTGGTCTTGGTGGCAGCTCCTGCCATCACACCCCTGCAGGCTGGATGAAAGACCTGGCGATTCCTGTGCAGGAGATCTATGGATTCCTCTGGGGCAGAAGGGCACAAAAACACATGATAGGGAGCCTGGCTACCTTGTCAGCAGCATGCATTCCCAGTGCCATCTAACAGAAAATACCCTGAGGTGATTTGAATTAGATGTTTTCCATAAACCCATGTGCTTTGAATGCTTGGTCCCCACCTGATGGTAACTTGGGAGGTGGAGCTTCCTGGAGGAAGTGTACTGTTGGTGAAGACATTAGGGTCTTTTGGCCAGCTTCCACTTGCTAGAGTTTGGCTCACCCTCCGTTTGCTGTTTTCCACCAGCTGTGGCAGAGTTGATGACCTTGACTCATGCCATCCTTTCCTCTGCCATCATGATGGTAAGTCAAAATAAATCCTTTCCTCCCATCAGCTGCTTCTGGTCATGGGCTTTGTTCCAGCAATGAGAAGGTAATTACAACATACCCCAACCTAGAACATGGGGTGTCAGACACACCTCATGGTAGTTAATTTTATGTGTCAATGTGACTGACCGAGCTAAGAGATGTCAGGTAACTGGTGAGATATTATTTCCTGTACATGTCTATGAGTATGTTTCTGGAAGAAATTGGCATTTGATTCAGTAGACTGAGTAAAAAGATCACCCTCACCAGTGTGGATGGGCAGCATCCAATCTGTTGAGAAGCCAAGTAGGAAATCAGGCAGAAGTAGGTGAATTAATATCTCCGTTTGATCTGGGTATTCATTTCCTCATGCACTGGAACCACAGCCCCTCGTTCTTAGGACTTTGACCAGATCAAATTAATAGCTCACTGAGGTTTCCACCTTGCAAATGGTACATGGTGGGCCGTCTGAGCTTCTGTAGTCATGTAGTCAAATTTGTGTGTGTCTCTTTATGTACTACTGGGTCTTTATCTCTTGGAGATCCCTGACTAAAACACTCTCCTTATTTTTCATTAGTCATTTCTATTGGCCTTTACCTGGAGACTCCCGTGTGCATTTCATGGAGGGATGTCATGGTTGTTTTGTTTGCCTGGATCTCTGCTACCTCCTTTCCCCATAGACCTGACAGTCCAAGACCCTTCTGAAAATCACCAGGGAAATATCCAGTCTAATTCTTTTTCACTGCTAAGAGTCACATATCTGAAAACTTGAAGGCAATCAGTACCCAGCTGGCAATGATAATTACTTGTAAAATAAAAAATATTTTTATAGTCTCATCTATTTGATGTAAGAGCCTATTCTTTGACTTTTATCATCGTTATATTTTTCTTTACATCAGATGCAATGATACTGTCTGCTATATCTAGATACATTTCAGAATATATATCAGCAGTGAGTATCCTATTTTGAATGACTGGTGAGTACAGGCCTGTATTCCACTATCAGCTACAGTTTTAAAGAGCAAGACTTGGCTAAAATCTCAGACTAAGTAAGTACCAGCTGGTAGAAGTGGCTGATTCTTTCCTCCAGTTGTTTGCTTGTTTCCTGTTATTAGTCTTATTTATTGATTCCTGATTAGAAATTTTGGGTTGGATGCTGTTTATTGCACCATTGAGTGGCTCACTTTATAAATTTCTTAAGTTGATTGAAAATAATATATTTTTAAAAATTTGTGTTTGTGTGTGTGTGTGTGTGTGTGTGTGTGAGAGAGAGAGAGAGAGAGAGAGAGAGAGAGAGAGAGAGAGAGAGAATGGTTGTGCTAAGGCCTCCTGCCACTGCAAATGACTCCAGACACATGTCACTTTGTGTGTTTTGGCTTTTGGGGGTACTGGGGAATTGAACTCAAGCCATCGGGCTTTGTAAGCCAGAGCTTTTAACCACTGAGCCATCAAAAGTGTTTGGGAAAGGGGAATGGGAGGGTGTGTGTGGGGGAAATAAACACAAAAGTAAAACTAAAATGAATTGGTACCATGGAAATACTCCTCCTGGATAGTAGACTAAATGATACAACTCTCATTAGGAGTATGGGGCATCATCTGGTAAGAAGGGCCCTGGAGAGGGTGGGATGAAGCCTAACCCTAAAATAATTGGCTCTGGCTTGTAAGTCCCAGTACCAGAAATCAGTTAGAACCCACATTGAGTTGTTGATCAGAGAAACATTACAAGGTCCTCAAAACAAGACAGGCTTCTGTCAAAGCACTTGATTACCTGCCTGAGGTAAAAGGTAAGACCTTATTGCTGAAGATACCACATGCTGCTGACACAGACTATTGAGAGATCCGGCTAGAATCTGGAACGAAGCCAGTTCTCAGATGGTTAGCCCATATAATGTTGGAAAGTGCTACATGAACTGCTGGGGGAAAATAGCCAACAATGTTGTGAGCAAGCAGGGAACACTGCTCTATGTAAGCAACCAGACTGACAAAATGTACATAACCTGTGCAATAGTGGCACCCAGCCTAGGCGGGAAACCAGTGGCTTTCTGATTGGCTAAAAGATCCACTCAGTGGAAAGGAATACATAACTGGAACTGGGAACCAAGTCAGAATCCTATGGAGACCAGGATCATGGACTCTAAGGAGAAGTTCTCAGTAGTCTTTGGACAAAAGAGGTGCTACACCCATCAAAACCTCTCTAAGACTGGGGAAGTCATGAGCCCTAGAGAGTGTAGTGTCTGCTGGTATCTGGCTAAATGTATATATTATGCTCACCAAACTGCCCAGTAAGGAATTCTCTTAATGTTCATACCCATATATTAATGCTTCTCTTACTTTTGGTTAGAGAAGCTTCTCTTTTCAGATGGCAGTAACCTTGGTATGACTCAGAATGCATAAAATAGGGCTGAGAAGAAGTGACAGAGGAGTGCTCAGCACTGAAACATCACTATCACACCTTCCAAGGCTCAGGATCCATTTTGGAAGAGGTGGCAGAAAGAATGTAAGAGACAAAAGAAAGGTAAGGCTCCTTACAATGCACTCTTCCAGACACAAAATGGTCTGGATATCCATGATCTCACAGTGCCTGACACTACCTATACAAGACCATCACAATAGGTCTACTAGACCTATTAAGTCTAAAACAGAGACTTATTGAGATGGGGAGGGGATATGATGGGGGATGAAGTTGTGAAGGGGAAAGAGAGGGAATTATCATGGTTTATTGTCTATAATTATGGAAGATGTCAATAAAAATTGAATAAAACCTCTCTAAATTAACAGTGCCTATTTACTTTAACCTTTGCTAATCTCAATCTACATTGGGTAATTTGTTTTTCTTTTACAGAAGGCAATGAAAACCAAAGACAACCAAATTCTATCAACAAGACAAGAAAAGATCACACGTCAGCTAGGACCCAGATGAAATCACAGAGGAATTGGCAAGATGAGCAAGAGTGCTGCTTCCATGCTGAACCTGACAACCTGCCCCAGGGTGATGTAGACAGACACTGAGGATACTCGATATACTAAAGCAGAAATCCAGAATCTGCTGAGAGTGTAATACTCAATAGACTTAAAACACACCCACAAAGGCCCAGGAAACTTTGCAGAAGACTGGGTGCAAAAATTGTAAGAACCACAGGGTGGGAGGGAATATCCAGAGGTATTGCCCCTCCTTCACAACTGCTGCTCTCACACCTTATAATCCACAACCCCATGGTGAATACCAGCAATCCCACTGAGGAGGGCCCTTAGTGGAATGGAGAAAGGGGAGAGGGAAATAATGATACCAGCACATGATGTGTCTATGCAAAGTTTCTACTTAATAAAAAGAAGATGGCCAAAGATAAATAGGCCTGTTTTCAATGTTCAGGGTGAGGAAGTTGAACAGCCTGGTTTCCATCCTCTTTTGCCATTTACTCATTGTGTTGCTTTGGGTTAGATAGAACCTCTTTGATTTTCAGTTTCTTTCTTTGTAAATTAAAGGTCATAGAAATGCCTATTGTACACTATTTAAGTGATCAAGTGCAATGAAGCATGATAAATATCCTTAGGATAACTTGGTATAATGAAATCATTATCCTTCAGTGTACCCAGGAGATCTGTTCCACAGCTCCAATAGATATCATAATTCTGGAGGCTCAAGATCCACATATAAAATGGCATAAGATTTGTATATATCCTATACATATCCTCCCATATGCTTTAAATCCTCTCTAGATAGATTGTTCAGTGAATAATGCAAAGAAAAAAATTTATGTATGGGCTGGGCAGATGGCTCAATTGGTCAACTGCTTGCCACACAACTATGAGCACCTGAATTTAGATTCCCAATACCCGTACAAAGTGCCAAGTGAGGTGGGATGTGCCTATAATTCCAGAATTGGGAAGGCAGAGATAAGGAAGAACCCTGGGACTTGCTGGTTAGCTAATAGAGCTGAATTGGTGAGTGACAGGTTTGGCCAGAGACTGTGTCTAAAATAAATTAAGGTGGAGAGTGGTTGAGGAAGACAGCATAGGTTACCTTCTGGCCTCCACATGCACACACACACACTCACATGTGCTGTCACATATATGAGGCTGCATGCACATATAACACACATGCGATATGTAGGAAAGTTTGTGCAGACCTAGTTTTTATTTATTCATTCTAACTTAATTTATTTTTTAAAGCGGTTAGGCTCTTGTATTCCCTCTCCCCCACCCTCATTCCACTGAGGACCCTCTCTAGTGGGGTTATTGGTATTCACTGTGGTGTCAGGAAGGCCTGAGTCAGTCTCTGTGGTGGTGGTGGGGACTGTGCCTTGGAACATTCCTACCTACCTTGCGACTCTTACCACCATTCTGCTCCTTCTTTGCCAAGGTTCCCTGAGCCTTGGTGGGTGTGCTAGAAGTCTGATTTAGTGTTAAGTTCTATGCAGCGCCTGGATTTCTGCTGGGATGAGTTTTGAGTGACCACATTGCTGCCGTCTCCCTAGAGCTTTTGTCAGGCTAACACCGAGAGCAGCGCTCATGTTGCTGGTTCCTCTGCAATGTCTCCTGGGACCCGGCAGATGTGGTGGAGGTGACTTGGTCTCGTGTTAGGCAATTCACTATCTATTCTCGTCATATTCATTGATCCTGGACATCCCTAGACTTCTCTGATTTATTTTTTTTCTAAATAACTTTCAACTGTTGAGTCTGTAGCGGCAGATCCAATACTAGTAGATATGGAGGAACAATTGTACTTGGTAAAACTGAGCTGTAACTTATTATTTGGTTTTCAGCCTCATCTTCTGACCACTTAAGGGACCCCTGACATTGGTTACTGGCTTTATGCCAACAGATGGCCTTTGTTTCTTTAATGAGAAACTTCCTCATGTGCCCATGGCTTCAACCTTCATATACATGCTAATCATTATAGCAAGGAAAGTCAGGGTCTATGTCACTATGCTAATATTAGTTTTTGTAGAGAAAAAATTACATGAATTAACAAAAAATAACTATAGAAATACTCCACCAAATTTCTGTGCTTTGTTAAGGAAAACTTCTAATTTCCTCAGATATTTCTTCAGAATAATTTACTTTGAGTAATTTCCCTTTTATTAGGAATAACATTGTGGCCAAAGCTATTGGATTCTTATAAAAACATCAACATACTGGCTTTGAAAATCATGCTGAATTTAGTAGTAGAATCCATGTGAACTTCTTTCTTGTTCCAAGGTCAAGGCACCAAGACTGAGAGGTCAGGCCACTTGTTCATATGATTTTGAAGACTGGAGTTAGAATCGGGACTCAAATGTTAAGAACCTAGGATCAGAGCCTATTTTTCTCTGTTCTACCATAAAAATAGGGATACAGATTAAATTATTAAGTACTCACCAGGAAAGAGTTGGTGTAAAGGCGTAGAATGTGGCAGACAGAAAGGATATGTTCATCAAGTAACAGAACCAGTATTTCATCCATCCATCCATGGAGATAGACAGGCCTATTGTAAGGAATTGGTTCATGCAAATTATTTGGAAGTTCACCTAGAGCCAATGTTGTAGTCCTGATTATAAAATCTACCAGTTATCAACCCAGGCAGGGTTACTACGTTATAGCATTGTGGCAGAATTGCTACTTCTTTAGGAAATTTCAGCATTTGTTCACAAGGCCTCCAACTGGCTGGGTGAGGCCCATCAATACCCTGAAGAGTAATCTGCTTTACTTAAAGTCTACTAATTTAAACATCAATCGTATCTGACAAAAATAACTTCACACTAACACTTAAAATTGTGCTTGACCAAGCGATGGGGTATGTGGGTCAGACATCTTGACACTGGCAATTAACCACACAGGAAGATTCAGAAGTTGGTCTATGAAGGACCTAAGCAATATTTGTTCCATCCAATTATTTTTCCCTCCCATTTGGCAGAGGAGAAAATGGAAGGAAAAGACAAACAGATGATAATGGAGGTTAATCAGGATTGGAATTATTCAAAGACTAGCCTTTCTTTTTCTCTTCCTTACAGTTAAAGTTTGGTCACTAGAGAAGTATCTACACCATTAACTACTGACTGCTTCCTCCTTAAATTCTGACCAAATTTTAGTTGGTGCTATTCATATAGTCTTTGTTGATAGCAATGATGTAAAATGAGAGCATGTAACGTACATGAGGAATATTCACATTGGTCCCACATGCATGATTTCCAAGGTGTTAAATTCCAGTTTGGCTAAAAATTTTGACACCAGCAAGTAGCACACAACTGAATGACTTGGCTGTCTCTTTGCTGATGGCAAAAGTACAGGGGATGGTGAATGAAGAAGATGGTAAGACAACCTCTATTTGCAGGGAAGGACTGAGGGCTGAAAGTCTGATAAATAGCATGCAGGGACATTTGCTTAATGAACTCTACTTTATAGGCATTCTTAACAAAATTTATTTGAATAGAACAAACAATAAAATAAACTCAATTCTGCTTTAAATTCTGTTTTTGACTTTATTCAAAGCACTGAAAACTGAAATGACTACTATGTGACCTCTAATTCTGTCTTTTAAAAATCTACCCTTTTTGTCATGTGGGATCTTTTTTCTTCTTCCATAAATGCAAGACTTATTAGTATTTTAAATACTTAATACAAAAAAGCCCTATTGAAGTCAAAGTTTGCTTACATCACTTCAAGTCATTCCAAGGCGGCAGTGTTAAGAGTCTCCGAGTAAAATCTCAATTGTCTTGCGTGCTTAAATGGTTGCAAAAATATGGTGATTGTCATGTGTAGAGGCAATTATTTTAAATTTTTGATGAGGAATTTCTAAGCTATTTTATTTAGTTTTCAAACAGGCATCTTATTGCATTGTTCACGTGTCATCTCTGTGGTGGTGACACACATGACTACTTTCAACTAGTTACCAACTTGATATCTCTATGGGTTTATCATCATAGTCATCGCAGACAAGCCCCCCCAAATCTTTTCTCTTCCCCTTAACCTACTTCTCCCCTGTCTTCCTAGACCAGAAAATGATCCTTCCATCTGTCCCTTTGTTAAATTAAAAGCCCAGTCACTTTATTCTTTTCCTTACCTCTTTTGTACCAGTTCATCCATTAGCCAAGTCTTGTTTTCTTCCAAAGTCCTCTTTCTTTGTAACTCCACTTCTTTTTGCCCCTGCTGCCTCACTACTCTCTGTGAAGACCTTCCTCCTTGCACACTCACTCCTCTTCCTCTCACACACATCAGTGTGGGCTGGGAAATCTTATAAGGCACAAGTGAAATCACACTATCCCCTTGTGAAAACACTGCAGGGGTCCCACCAATTCATAACATGTAGATGCTTCTCTGATTTCATCAGGTTCCCATGGAAGCACTTGCTTAGCTCATCTGCAACCCCTTTCCCTTGTCATTGGTTATCTTGTTATGGCCCCATGGCCTTTCTCCACTTTCAACAGTTCCTTAACCCACGCTGCATGCTCTAGTCTTGGTCTTTGCATGTGCGGTTCCCTCTGCTTACAGTATTCTATGCCCAAATATTTTGGAAGACTGGCACCATGCTATTTAGATTTTAGCTCAACTATTTTCTCCCTGAATACTCTGTCTGAGAGGTTGGCTTCAGCCATTGTGCTATTTGACACATTTAATGCTCCCATTGCACTTGATACAACAGAGAATTATCCTATTTGTTTATGTGGCTTTCTTGTTTGTCTTTCTCCCTAACCTAGAATGTGAACCCATGGACTTAGGAGTCATAGGTACATTGTTCAGCTCCCTCCTTGTCTTTCTTTTCTTTTTGTTTTCTGAGACAGAGGCAGGCTATATAGTCCAGGCTAGCCTCTAACTTGTGATTCTCCTGCCTCTGCTTTCCAATTGCTGGTGTAATAGGCTTGTGCACCCTTGTCTGTCTCCTGTATATACCCATGAATCCTATAAACTGAATTTCTCTAAAGAAGCCATATTTGTGATGTAGATTCTGCAAACGAACTGGCCAGACATCCAGATTCTGTAAGAGAAGACATGTTATAAACCCAGAGCCAGAATTATCTCAGGCTCTATTTAGTCTCTTGTAAGTAGCCATTTACTACCAGCATTCTTAGGACTGCTAGGTAATACCTGCAGTGTGTTGTTAAGCTAAAGCAGACCTCTAAGTTCCACCCATGCTAAAGCTAAGAATGTTATAAGAATCTACAGAAGGGTTGTCTTCAATTTGCTGTAGTCCGCCTGGCTGATACCCACACCAGTATATTTGGTATGTGCACTGATTCATGACCTTCATTTGTTCTGTGACTATAAAAGTCCATGTGACTTTTGTCACAGTAGCATATTCACATATCAGGCTAAGAATAAGCTGATTCTCATTTCCTGTGGATGAAGAGCTGTATTTTGTGTTGACAATGCCCTCAGCTTCAAACACTGGGTAGCATGACTGTTACAGTCAGGTATAGATAGGCAGGTGATTGGCTAACTGGTACTTCTATGTTTTGTCTGTGTAGAGCTGGGAATGTGCCAGAGAAGAGAGGCAGTTCCTTCATTGAGCTTTAATACAAATTGAAAGGCAAGTGGCAATATATTTATAGTTTTATTTATTTATTTATTTGCATCATAGAGATAGAAGAAAGACAGAGAGAATGGGTGTTCCAGGGCCTCCAACCACTGCAAACAAACTCCACATGCATGTTCCACTTTGTGCACCTGACTTTACATGGGCACTGGGGAATTGGACCCAGGTTGTTAAGCTTTTAAGGTAAGTGCCTTAACCAATGAGCAATCTCTCCAGCCCTATGTTTATAACATTTAATATTTATAACAGTATATACTTTTGCTTTGTACTTTTAAACTTAAAGTTTAGTTATTTGTAGATATAGTATCTTTCTAGCCAAAAAGTCAATGATTTATTTGTTTTTTAAAATTAGGTATATACTTTGTATGGACATATGATGTGTTGGTAACATAATTTCCTTCCTCCCTGCCCCATTCTACTGAGGGCCCTTCTCACTGGGATTGTTGGTATTCTCCTGGGGATGTGGGTTGTGAGTTGTGAGAGCAGCAATCTGTCATTGTGTGTATGTGTATGTCGGGGGGTCGGCAATGCCTTTGGATATACCCTTCTAACTTATGGCTCTTATCATCTTTCTGCCCCTTATTCCATAGCATTCCCTGAGCCACAGTGGCTGTGTTTCACATCTATTTCAGAAGCTCTCAGGAGCTTCTAGATCTCTGCTTTGGTAGGTGTTCAGTATCCTCAGGGTCTGTCTCTTTCACCCTGGCACTGATTATCAGGCTCACCATGGAAGCAGCACTCTTGCTCATCTCCCCAGTCCCTCTGTGGTTCCCCCTGGGCCCTGGGTGGTGTGTGAGGGGTGGTTTATCTACTTGGCTCTTGCTACGTTCTGAAAAAGAAAAATAGATTCTCCAATGGACAATGTCAGCATAGGTTAAATGGGATAAGCATTGTGAATTTATAGAGATTTTTATGTGTATAGCCCCTCTTTTGGCCAAAGACTAGGTGGAGCTTGTCATTGGAGACCATAATCTTTGTCGACATAGGCTTCTGAATTGGTTCCAAGTTCCAGCTATGGGTTCCTTCCCACTGAGCAGATCTGTTAGCCAATCAGAAAGCCCTTGGTTACCCCCTCCCCCAAGGCTGGGTGCCACCACTGCACAGCTGTGTAAGTCTTGTCAGGTGGGTTGCTTTTGAATAGAAGTGTTCCCTGCTTGCTTATAACGTTGTTGGCCACTTTCCCCAAGCACTTCATGCAGTGTTTTCCAGCACTATATGGACTAATCATCTGGAAACTGGCTACCTTCCAGATTCCAGCCTAATCTCTCAGTGTTCTGTGTCAGCAGAATGTGGTATCTTCAGCAAGAGGGTCTTATGTTTACTTCAGGCAGGTAATCAAGTGATTTGACAGAAGCCTGTCTTGTTTTGGGGTCCACTTATTATAAAGAGTATTTTAATAGATTGCATTATCTTAAATGGCTTATTAGCCTTAAACCTCAAAATGAGCTACCCATTTCACCAGCTTCTAAAAAGAAATATTTGGTCCAAAATGACTGTCCTTTGATTTGTGGTATATTCTGTTTAACTTCATAATGTGCTATGCATAACAATAGCATCTAAGGGATAGAATTTTCTAATGATGGGACTTCAAGACTTATTCTATCATTTGCCTGGGACTAGTCTTAAGGAGATATCTCTGTGTTATGCTCTATTTTATGCAGTCAAACTCTAGTATAAAGAGCAGTGTGGGGGCTGGAGAGGTGGCTTAGAGGTTAAGTGCTTGCCTGTGAAGCCTAAGGACTCCAGTTTGAGGCTTGATTCCCTAGGACCCAGGTTAGCCAGATGCACAAGGGGGCACATGCATCTGGAGTTCATTTGCAGTGGCTGGAGGCCCTGGCATACCCATTCTCTCTCTCAACCTGTTTCTCTCAACTCCCCCCCCCACAACAAAACAAAAAACAAAACAAAAACAAAAACAAATGAACAACAACAAAACAAAACAAAACAAACAAACAAACAAAAAAAACAAGCAGCATATTGTACTTTCCCTGGCGTGATTGGCCGGGGGTAGGTGACTATGCTATGATTAATGCCTACGTTCCAACATCTTTACAGACTTCTCAGTGATCTGCTACATGCTACAAGTGATCATATGCAGGCTCAATTTTATGTATATTTCAAGGTTGTTTCTGATACAATTTTTAAAAATATTTTTATTTATTTATTTGACAGAGAAAGAGGGAGAGAGAGAGAGAGAGAGGATGGGTGCACCAGGGCCTCCAGCCACTGCAAATGAACTCCAGACATGTGTGCCCCCTTGTGCATTTGGCTAACGTGGATCCTGGGGAATCGAACCTGGGTCCTTTGGCTTTGCAGGCAAATGCCTTAACTGCTAAGCCATCCCACCAGCCTTTTCTGATGCAGTTTTTATCTATAGACTTATAACTGGAATCCCAGGCAGAATGCCAGATACTGGGTCTTTGTAATTTTAAATCAATTCTGAAGGAATCTCTACTTTTTTAAAGATTAAAACTGTTGGTAAATTTTATCACATGTTTAATGAAGTAAGGCTGTCTAAAAATGCACATTCCTGCTTTCTTTTACATATACACATGCATACTTGTGTATGCACTCATCATGACCTCAAAATGAAAACTGGACCATATGACATATCTCAAGGGACTTGTCTGGAAGGTGAGTCCCACCCTTGGTTTCTTTCTGGCCCCAGTGAAACCTCATAATTGCTCCTTCACCTTTGTATTAGTTAATTTCTTGTTCCTGTGACAAAATGCCTGGAAAAAGTAATGTGAGGGCTGGACAGATGGCTTTGCAGCTAAGGTGCTTGCCTGCAAAGCCTAAGGACCCAGGTTTGATTCCCTAGTACCCACATAAGCCAGATGCACAAGGTGGCACGTGCCTGGAGTTTGCAGTGGCTAGAGGCCCTGGTGCACCCATTCTCTCTATCTGCCTCTCTCTCTCTCTCTCTCTCTCTCTCTCTCTCTCTCTCTATATATATATATATATATATATATATATATATATATACCTCAAAATGAATGAGTAAATAAATAAATGTTTAAAACAGTAACTTGAATGGAAGGTTTGTTTTGGACAGTTTGATGGTACAGTCCACCATGGTGGGGAAGGTGTAGCGGTGAGGAAAACTAGCTGTGGGGGCAGGAGTGAGTTAAGTGGTCACACAGCCTCTTCAGTCAGGAAGCGGAGAGAATGAATGCTGTTCTCAGCTAGCTTTCTCCTTTTTCCTTTTTATTCGGTCTGGGAGCTTAGCACACTGGGGTGATGCCACCTCATCGGGTGGGTCTTCTCAGCTAAATCTGTCTGGAAACTTCCTCACAAACACATTAGGAGGAGTGTCTCTTAAGTGGTCCTGTGAAGCCAACAAAAAAGACTAACCATCATAACCTTCTCCAGAATTTTATTTGCTTCTTCAGTTTATTTCAATATTCAGGAATTAATGCATTTTTTCTCATATTCAATGGTCATTTTTATTGCTTTTGTTGAGATATGCTCATATCCTTTAAGTGCTACGTTAGGTTGTTTTTGTTCTCACAGACAAGAGCTGCTTCTCTTTTATTCTTTTTCTTTTTAAATTTTTATTTACTTATTTGAGAGAGACAGACAGAGAAAGAGGCATATATATATATATATATGGAGATGGGGAGAGAGAGAGAGAGAGAGAATGGGCACACCAGGGCCTCCAGCCACTGTAAATGAACTCCAGAATTGTGCGCCACCTTGTGCATCTGGCTAACGTGGGTTCTGGGGAATCAGACCTCGAACTGGGGTCCTTAAGCTTCACAGGTAAGAGCTTAACTGCTAAGCCATATCTACAGCCCCAAGAGCTGCTTCTCTATAACATCAGAGAAATCTTTGTCACCCTTGGCATTTCTGTTGACTCTCATTTTCAAGCAAAGGTCTCAGCCAGTGAGTCCTGGGGGAACTGCTTGTCTCCACCTCCTCTGCATTCAGTAAGCACATGCTCTTATATGTGTCTATGGATCAAATTCAGGTTTCCCTCTTGCAAGGCAAGCACTTTACTGGCTGAGCTATCTCCAGCCTGCTATGTTTATTTTGATAAGCTGATCACTGAATATAATGTCTGCTCCAGGAAGGTGAGCTGAGAACATCTGCAGTTTTTGATGTATCACCATGCATCTTTTATGAGAGTGTACTACATATTCCCTATCTTAACTTGACAGTGGAAGAGTATTTTTAGTATATCTTAAGTCTGAAAATAGTCTTTTGGGCCTTTTTACCATTCACAAAAAAAGAAAAAAATAGCTTTTGAAAATTTCACTACAGTTTTTTTTTTTTTTTTTGGCTTTCTCTTCAATGTTAGAAAAATTTCAAACCTATGTTCTCTGACCTTGTTCATCTGTTTTTATTATCTGTAGCTAATGGTGGTGTCTGGTTGCCCTTTATAACTGCCCTAAAAACAAATCCAGTTCCTTTTATACTGCACAGATTCAAAGCTTTTTTCCCTTAGAGGCAGGGCTAAATTTATAAGATGGAGAAAAGGATACAGTTTGAGTAAGAAAACCAGAGATGAAGTGAGGGCCAGTTTTAAACCACTGATTCAGTGTGACATTTAAAGTATAGTGAAAATGCCTTTCTGGAAGGATGTTTGAAGCTTTCTTATGAGCTCAGACTCCTTCCCTTACTGACCAAAGGTCTCAGAGTGATGCAGATGATATCATTCTACTGTTTTCTGAGTTGCTTATCACACAGCCCTACTTGCCATAGTTCACCATCATCAGAGTGGTCGTTACCAAGAAAAAAAAAATTCAAGTAAGAGGGTTATTAATCTGCCTTTTGAAGATTAGTTCCTGCCCTGAAAACAAGAATCCTTCAGTTGAACTCATGTGTCAGTTTGGGAGATTTCTGTGATGCCTAGTTTCTCCAGATCACATTGCTGTTATTGGAGGGCTGTGGGCTTTGTAGATTATAGACCTGAGATCAAACTGTACTATGTACTTCACTAACATGGGATTGCAAGGAAGCAACCTAATGCTTTTGAACCCCATTAATATGAAATCAGGGACTCTGTATTTCTCTCTCTCTTATGCCCATATATAGAGCACAATCTGGCATTTGTGAGATGCTGATGTTAATGAGTTTAGTGATGAATGGAGTGATTAAATATTATTCTTATCACAGTTCAGATTATCTAATAGATTCTTTATACAAGTTATTTCCCCCCTTTAAGGATGAATACAGCCTATGGTAATAATTATTACCACAATATCTAACATTTGTTTTGTACAATGTGTTATTTTAAATGCTTTGTATGCATTAACGCAGTCCTCACTAACAACTCTGTGAAATAGGGCCTATTATTGTCTCCCTATTATAGTTGAGGAAACCCTGTTGTGGTTGAGAGAATCAATTCACTGCTGAAGAGCAAAGAACTAGACACATTAGAACCAGAACATAATAAAGCTTGGCTTGAGTACCTGCAGTCTTAACCACTAAGCAAGACATGAAATTCCTGTGGGCAATCCAACATATAAGTCCTATTTCCATTTGGGGAATTTCCCCTTCTCTCATGAACCAAAATGGGAGGCAGAAGCCACATCCCACAATAAAACTGAAAGTGCTGACTGACCACTTACTCTCCATGAGTTTTTTCCTTTACTTAATGCATGTGTGTACTCATGTATGTGTGTATGCACATTTGTGCACATGCATTTGGCTGCCCATGGATAACCTCAGGAGTCATCTGCTGTTTGAAACAGGATATCTCGTTGGCCTGGCTCTCATAAATTAGACTAGCCCCAAGGCTCCTTCTATCCCAGCCTCCCCCCAGTGCTGGGATTACAGGAATGTGCTATGCCCAGGATATTTATATAGGTACTTGGAATCAAACTCAAGTTTTCGTGGTTGTGAGGTAAGCACTTTATTGACTGAGTATCTCCTCAGTCCTCCCCTGGAATCTTTGTGGTCAGGTCAGGACTCAAACAGTTAGGCCCATTAATGTCAGACTTTGGTAGATTTAGTGATTCAAGGAAGCAGGGATTTTGTGGAATTCACACTCTAGAGGTGGGCAGTGGCTACATTGGTTTACATTGGATATGCCAGATAGGGCCAGCCATCGCCACCTGCAGGTGCACACAAAATTGCATGAATGGATCAGTGTATTTGTCAGCATGCTATTGCTGACATAATCATCCTCTCTTCCCAGCTCCCCTCCTGGCTTCATAGAGATTTACATATTGAATTGGAGGAGGGGAGAACTTAAGCTTGTTAAGTCAAATCCCTGTGCAGCACACTGGCACCAGCTGAGGTAGAGAA
The DNA here is from genome assembly GCA_036346955.1 of Dipus sagitta. Taxonomy (NCBI): domain Eukaryota; kingdom Metazoa; phylum Chordata; class Mammalia; order Rodentia; family Dipodidae; genus Dipus; species Dipus sagitta. Next base: position 130,660,776 of record CM070772.1, on the reverse strand, counting down.
CTTTAGCCCAACCACATCCCTCAAGGAGGGCCCAGAGGGAGTGAAAGGAAAGGGATCTTTCTCAGGGAGCAGAATTTTGATATTTCTGGGGAAGGACCTAGTAACTACTTGCTAATATGTTGATCACTACATTAGGTCCGGTTTATAACTCGAGGTCAAGGACTAGAAGTAGAAGGGGCATATCTCACCAGGAAACCCACTTGGGCAGTTGTTTCCTGCTCTGTATTCTCAGGATTCTACTGGCTTGAAGGCCTTAGCCTCCAAGAAGGAATGTCTCCACCCGAGAGCACAAATAATGGATATTTGACTGGAAGGCACTCATTTTGGTCTTCTGGAGAAATGGGAAAACGATAGTGTTTGTTGGGGTGCTTGATCCCTGGGTGACTCTAAATATTCAATAAAATGTTGTTTTTCTCTGGTACCACTTCTGATCCCATATGTGTGTGGATTTTCTATACTAACTTCTCAATTTTCCCATACCAGTTGGGTTTCCAACAATTCACTGAAATTTTGCCACCGTCCAGAATTTTCATGGATCCCAGAAGTTAAGGGATCTGAGTCCTTCCCTTAAGATTGTCCTACTACAGTTACAAGTCACAAATTCTAGGACCACTTCATAGTTCTGACTGGTACATGTTCAAAGATCTCACAGCTCTCTTAGTTTCCATAATCTTTAGAATGACTCACAAGCCTTAGGAAGAACATGTACTTAGGTTTATTTGTTTATTATAGGGGTACAACTTGGGAATAAACATATAGAAGAGAGTCATAGAGCCATGTCAGGGGGCAGAGGTAGAATAGCATTTCTATACCTTCAGTGGATGTACAATTCTCCCTGAACCTCAATGTGTTCACCAATTAGAAAGCTCTCTGAACTCATAGTTTAGGTATATTCATGGAAGTTTTATTCGGACGTGATTGATGAAATCATTAGTTGTCAGTGATTGAATTCAGTTTCTAGCCCTTACACCCTCCCCTAAGGTATGTGTGTGAGTGAAGCTGAAAATTTCAAAACTCTAATCATGTTCTAGTCTTTATGGTGACCAGCCTTTGTCTTGACCCCATTTATCTTATCAAGCTCACCTTTCTGGGACTTACCTCATTAACATATAAAAGGCATGCATATTATTGGGAAACTCTAAGGGTTCTAGGAGTTTTCTCTCTGCAGGAACCAGAGATGTTTGTTTGTGCTATACCATAATTGTCATATTCAGTTGTAAAAACTGAGGGCTTGGGCTGGAGAGACTGCTTAGTGGTTAAAGTGCTTGCCTGCAAAGCCAAAGGACCAGATTCGATCCCTAGGACCCATGTAAGCCAGATGCACAAGGTGCCACATGTGTCCAGAGTTCATTTACAGTGGCTGAAGGCCCTGGTGTACCCATTCTCTCCCTCCACTGCCCCCCTCTCTCTTTCTCAGATAAATAAAAAACTAAGTAAAATAAATTATAAGGGGCTGGAGAGATGGCTTAGTGGGTTAAGTGCTTGCCTGTGAAGCCTAAGGACCCTAGTTCGAGGCTTGACTCTCCAGGACCCACGTTAGCCAGATGCACAAGGGGGCGCACGCGTCTGGAGTTCGTTTGCAGTGGCTGGATGCCCTGGCGCGCCCATTCTCTCTCTCTCTCTCTCTCTAACTGCCTCTTTCTCTCTCTGTCTGTCACTCTCAAATAAATAAACAAAAAAAATTTTTAAATAAAAAAAATAAAAAATAAAAAAATAAATTATAAAATCTGAGGGCAGATTACAGAGGCTTCTAATGGACAGTACCTTAAAAGATCCAAGTTTTTCAGAAATACTTAATATGTTAAGGAAAGAAGACATTCTAACTACAACCCCATGGAAATAAATAAATAAGTGGCATCTTTCACTTGGAAAGTAGTTATGGAAATAAAGAGTATAAGATGTGTTCAGCTTCTCTTTTTTTCAATGTATCTGTGTGCAGCACACTATACGATTCCCTGAACTTTTTTCTCTGTTTCTTATACAGTTCTCATAGGTATATCATTGGTGGTAAACTTACAGATATTGAGAGAAGATATTGAATGAAGCAGAGAGATGGACATTACCCAGAAATGCTTATCTAGGATGCCATAATTATAATCCTTTGGGTATTCCAACTTTAAGGATGAGGATAATATGGGTTGTATCTTGGAGAGTTGTATTTAGTGAGAAGTGGTTTTGAACTTTGAAAATTTAAATTTGGTAAGAAAGGTGTATGTATGTTGAAGGAGGGAAGCCCAAGTTAGACTCCAGGGAACATTTGCCAGTATTTTTGTCCACTCAATATCTACATGTCCTTTTTAGTTTGGGGAGATTCTCTACTTCTTGGTTCCAAATGGGAGACAACACCCCTTCTGGCTGTAGAAGATGAAGTTTGTTTCCCCGTCTGTCTTTCCAGGACGGTGGTCACTGGTATGTGGCCTTGGCTTTGCTGCTCAGCTATATCCAGGACAGAAGTGACTCAGGGACAAGCCATATAAGGAAACAGGAACATCTTGGAATTTAATTTAGTGTGTATAGTAGCCATTTCCAGAAGCTGCAACAGTAGCCTTTTCATCACCAGGACCCACAGTCACTTCCTATATCCTCAGTAAGATCTAGTTCTGAGTGAGATATGCTCAATGCTTTCAGTTTGGACAGTCTTACTGGTTATGAGTCCCTTATAATGGCTCCCAGAACAATTCAAAATCAATTTGGGAGACTTATGTATATTTCATTTAAAATTAAGGCATGGTTTCTTATGGTTGTAGCTTGAATTAGGTGTTCCCATAAACTCATGTGTTTTGAATACTTGGTTCCTAGCTGATGGCAGTTTTGGCAGTGGAGTCTTCCTGGAGAAGATTGGGGGTGGTCTTAGGGGTGTTATAGCCAGCTAGCTCACTCTCATGCTATTGTTGTCCACCTGATGTTGGCAAGGAGGTGATGTTTAACCGCTGCTCATGCCATACTTTCCCCTGCCATCATGGATCTTCCCTTCAAGAATGTAAACCAAAATCAATCCCTTCCTCCCATCAGCTGCTTTCTTTTGGGTATCTTGTGCCAGCAATGAGAAGGTAGCGGTCACACTCATATTCAAAGACTCCACCCCCAACAAAGCCTGATAGCTACTGACTACAAACAAATCTTCATCTCTGTGATGATGTCTTAGACATTGGCAGCATTTGTGCCCTGCTTCTGGTGCCCTGGAAACACTGGAAGTATGTGCTGGGTAGGCAGGAGGGCTGGTCATCCATCAACTCAGCCTCAGAAAACCTCCTGGCCTGTGAACTGTTCCCCTTCCAGGCCCCAGCCAGCAACCTCAGCCAAGCCTGTGGACTTGGCCCAGGAGCTCCTCCAGCAGATATTTGTCTATAGGCAGAAACTTCTCATCTCAAGGGCAAGGCTATGAGCCTCCAAAACATCACTGATGACAGGAAGTTCTGAGTGCAACAGTATGTCTTGCCTGAACTACAAAGCTTCTAAAGGAAAGAACATAAAAAAGGAAAAGGCCCCAGGGCTTGCCTTCAAAGCCCAAGAACTCATGTTTGAATCTCCAGGTCCCATGTAGTCAGATGAACAATGATGCAAACATGCAATGTTGCACATGCACACAAAGGGGCACACCTGTCTGGAGTTTGTTTGCAGTGGCTTGAAGGCCCTAGTGTACCCATTCTCTCTCTCTCTTTCTCCCTCTCTCTCTTTCCCTCTTTCTTTCTTTTTCTCTTTCTCTCAAAAATAAATAATAAAAAAGGAAAAGACCCCAAAGAAAGAATAAACCTGCCCAGAGGAGTTTCACTAGGCAGATTGCTTCAAGATGAGCATCCAGAGAAAATAGTCCTGGGAGCTCAAATATACACCACTGTGTTTTAGATGCTGATGATGGCAATGTGATTTCTCTTTATTTCCATTTTCACCTTGCTGACAACTCCCCTCATTGTCTTAAATATAAATTGCCAGAGTCAATTAAATATGCAAGAGGAACAGTGTACATTTTAGAGGAAAATGACGATTGTTACACCTTAGAGCAGCTTAATGAGTACATTAATAAATGATCCTTTGCTGTATTTTTTCTCTTAATAGCCATCAAAATCTTTATAAACCTACAGCACAATACATAACATCTTGTTATGAGATTTGTGTTTTTTTAAATCAATGCATACCTAAGTTATTTATGTCAAAACTCATTTATTTCCACAATAACATGGACTGTCAAATCTGACATCCTGCTAATAACATCTAGTGCATTTGCATATTATTCAAATATCTCCTTTTATGAAATGGGGAATTTTACTCACACTGCTCTGCTTGCCTGTGCGGCATGCATTTGTACATTAGCTTAGTTCACACCACCAGAGAAGGGTTACCTGTGGCAACTAATTATGCCACCCTTTATGCATATTAATAAGTCTTGTGATCAGCTATTCTCTGTTCTGCAAAGAGGGAAAACAATTCCAGCCTAAATGGGAAACTGATTACAGCCAGAATACTAGAGAGTTGGAGAGCATTTTTTTTTAATAATACCTCATTTTAACACCCCTAGGTGTATTCAGTTTTCTATTGCTGCACTAACAAATTACCACAAAGTCAATGGATTCAAAGAACATGAAGTTATTATCTTATAGTTCTGGAAGTCAGAAGTCTTGCCTGAGTCCACTGTGTCAAAATGAAGGTCTAGGCAGAGCTGCATCTCCTTCCGGAAGCTCCGAGAAAAGACCCATTTCCTTGCCTGGAAATCAGGTTTCTGAAGTGTCTCCCAAGTCTCGCATTTTAGAGCCAGTACAGGGTGATAAATCCTCAGATTGTTCTGTCTCAAAATACAGACATACTGGTTCTGCACATTAGGGATTTGTGGTATTAGACTGGGTTCACCTGAACAATTTCACCACTTTCTCTATCTTAAGCTTAAACACATCTGCAAAGTCCTTTTTCTCCAATGGCAGTACCCTGGATCTGGAGGCAGGCATTATAGGAGGTGCATTATTACGACTGCCATGGAACTAGATCTTTTATATCCAATCCTGTTTGAGGTGAAAATGCTGAGTTAATATTGAATTTCCTTCTGGGCTATCTGTTCATTTCTGTTTTTGTTTTCCTTGCACCAACCTTCTATCTGCCTGCTGTCCTTCACCAGCATGCTATCTCCATTATTTTGACTGCCCTCCACTCACCATATCCATTTAGTTCTGTTTCTTTCTGCAGTTCTGTTTTTATTAATACCCTAAAGAACTCACAGCACACTACTGAGGAACATCCCTCCTTGAGGTCCACTGTGTCCCTTGTTTGGCTTCACATCGACTCCCTCTCCTCTAAGGTTTCCTGAGCATCAGTAGCTTCTCTCCATCTTAGCCTAAATTCATTGGGCATTTCTATGTCACACCACACGGGCAGAGACAGAAGACTACAAAGACACAGACATCATGATGCTATGCCCGTCTGCCCTATAGAACTTCTCTCATGATGGCTTTCTCATGTTATCCTGACAGTGTCTGTAAGCTTTATTGTTCCTCTGTTCCTTTTAGCAAAAGGAACAAAAAAAATCCTTTTTATTAAAAAATTCACATTTTAAAATTACATGTGCAAAAATGGCTACCATGCATGGCAATGGCCAGATATTTAATCCTCACTTCCAAGGTATAGAAGGCAAGAGAAGAGATGAGGAAGCCTGGTCAGTAGGAGAAGTCAGCTCATTCTCATACCAGCAGGAAGAGATAGACTGTCAAAAGCAGGACTAGGCCATTTGAATGAAAAATGAGTGACAAGTATCCAAGGCCAAAATTCTTCACCTAAACCCACTGACATTCAGTCCATTTTCTCCTGGGCTGGTTCCAGTTGTCCTGCCCCAGGTGCAGATTCTAGCCATGACATTGACTCCCTGACCTGGTGGAAAAAAAATCCAGGCTGCCTGCCATTCACCAGGGATACATTCCTGAGCTCTGTGGAGTGAGCACACCAGACATGCTTATATCAGTGAGTCTTTATTGTAGGAAACCACAGCTGCCTTTGAAGTAATCATCACCATAGTAAATTGGAAAGTTAATTTAATTTCAGAAGTATGGCCAAATCTCTGCTTAAAATTTCCTCACGCTTGTCAGGGGCTGGAATCTATAGCAATTCTCTCAAACCAAGAAAGTAATACATTCCAGTTCTCCACACCAGCAGGGATACCTAAATTGGTTAGATGGCAGAAGTGGCCATCTTGCTTTCAGTGGAGGCACAGGGTGGTCTCTAAGAGAAGCTAATACTTTCAGGAAGAGATGTAAAATCAGCTCATTTGGGTGGACATGAAACTTTGTTGGGCCATTGCTGCCTGAATTCACTTTCAAATTCTAAGGCTAGACAAATGCATAAGATAGTTGGTGTCTGATGGGGCTGGAGAGATGGCTTAGCAGTTAAAGCATTTACCTGTGAAGCCTAAGGGCCCAAGTTTGATTTTCCAGTACCCATGTAAGCCAGATGCACTTGATGGCACATGCATCTGGTGTTCATTTGCAGTGGTTGGAAGCCCTGGAAAGCTCATTCTCTCTCTCTTCCTCTCTCTTTAACTGCCCCTGTTTTTCCTTTCAAATAAACAAATAAATAAATAAAGTATTTAAATCTTTTGGGCTGGAGAGATGGCTTAGTGGTTAAGGTACTTGCCTGCAAATCCAGAGGACCCAGGTTTGATTCCCCAGGACCCACGTAAAGCCAGGTGCAAAAGGTGGCGCATGTGGCTGGAGTTTGCAGTGGCTAGAGGCCCTGTCATGCCTGTTCTCTTTCTCTCTCTCTCCCCCTCCCTTTCAAATAATTAGATAAATAAAATAAGTTTTTAAAAGATAGGTGGTACCTGAAAATGGCCACAAGGAATAAAGGTTGTAATAGGAATTCTCTGTGGTGGTGATGATAGTGAGATTACAATGTGAAAACTGCATTCAGAATTAAGTCATTTGTAATACTGTTGTAAATTTGAGTGCCTTTGCTGGTGGACTATGTAGATTATTTGAGACTCTTGGATTTAAGGTATTGAGTTTTTATATTTATGAAAATGGACAAGGGAATATAAATACTTTTATGTTAGGACATTACAGAAGGTCAGTGTGTTGTAATGTGATTTCCAAAGTTATAAACAAGAAGTAAGTGGAAGAGAGAGATACTTTCAGGATATTGAAACAGTGGGATGGGCCTGAGGCAACCAGATAATGAAATCCTGGAAAAACCTGGAAAGGAGGGAAACCTACTACACACTCCATCCCATTCCCAAGGATGTTTTGTGAAAGAAGGCCTCTTGCTTAGGGCAAAGTTACTGGTTGGGTAAGGAGATGATTTTGTATGTAGATATTCAGCTTTCATGAGTTCATGAATTTATACAGTCAGTCCACTGAGGTTACTCCTGAGAACTTAGTGTTTTAGACCCTGTGCCTGGCCTGGGAACTGTGTTGACGAGCAAGGCAAATGTCCAGTTGTCACTCATTACCATTTGATACATAACGACAGCAGGGCTGGGGAATCATAAGGAAGGAGAAAGATGTAGGAAAAGTGAAACCATCAGTGGTCTGGGGAATCAAAAGATGGGAAGGCTTCAAGTAAACTGACATTTGGAGAGCCGAAGGTGTCAAAGGGTGGAGGATACGTCAAAGGGTGGAGGATACATCAAGCAAGGTGAAGAGCTTGGGAAAACAACCAAGCGAAAGTGGATGCAGAAAGTTCAGGGATTCAAATTAGTGTGGCTGGGGCTCAGGCAAGAAGGGAGTGGCAGAATGTGGGCTGGGAGCCAGTAGAAGCATGGAGAGCAGTTTGGGTTTGTTGTCCACCAGCTAGAAAAATGATGCACTAACATGAGCTAATGTTTGTTGAGTGCTTGCCATCTGCCAAAACCTTTGCCTAGTACTTCTAGTATTGTTATCTCTTCTCAAAACGACATGGATGGGAAAGCGACTCTGGTTTGGAATATAGATGACCTGTTTCTGTCTAGGCTGGAGCAATGATCAGTTCTACTTTACAGATGATGAAAATAGACTGAAAGATGTTAGATGCTTTGCCCAAGTTCATATGTTTACTAAACACTAGAGACAGGACTTTTTCACAGCTGTGTGTCATGGAAACCTGCTGTTAAAACTATGTTCAATTTGCCCGTGGGTTAGCCCTAGGTTTAAAGCAGGACCATGCTGGAAACTAAGAGACTTGTGAGGATTCCTGTAACATTTCTTCAAGAGATGACTATGGAGGGTAAGATTTGAAGGCATGGAGGGAAGTGGAGAGAGGTTTATGAAGGTGCAGAATGAGCAAGCATGAAATTTTTGGAGGAGGAGATTGCTTTCCCTTCACAACGTATTTTTGGTGTCAATTATCATTCTTATAATACTATGTCATATCAATACATCTTTTGTTCTGCAGATGGACATAGGTTGTTTTGCTATTAAGCAACATGTTCTTAGCATACCAAAATAGATTTGAATTATACATTTTCTTCAGTCTCTTTGTGAAAGTAGGTGTACTTGTATAGATGTTAATGTTTCCTTATGACTATAAGCTATTTTCTAGTAATCCTGTAAATCACTTTCGGCTTTTGAAATCAGGTTTTCCTTAATTATATATTTTTTCATTGACTTACTTCTTCAGTGGTATAATTGATGTATTATTATTTCATTTATCTCATTCATTTGTTTTTGTTTTTCATTTTCATTGGTAATAGTGGAAATGGCTAGATAACAGAAATTCAAGTTTAAAAAACATCTCTTAGAAAGGGGATGCAGAAAGGACTCAGTAGAGAAGAGCATTTGCTGGGCAAAAGACTTGACTTTGAACCCAACACCTGTGTAAAGAGCTGCACAAGACCACACATGGCTGTAACTGCAGTGCTAAGTGGGTGGAGACAGGAGATTGTTGGAACTTACTGGTCAGCAGTCTAACTGAAAAACAAGGAGCTCCAGGTTCAGTGAGAGACTGTTTCAGGGAAGTAAGGTAGAAGAGCGATAGAGGAGGGCACTTACCATCATCCTCTGGCCTCCACACATGAGTACATACACATGCACACAAAGTCTCTTAGAAAAGGTGTGGACATGAGGAAATAAGCATAAGGTGCATATAGTGGTGCACATCTGTAATCTTAGTGTTAGGGAGGCAGAGACAGGGAATCCCTGAGGCTTAATGGCCAGCTATCTAAATGAACCCATGAGGTCTAGCATCAGTATGAGATATATGAGACCTTATCTCAATGAATAAGGTGAAGCAATTGAGCAAGACCTCTCATGTTAATCTCTGGCCTCCACTCAAATTTCCACACATGTACATCTACATGCATATAAACACACACACACACACACACGCCACTCATATACAAAAAAAGAAAAAAGGAAATGTGGGCCAAATATGATTAGTACGTTCCTTATCTGTGAATTGGTAAAAGGATGTCATCAAAGATTGCTATAGTCATTGTAGAAAGTATCTTGAAAATTCCAAAGTGCTATGCAAACTTTTAATATTCATTTCTTTTGGAATTTTAAAGGGTTTAGGCTTCTGTTTTAGCAGTTTGTTGTACTTTGTGAAAAACCTATGATAGCACACAAAGTACTTTATTTTTGGTTTACAGAAAATAAAAATGTAGATATGGAAAAGTACACTCTATCAGTGCATGCCCTGAAGAAACAGAAGGTGAATGTGCTCTTCCTATTACCTCAGAAGGAAGGCAGCTTTGCTATGCATCCTGCAAGATGCCCTTTCTGTTTGCTGCATACCTACCTCATACTCCCTTTTCCTCTCAAAAATAGCCAATCTTGACTTTTGGAGAAATGATTTACTTATGTTTCCATCTATTTTATCTTATTTCTCAGAAGTGTATCCCTACACATTATGGGGTAGTCTTGCCCTTGGTATGCTACGTCTTAAGATTTATACCCTTTCTCTTTCCCGTGAAGAATGTAATGAAGGACCAGGCTCACTTTACCTGAAGTTTCCCAGTCAGGATTTTTGTGGATGGTACAAGCATGGAGCATGCCAGCAAGCTCGTCTGTGTTCTGAACTTTCTGCACACTGGCAGCTTGGTCCAGAGGCTTGCTCAGATTCATGTTGGAGCCCTTTAGGTAGATTAATAGGCAATCCTGGATTCTGGGACCCAGCTTTTAAAATGAGGGCTGTGATCCCCACATGGATTCATGTAACCAAATGTGGAGATTGCAAAGAAAAATGTGGCAAGAGTAAAAGTCTTTGAAACATGTAATGACCAAAAGTTAATTCAAAATCTAGTGCATAGTGAGTCCATGTTATTTCTGGCTGTGCTCATCTAAGTTGCATCCTGTGAATTCCCTATAGCTTTGGTTCTGAACACACAACATGTGCACTTTACACACCATGTGCTGTCATGCCCCACAATGCCAATGAATGTTACCTAAAACACCTCAGCTCCAGTTGAGACTTTAGAATGTCATGAGTTGCAGTGTTTGTACTATACATAAGGACATTTTCTCCTCTTATAAGAGTTTAATGGTTTAATTATGGAAAACAAAGACTTTTAATGTGTGTTTACTGCCATTCTCTAGCATGTATTAAATGAGTGTATGCTGGATTGTATTTTGTTAGATAAACAAGAACATTTATCTCATTAGTATGCAAATTGTCTTTCATCTTTAATGAATGGTAAAATAATATGGAAACCAAAGAATAGTGTTAATAATTTCTTTATGCCCTGCTCACCCTGTGGCTCTTACACTCTTTCTAACTTCTTCCACAGTGTTCCCTGAGCCTTGGTGTGCACGTTAGAAGTTGGATTTAGTTTTGAGTTCTTTGTAGTTTCTGGTTTTCTACTCTGATGAGTTTTCAGTGACCACAGTGTCTATACCATCTCCCTAGAGCTGTTGCCAGCCTAGGGGTGAGAAAAGTGCTCATGTCATTGCTTCCTCTGCAGTGTCTCCTGGGACTTTGCAGATGTGGTAGAGGTGACATGTCTTGTAGTAGAAAGCTACCTGAAGAAATTAAAGAGGTTCTCCAACAAAGAGTGAGAGCAGTTTGGATTAAAGGGAATAAGAATAGTTATTTGAGAGACCTTTTGATGTGTTTAGCCAAACGGCAGTAGAGACTTTTCTCTGGAGTCTATGAGTTTCCTATTCATAGGATTCTGACTTGGTTCCTTGCAGAAGGTATGAGTTCTCTCACTGAGCAGGCCTCATGTCCAATCTGAGAAGAGTTGGTTATCTGATTAGGCTGTGTGCCACTATTGCACATGTGTGTACATTTTGCCTGACTGGTTGATTTTATTGATTGCAGAATTGCCTGTTTATTCACACTTTTGGTGACCACTAGCCCCCAGCAGTTCCCATAGCATTGTCTAGTATGAGGGATAGCCAGGAAGGAACTGGTTTTCCTCTTAGCTCCAGCATGGTCACTTGATGTCCTGTGTTCACAATCTGTGATGTCTTCAGCAATAGGGTCTTACCTTTTAGCTCTGGCAGATAATTTAGTGTTTTGGTGATGGCCTACATTGTTTTGGGGTCCTCATAGGCCTCCCTAACAGCTCACTGTGGAGGGTAATGCAATTCTGCCCCTGGGATTTGCCAGCCAGAACCCATGGTTTTAGGATTAAGCTTTCTGTACCTTTTACAGGACACTGCCATCCAGGCCATCCTCTATCCTCTGCACCTTCCCCACCCTTCTTTTTGAGGATTAAATCTTGTAGAATGCTATCCAGGAGGAAAGGGTTTATGGTACTGATTAATGTCAACCATTTTGGCAATCCACCCCTCCCTGAACACCCTTCCACCTTTGTATTCATTCTTTCTCTCCTTCCTTTCCCCTTCCTCCCTCCCTTCCATCCTTCCTTCTCCTTCCTCCCTTCCTTCCTCCCTCCCTTCTTTCGTTCCTTCCTTCCTTCCTTCCTTCCTTTCTTCCTCTCTCTTCCCCCCGTCTCTCTTTCCTTCTTTCTTTCCTTCCTTCTTCTTCTCCAAGGCATGCCTCCCTCTCAGAGACTGGTTGAGACCTTCAGAAGCCCACAGTAAATACCAATAGCCCCACCAAGGAGGGTCCTCAGTGGAATGGAGGTGGGAAGAGGGGATATGAGTGTAATCTCTGAAAAACAAAATTAAAATTAAATTAAGAATATTCAAGTAAAAAGTAAAAATCTTTATGATTTATTTGTGATAAATGTTTGATTTGTGTATCTATTTTATACACCTCTCAACTCAGCATTGAATAAAAGTTTCTCAGGCAAAAAGGGATGAGTAGAAAAAGTTTAAGAAGCTATTTTCTCAGAGTCCTGACTTTCAGTTATCTTATCTTATTTATTTTTTTTTGTGGTATGAAGTCATTGATGTATAATGTCTTCAGTTTGTTATTTAAAGGGAAACTGTGGGGGCTGGAGAGATGGTTTAGTGGCTAAAAGCACTTGCTTATAAAGCCTGACCAGAATCGATTCCTAAGTACCCATGTAAAGCCAGATGCACAAAGTGGCACATACATCAGGAGTTTGTTTTCAGTGGCAGGAGGCCCTGGTGTGCCAATACTTACTCTCTCTCTGTGTTTCTATCTCTCTCTCTCTCAAAAAATAAATAATATAAAAAAGAAAATATTCAATACACTGGAGAGATTGCTCAGTGGCTAAAGGTGTTTGCTTGCAAAGTCTGATGGCCTGGGCTTGATTCCATAGTACCCATATAAAGCCAGATATACAAAGTGTCGCATACATCTGAAGTTTGTAGTGCAGGAGGCCCTTGCACATCTATCCTTTCTCTCCCTCTCCTCTTTCTTCTTCTTTGCAAATAAATAATAAATAAAAAAAATTTAAAGTAAAAATAGGACTGCACAATAATGATATTCTAAATGCATACTGTCTTTGCCAGTTTTTAGTTTGGCTTCTTTTAATTCTTTTAATTGCTCTTTTGTCAGTTAATAAAAGGCCTGATAAATACTTAATCCTTTCCTATTATCAGGTTTTTTTTTTTTTTTTTTTTTTTCTGAGACAGGGTCTTGCTCTAGCCCAGCTTATTTGGAATGCATTCTGTAGTCCAGGTTGCTCTCAAACTCACAGAGATCCTCTTACCTCAGCTTCCTGAGTGCTGGGATTAAAGGCATTCACCACCACACCCAGCTTTTTATCAATTTTTTAGATAATGGACTGGTGCCATGCTAACCTCTGAAAGTAACTAATTTTTCCTTACAGACATATACACTCATGGTTGCGAAACACTGGGGAGGTTATTCCTTGGCAATTGTGCCAATCATTTGAGTAGTAGCTTATGAGAACAACCAGCACCCCTTCTTTTCTGCTCCTTTCTGATCCCTGTCTCACTTTCCTCATCTCTTCTTTGACACCTTCTTTGAGAGCATAATTCTCAAGAGTTATCATCAAGCATAGGTTAAGCTTGCTAAGACCGAAGAGGTTTCTATCACATAACTTTTCCAATCATTATTCCTTCAATCCTCCCACCATTCTGAATTTTGACACTGTAGTTGGGTTTTACCTTCCTATTGAACGTCATAGAACTAGGATCATACAGAACACATTATTTTGTGTTTAGCATCCTTTTCTCAACTCTGTGGTCATAAGATTCATTCATGTTTTGCACATACTACAGTTTTGTATTCTGTTCCAAAAACACACCAACATGTAATGCACTCATTCTTCCGTGGGTGAACATATAGGTTGTTTCTGGTTTGTAGCCACCATGACTAATGATACTGCAAATGCTCTGTATAGTTTCCTTGCTGCACACGTGTACAGGGTTTTTGGGGATCTGTTTCTCAAAGTGAAATTTATGATTGGTAGTGTGCATATATCTTAAGCTTTACAAGCTAATTACAGTTTTACAAACTTACTGTACCAACTTATAATCCTACCAACACCACAGGAAAGCCTCCATTACTGCATACCCTTGAAAACACATGGCATCTTCAGCTGTTGGTTTTAATTATTCTGGGGATGTGCCTGATAAGTTACTATAATTCTTGTCTGTAGTGTCTTGATTACTCATGATTTTTAGCACATTTTCATTTGTTAAATGCCCACCCCTGAGGTTCTTGTTTTATACATATACATATTGTTGTTGGCCTTATTTTTGATTGCTTGATTTATAAAAGTTCCTGTTTTGCAAACATAAATTCTGGATATAAGCTCTCTAAATTATAAATATCTTTTCTGTGTCTTTCTTCTTCAATATCTTAATAGTATCTCTTGTGGAACAGAAGTTCTTGACTTTTATGCAATCAAGTAACAACCTTCTCCTTAATGACTAATGCCTTTCATGTATTTTTAAGAAACTTTTCCCAACCCAGAAGTCATTAAGTTAAATTACTGTATTGCTTTTTCACATTTAGATCCATAATTCACACAGAGCTTTTGTATATGTGGTAAAGTAAGAGTTAAATTCCCCTACCCCCATTAATATCTAATATGCAGCCTTTCTGTCTGAGGGAAATCAGTACATTCCTTATTCTCTACTTCCTCAACCCTAGGGAAGAAAAGTGCTTGTGGGTGTTGACCCACCTCTCTGGGTTCCTATTTTAGTCTCATACTCTGCTACTTTTACTTTGGTGTCTTTAGGAAGACATTTTGTTATTTTGCATTACTCAGCCCCTTCCTTTTTATTTTTATTTATTTATTTGAGAGAGAGAGAGAGAGAGAGAGAGAGAGAGAGAGAGAGAGAGAGAGAGAAGCCCCAGGGCCTCCAGCCACTGCAAATGAACTCCAGATATGTGCGCCCCCTTATGCATCTTGCTAGCTAACATGGGTCCTGGGGAATCGAACCTGGATCCTTTGGCTTTCCAGGCAAATGCCTTAATCGCTAAGCCACCCCTCCTGACCTACTCAGCTTCATTCTGTTTCTTAGGGACAATGTTGATTAATATTCCATGGTTCATAGTGAAAAAAGACATGTCTTCTCACTTTCCTCACTTGCTGACAATGAACATGTCTGAAATACAAGTAATGACCCATCACCTCATTTTGAAGCAAGCATTTCAGTCACTCCAGGGTTCTTTGGGGGAACATGTCCCAATGTTCACTCTTTGCTCCTCTATATGGTTTGCAGACAAACAAGGGACTGTGGTCAGATGTCTTTCTCCTCAGAGTTTCTGACAGTGAAAGTACGATCAGCATCAACAGAGATTTTGCCACTGCTTCCACTTAAGGCTATTAAAGTGTAGTGGACATGGTAGGGGCTTTAGAACAAACTGTTGCATTAATCTATTTGAGCACAGACACCTTTCCTTGCCAAGGATCTCAAAAAATTACCTTTCCAGAGACCTTCCTTAATGGGCTGCTTTAAGTGAAAATAGCTTCCTCTGTAGTAACACAAGATCCTTCATATCCTGTCTCTCTGTTTCTCTTCTCATTCCTGGCCTGTCCTTTTTGTACTCTCTGTTCCCACTGTTAGCAGCTACTTGAACAACCCTGTGCACTCTGCTCTCTTCTGTCCCCCAATTTTTGGTTTTACTGGCCCTCTATCGAGACTACTTTGCTCTGTTGGGAATGTGGGAGTCTCTTCCATTCTTTCAGAGCTCTTCCCTGTTATGCCTTTCCAGCCCTCGAGATGACATCGGTGCCATTTGTCTGACTCCCTCCAGCTCCCCCTCCTTTCCTTGGGACCCCAGGAGAATAGGGCTTGGCTGGTCTTCTACCTCATGCACATGTATGGTACGGTGCTTGAGCGCACAGAGCACGTACCAGCAGTTCCAGCGTACTTATTCCAAGATGCTACTGAGTGCTCCCCCCATAGGTAAAGACCCACACTAGGCTCTAGGAACAAAGAAGAAAAAAATCAGTAATGTGCTTGGAACTCACATCTTCATTGACATGGATGTTCCCTTGAACAAGCACAAGATGCCTGCCAGACACCTCTGTTTAAGCTGGTTGACCCCAACATCAAGGAAATACAGGCTGGCTCTGTTTGCTATTGGGAAAATCATCTTTATCCAGTGAGCCTTTGTCTGGTCTGCAGTAAGAGAGGTTAGAAATGAGTCTCTGGGGGCCAAGAATGTTGCATCACTTGTAGAGACTTAACTGAAGTTCAGGTCCATCATAGGGTCCACTCACACGTGACTCTAACTTCAGCTCACAGCTTCACTCATAAAACGTAATCTCAAGCATCTCTTCAAAAGAGATGCCCCAACAGGATTCTTCCCTGGGGCAGCCATTTGAAGTGGGGCCGTCATTTCTCTTATCTGAGTCTTCATGGATGGAAAACAGATTTTAATTAGGTTCTGGTATGAGTACAAGCTTGAGCACATTTACATAACTCACATACTTGTATAGTACCCTCTGTCTCAGTGGTTTGACTTTCTTCAGTTTAAGTTACTGATGGTGAACAAGAAGGGTACTTTAGTATTGTTCTCTCTCTCCCTCCCTCTCTTCTCTGTCTCTCTTTCTCTCTGTCTCTGTCTCTTTCTCTCTCTCTCTCTCTATATATATAATTTGATAAGTTCACATAATTTTTATTACAATATATTATAATTGCTTTATTTGATTAAATATTGTTATTTTCTTACTGTACTTAATTTATAAAATAAATTTTATTATATGGTATAGTAATTTGAATGTATGTGCCCCCATAGATGCAGATTTTTTAAATTAATTTATTTATTTGAGAGAGCACTAGAGAAAGAGGGAGAGAGAGAGAGAGAGAGAGAGAGAGAAAGAGAGAATGGGTATGCCAGGGCCTCCAACTACTGCAAATGAACTCCAGATGCATGTGCCACCTTGTGCATCTGGCTTATGTGGGTCCTGGGGAATCAAACTGAGGTCCTTTGGCTTTGTAGGCAAACTCCTTAACCGCTAAGCTATCTCTCCAGCCTAGCTCAGTTGTTTCATTAAAGTGTGTTACTTGCATTTTCAGCTGCCTGGCTGGAAGAGGTGTGACTGTGAGTGGATAATGGGGTCCAGCCAGAAAGTGTGCTTGGGGGTAGATCTGAATTTCTAGCCCAAAGGTATGTAGAGTCATCTGAGCTCTGCCTGGCCCTGATGTTGGTTGTCCATTCCCTGCTATTGTGCTGCTGATACATGCTTGCTTTGGGTATATGCTGGCTGGTGGTCATTTCTCTCTGCTTGGATCTATGAAAGGGGGCCCATATATTCTGCCATTATGGAACTTCCCCTGGATTTGTAAGCCTAAAATAAATCTTCTTCCTCCCAGAAACTGTGTCATTTAGAAGTTCATCCCATCAATGTGGAGCTGTTTACAACATATGGATAGGTTAAATGTGATATATTTAGGACTCAGTGCTATGTGTAGTTTCAGGCATTTACTGGGGGGGGGGTGTCTTAGAATGAATCCTCCATGGGTATTGTTATAATTATTATCATCAATAATGACCATGGTAGCTATCATAATTTGTATACTTGTCATGTTTCATGTGAGTCAATGAAGTTCTCCCTTTGTAATCTTGCAGTGTCCCAGACACTAACCAATCTGTATGGGACACAATTTAGTGAGAATGTGTGTGGAACCAGACAGAGCTGGGTCTGACTGTGTTCACTGTGGCTTATTGGCTCTGTGACCAGGGGTTACTTTCACTTCTCTTAACTTTAGATCTTCCCTATAAAACAATAAATCGAGATTCATAGATTCGTCAAGAAGAGGAAATATAATGTGTAAGTGTTGCCCCCTCTCAGTGCCTGGCACAAAGCCAATGCTGCAAGCTTAGCTGCTTTCCTTGTGGTGCACTGAATTCCTCTCTGGAGCTTGTAGACTTGGAAGCAATGGGCTGAGCTGGAGTTCCATGCCTAATTATGAGCACTGTGGTGTTGCGCACTTGGGATTTGAAATGCTAGGTTATATCCCTGCTGAATTATGGGAGATTTATACTCCCTAACTTCCAGGTTTGGGTCCATGTACCCTCAGCTTCATTAGAGACCTGTACCATGAAGGCTGATGAGGTGTTAGGTAGCTATTTCTTCTGAGTTGAAACATTCTTAAGGAAGGTTCTTAAGAGTCAGAAAGTAAGCGATCTTACTTTCTGTGTATATGGATACATAAGTAAATGAACATGTTAACTTCATCCAAGAGTATGCTATGGAAATGTGCTTCATTTCGGAATGAATCCTGGCTAATACTTCCAGGACCCTAATAATTAACCTAATCCTCACTATTTACCTCATGAGCTGTGGAAAAAGGTCAGAACCAGGAGTAGGGTGTGTTGGTGGTCATGGTAGCTCCTGAAACTTATAAGATTTACAAGGCCCCTCCCCCAAGGGTATGTAAAGAGCAATTATTTCCTGCAGAGAGACTTTGCCCAGCAGAGCTGGCTGTCTGTCAGTTGTGTAGGCAGCTGCAGAGATGCAGCTTTCATGCTGGCGTGGGCGTTTTGGTGATGCTGTGGCTGAGTCATCCGTGCTCCTATACGTGACCTCTGCATACTCACTGGTTCACTAAGCTAGACCTGACTGGAATTGTTCTCAACTTTTATTAGTGCCCTTTCTAGGGTAAATAGGTGTTTGTTCATATCTCCACAGGAAGAGTCACACATCATGAGGATTAAAGAACATGTGTGCAAAGAACCAGCCACTCTTACATAGGCCTCTGATACAGTCCCATGTCTGGAAGGACTCCAAAGCTTATTTCTTTCATTTTACTTAGCAATCTCTTTCTTCAACTAGAAAGAGTACAGAAATTCTAGGGCGACATAACTGTACAAAGAGATAAAAAATTATTGAATAAAAACCACGTATGAGTAAAGAATTACATTTCTTCTGTAGGGACCACCCTATTAAATAGCCTTCTAGAAGGGCTGACTTTAAGTCTCTTTCACCATGACTCTCAATACATCCGACTGCTGGCTCTGACCCTCCTACAGCTCAGTCATGAGGTAAATTGTGAGGATTAGAATAGATTAGTTATTTTAATGATGAAGGTTTTGGAAGTATTAACCAGGATTCCTAACCGAGGCACATTTCCATGTTGTTCTCTTGGATGAAGTGAACATGTTCATTTACTTATACATACATATACACATCTATTCAAAATGTATTTAGAGATTCACCATATGCCAGGTACTCTTCTATGCACTGAGACTAGAAAGATAATTAAGATAGAACAAAGAGAAGCATCAAAGAGTTCATTCACTTTCTTATAATGAATCAGATGCCAGAGCTCTACAGAAACTCGGAAAGGCTGTTAAGCAATCAGTACAAGCTTGTCAGGCAGAAGGAACAGTGTGCAAATGTGCAGAGGTATGGGAAGCCATTGTACTTATACTATGTCCAAGATCAGTTATGGTTGAAGGACAGGTTGGAGGACAGCGTGGCACAAAGTAATGAACATAGGTTAATTGCTCTACTGAAATTTCTTAGTTTTGTGACATTAGTCAAATTATTTAATTCTCTGCATATTATTTTTCTTTTAAAACCTTGGGATTTTGTTGATGAAGCTGATAAAAATATCAAATATAGCCCTTATGTGATTAGTGTTGTTCTAATATACTCCACATGTTAAATTTTGAATATTTTAAAACCTTCAATGAGATAATTACTACCCTCTAATATTTGTTTTTGTAGACAGAGAAAGAAAGTCAAATACCTCGAAGAGTTATTGTGATGATTCAATGGAGTATGCACATGTGTATGTGTACACACACACATGCAAAATCTGCTATCATTCTCTATGTTCAAAACCATGATACTTTAGATTCCAGGAGTAAAAGAGTCGAGACTATCCTGATTGCATAATATAGCTATTGTAGAGTTTGCTACATTTTAAAGAAAGAATAGATTTTTTTCCATCATGTTTTTAAAGAAATCATAGAGGGGAAGAACTAAACTTTTCCTTCCACTAGAACATTTACAGCTCTTTCCCAAGGTCGGTTTTCTCCTTTCATGACTTTGTTAGATCTTACCAAGGTTGTCTTGACAGCCTGCCACTATGAAATTTGTCAAACCGTGCTGGGAAATGCTTGTCTTGAGAAATCCTTTCTTATGTTCTATATGGGAACATCTCAGTATCTTGTATCACTTAGCCGAACAGTTTCGAGCTGAATCCTCCTCCCCTGAGTTTAGCAACAGAAGATCAAACAAATATTCAGAATTCCATAAAACCTATATGACCATTAGGAGAAAGGCAAACTCTCAAAAGCAATAGTATAGGAGGGCAGCATGCTCCCAGGTGGCTCTTAGTGGATCGTGACCAAAGGTAACATCAGAAACAGTATGGGGAAAAACAAAGGCCTTACCGGCAGACATATGTTGCTAAACTAAACTTCTGTATATGGGAATATGAAGGGTGAGTATGGAGGAAGTGGGACAATTCAAGGAGAGTTTTTTTTTTTTTTTTTTTTTTGGCTAGGCTATGGAGGTTGAAAGTCTTCCCATAGTTAATGGGACATTTTTGAATAATGAAGCCAGTGAAATAACCAGATTGGAAAGTCATTGAAATCACTGGCCTCAGTAGATACAAGAGGTAGAGGAGCTAAGGTGATATTGTGTCACAGTGGAACAGGATGATATTCTAACAGAAACAGTGGATGGGTAAGGAAGGATATGCATTCATAAGATATTGAGGAGGTAAAAATTTTAGAGTAGGAAATTATTTATAGTTAAAAATTTCATTTAGGACCCTGGTCTTTATTTTTGGATATAAATCGTAAGAGAGCTCAGAAAGGAAAAAAAAATATCAAAGGTTTTCACAGTAAGAATATTATATAGATATCAAGAGTACATTCTACAGCTCCCTTTATTTTTCCCTCCAGGAGGAGACAATGGGAAAAATCTGATAAACTTGTACCTCAGAACAGTAAGAGTGCTCATGATAACTGGCAAATGTGTGCACATTCCATAGTGAGTTCATACATGATTGGCTGGGTGTCCTGCAAAAGATGGGTCTGGAGCATCCTGATATGACCTTCTTTACAGCTAACAAACCCATCCACCTTACCTCTCAGGTATTAATAGGATAACCTATGTACATTATTGTGCATATATTATTATTTGGTAAGTTCATCTCATTTTTCACATTTTACCAAAGTTTTGCTAATAGCAGCAAAGCCTCTTTTGTTGACAAGGTCTCCTGTTTATCTTTTAAAATTATTGTTTTACTATGTTTAAAAAATTTTTTTTATTAGCTTTCAAACTTGGGGCCAGAGGAATGGCTCCCATACAGAAGGGTGGCAAAAAGAAAGGGAATTCTGTCATCAAGGAGGTGGTAACCTGCGAATACACCATAAATATTCACAAGTTTTTCCATGGGGTAAAGTTTGAGAAATGATCACTTGGGAACTCTTTTGTTTGCCATGAAGGAGATGGGGACTCCATACGTGCATATCGACAACATGCTCAACAAAGCTGTCCGGAACAAAGGAATAAGAAATGTCCCATAACATATGCATGTATGGTTGTCTAGAAAGCAGAATGAGGATAAGATTCACCTAACACACTTTATCCTTTGGTTACCTATGTCCCTGCCACAGCATTCAAAAATCTACAGTCAACATGGATAACTAACTTCTGAGTATCAATTAAAGTTATAAAGCTGCAAAAATTTTTTTAATTATTTTTTCTTTATTAGTTAGTTTTGTATTCAGCAAATACAGTCAGTTTGGTACCATTATTAGGCTCATCCGTGACCTACCCCCTCCGCTTGGCCCCTCCTTGTTGAGGTATATGGGTCATGCATTGTGGAGTTAGCCCACAGTTATGGGTAAGCTAAATGTCTCTGCATATCATGACCAACAAGTGGCTCTGACATTCTTTCTGCCCCCTCTTCCGCAAAATTTCCCTGAGCCATGTTGGGTTCATTTTTGGTCTGCTTCAGTGATGAGGTATTGGGGGCCTCTGAGGCTCTGGCTCTCTGATTTGGTAAGAGTTGATTTTTCTCTGTGCTGGTCTCCTTCCCCCTTGTGCTGGTATCCGGTTCATCAGGAAAACAGCCCCCTTGCTTGTTTCTCCAATTTTTCTTAGTTTCAGCCAGGGCCCTTTTGAGGTATGATGGGGTGGCTCTCTCCTTAGGATCTACATCTATCTGAAAAAGAGAAGGAGATTCTGCAACGGAGAGTAAGTTAACATCAGGACAAGTGAGATAATCCCCTTTTTTATATAGAGAATTGAATAGGTGTAGGCCCTCTTGTAGCCCACAATTGATGGTAGCTTGATATTGGAGAGTGGGCTTATGTTTGGATATGGTTCTGACTTTTTTCCCAGCTCCAGCTATGGGTCCCATACCAGTGAGGGGATCAGTTAGCCAAATTGAGAGCAGTTGGTTCCCCACCATGGCTGTGTGCCACCACTGCACTTGTGTGGGCATCACAACAAGTTATTTGCTGCTAAGTAGGTTAGACCATGCGTTGCTTCGACAGATATTGGTCATTATTCCCCCAGTCGCCCATGTAGCACCTTCTGGCACTAGACGCGCTGACTGTCTGGGAACTGACTCTCTTCCAACTTCCAGCCATGCCATTCTAATTTGCATGTCAATCACATAAGGTGTCTTTAGCAGTAGGGTCTTACCACTAGCCTTTGGTGGGTCATCAAGTACTCTGACAGAAATCTGTCTGTCTTTTAGGAAACCTTGTAGGTCTCTCTGATCAAAAGCTCATTGTGGATGATAGCCCCATGCTGGTTCTGGGAGTTACAGGTCAGTGCCCACTAAGAAAATGAGGAAAAAGATAACTAATATACAAGAGTTAGAGATAAGAGAGAGAGAGAGAGGGAGAGGGGAAGTGAGGGAGGGAAGATGTAGAAGATTAAGGTTAGTCTTAATCTTACCCTCTCCAGTGTCTTGTGGTTCAGGTGTTCCCTGTAAGGGCCTGGTGAAGGATCAGCCATTTGGTCTGTCTTTTAGTAAGTAGAAAATTATGGTACCATTGCCATTTGGGTCTAGATTTGTGTTTCCCACCCCTTTGATGCCCTCCCCTCCCTCCCCTTCCATCCTAGTGTCTAGTCTAGGAGATATTGCTGGGTATGTAAGGTATCTTGGGTAGATTCAGGTTAGGTGTTGTAGATGAGTGAGACTATGTGGCGATTTTTTTTCTGTGATTGGGTAAGTTCACTGAGAGTGATCTGTTCCAGGTTCAAACATTTTTCCTCAAATTTCATTGTGTCATTTTTTCTTACAGCTGTATAGAATTCCATTGTGTAGATATACCACATCTTAGTTATCCATTCTTCTAGTGATCAACATCTGTGTTGATTCCAGCACTTAGCTATTACAAATTGAGCCACTATAAACATGGTTGAGCAAATCTCTCTGGCCTGTGGTTTTAGGGTCGATGCCCAGTAAGGGAATAACTGGGTCTGTTGGTATCTCTATACTCAGCTTTTTCAGAAGTCTCCATATTGCTTTCCAAAGTGGTTGTACCATCCTACATTCCCACCAACAGTGGATGAGTGTTCCTACTTCTCCACATCCTCGCCAGCACTTATTTTTATTTGATTTTTTGATGTTTGCTATCCTTGTTGGGATAAGGTGGAATCTCATAGTTGTTTTAATTTGCATTTCTCTGATGATTAGGGATGATGAACATTTTCTTAAGTGTATGTTTGCCATTTCTATTTCTTCCTCTGTAAACTGCCTGTTCAGCTCTTTGCCCCATTTTGTGAGTGGGGTATTTGACTTCTTACTGTTTAGATTTTTGAGTCCTTTGTAGATTCTAGAGATTAGGCCTCTATCAGTTGGAGAACCCGCAAATAAATCTGCAAAATATTTTTAAAATTTATTTTCAAGTTGGGGCGGAGGAAGAGAGATACAGACACCACATTGTGCATCTGGCTTTATGTGGGTCCTGGGGAAATGAAACTGGGCCAGTAGAGTTTTTAAATGAGCACCTTTAACCACTTCATAATCAGCATCTTTAACCACTTAGTAATCTCTCCAACCCCTCCTGTTTAAGGCAGTGAGCGGTGATGTTTGTTGGCTGTCATAAATGCTACTGAAGTGACCCAGTTAATAGGACCCTTTGTCCAATCTGTTGTTACCCTCACCAGTGACATGACTCCTATTTCTGGCATCTCCAGAAGTGGGTGATTAATGAAGATGGCTCACTTGTCAAACATACCATAATTTGGTTACGAAAACCAGAAACCAGAGGAAAGATTTGGGAGAATTAATCTGAAATTTAATGTATCAAAAGATAGAATTTTTGGCAAGTTAGAGCTTTAAAACCAACATTTTAGCCAGGTGTGGTGGTACAGACCTCTAATCCCAGCACTAGAAATGCTGAGGCAGAAAGATGACAAGATTAAGGCTAGCCTGGGCTATATAGAAAGATGCTATCTCAAAAAGCAAAAATACAAGCAAATTGAATATGTTTTATAAATTCAGAGCCATGGAAATCTCTAAATATTTTAATGCCTTTGACATCCATGTACGCCTATGCCCATAACTCCTTCAAAGGGTGTAGCACAAATTGTTGTGAATGAAGTCTTAGAGTTACCACGTTTCATTTCCTCTAACATTTATGATTTAACAATTATTATTATAAATAGCTGCATAACCTTTTCTTCTGTTCATATCCATCACCACTGCCCTGGCTCAGACTCTTCATTTCTTTCCTATCCATCTCAGTAACCCTCTTCATCCATCTCTTTTGCTGTTTTTATTGACAACTTTCATAAGTGTAGACAATAAACCATAAACCATTTCCTCCTCACTTTCCCCTTCACAACTCCACTCTCCATCATATCCCCTCCCCTCTAAATCAGCCTCTCTTTATTTTGATGTCATCATCTTTTCCTCTTATATTAGTCTTGTGTATGTAGTACCAGGAACTGCGAGGTCATGGATATCCAGACCATTTTGTGTCTGGACGAGCATGTTGTAAGGAGTCCTGCTCTCCCTTTGACTCTTACATTCTTTCTGCCACCTCTTCCACAATGGACCCTGAGCCTTGGAAGGTGTGGTAGAGATGTTTCAGTACTGAGAACTCCTCTGACACTTCTCCTCAGCAGTATGGTGCTTTTGGAGTCATCCCAGAGGTCACCGCCATCTGAAAAGAGAAGCTTCTGTAACCAAAAGTGAGAGTAGCATTAATATATGAATGTGAACATTAAGAGAAGTGTTTACTGGGCAGTTTGGTGAGCATAATATATGCATTTAGTCTGATACTAGCAGGCATTACACCCCCAGGGCTCATACTCCCTCCGTCATAGGTTTTCAGTATCAGGCATGTATTCCCTCCCATGGAGCAGGCCTCCAGTACAATTTAACCCTACCTTATTATGCCTCCATACTAGAAATGTTGCCAAGGTAGTCTTTCCTAAACACAAGTGTGATAATATTATCCTAATGTATAAGAATGTTCCAATTCTCACCACCTGCAACTGGTGACCTAAAGTTAGAATATGACATAAACATTTTTTGTTTCATAGGTCAGAATTGATTTGTAATATTAATTTTGGAGTTTTCTTTGGGGCAACAATATTAAGTTTGCTACAACCCCCATCACTGTGTAATTTTCCACATATTTCTTCATTATTTGATTGACCCATACATAAGGCTGCTTCTCCTGTGTACTATGCTAGGGCTTATGCCATCTGCTCTCTGTCAATGTTTCCTGCATCATCGTTGCCAGTCTTATCTGCCTATGAAACACAAGAACGCTTTGGAATGTGTGAGGCATATCGATGCTTCCAAGCCTTTCCACGTGTTCTTCTTACTTCCCAGATCTCCCCAGCCTTCTGCAAAACTTCTTATGACTTGTTCTCATGGGTCCCAGGTTATCATGTCTGGCATAATCTATTGATCAAGCAAATCACTCAAGACAGACTGCATATAAAGGAAGGGAACTTAGTCCCATCTCTCAAAGGGAGAGGTAGTAAACAATTTCAGTCACTTTTAAGCCATAAGAGGCACAACTGGGAGTGGGAGTCTACATTTGCTTGACTTCAAAATCCTTGCTTTTCCCATCAATTGCTTTGTCTCTGCCAGCACCCTGTGTGCGGTAGCCACAGGGTACCTCATGAGCAGGACTCTAGATCACAGTGTAAGTAGACAGCAGCTGTAGAAATTGATACCTGGTGAGGTGTCAGGGTGGCACAGTGAGAAGGGCCAGTGCCAATGCCCTGCTGGGTGAAAGGGACAGCAATGACGTTACTCACACTGCAGGCTGTCTGGACTTTAGAGGAGAGCAGTGGTTGAGAATTGAAGGGAAGTTGCTAATGGGCACCACTGATGGGAAGGAGATGCAGAGGAGAGGGAGCAGGCTCTGGACGGTATACTGGAGGAGTAGGCAGATGGGAGAAGAGGCAGGGAGGCCGAGTCTTCTATCACATCCTCCCCAGGCAGGAAGGAGACTCACTGTAAACCAGGAAGACAATTATAGAAGTAATAGAAGGGGATGGTTGGCATGCCATAACTTCCAGAATACATTTTGTTGTTCTTGTTTTAAAAAGCTCAATGGTGGAAGGTGGTAACCAAAAGCTCTCAGTACATTGGGATCATTGACAGAAATATCTTCTCATATTTGCTCGTGGGACCTGGGTTCTGGGCTATCATGTTGCCTTCTGAATTTCCCTTTGCCTCTCTCTGTACCTTTGCTGCTGGTCTCCAGAGTTCTGTCCTGAGCCTGACCATCCTTCCTTTCTCCCTTATTTCTCCAAAATGCCTTTAGCTACTGTCTTGCTGGTAATGTGCTCCATCCCCAGCCAAGAGCATCCTTCCTCCTTCAGCACCAGCCCTGTGGGGCACTTGAATGTCCAATGGACATAACAGCCTAGCAATTTACCATCTCCGCTGTATTTCTAGCCACTGGCTCAGGAACCCGGTACTTGTCGTTTCCCCTCACTCCCCACAGCCCGTCAGTTATTAGCTGGGTTGCATAACTCCTCTTACAAAGCCCAGAAGCCCATTCCTCCCGGCCCTTCCTCACTTCAGCTGCCCTGATTCAGTGCTTCAGTGTGTGAGGAGTGGCATTTCTGTGCTGTAAAGATGAGTTGGAGAACAAGCTAGGGGTTTGGGAGGAGAGAGTATGAAGAGGAAAGGACCATGGCTAGGCGAGCCTGCTGGAGATATATATATATATATATATATATATATATATATATATATATATTTTTTTTTTTTAGTTTTTCGAGGTAAGGTCTCACTCTAGTCCAGGCTGACCTGGAATATACTATGTAGTCTCAGGTTGGCCTTGAACTCACGGCGATCCTCTTACCTCTGCCTCCCGAGTGCTGGGATTAAAGGCGTGCGCCACCACGCCCGGCCTGCTGGACATATTAAGCTGGGGTACTTTGTGTAACAGATTTAAGGATGAAGAGGCCCAAAGCCAGGTGTTTTATGAAGCAGGTGCTGCATTGTCTACCAAGGTGATAAGGGGTGAGATCAGGACATGCAAAGCTATGGAGACAGGTACAGGCTGTGACGCAGCTTGGGGAGCGCTGCAGAGCAACGTGCTCCCTTGCCCTTGGCTGTGGGGGAGCACTATCCAGCGCTATCCTGACGTGCACACCAGGCTGTGTCTGTGGACTTTGCAGTTGCTGCTGACAATGTCCTGCCATTCCCCGCAGAAGTCCTCCAGTCCCCAGAAGCTGCTGCTGGTGATGCCTTCGCCTGGCCTGAGCACGTTCGTCTGCTTCCTGGTGCAAGTCTGGAATCTTCTACAGGTCAAGCTGCTATTTGGGGCTTGGTGGCTCAGAGTTCAGGCATTACCTAGCATTTCCAATTTCTAAGTGCTCTGAAGAGACTGATCCTCAGGATGTGGAATGAGAATGAAGAATTTCCTGGGAGCTTTTGGGAATTCCTAAAATCATCAATTATTCAGTATTATAGTTGCGTTTAAAATGGAAAGTAGTATTCTGTAACTTCATAACTTTTCAAAATATTTCAGCAGGATTTACAAAGAATTATAGCCTGTAGCAGATAGTCAACTGCTAGGAAATGCCAGTGACTATTATGGGATAGTATTTGTGTAACATTCATTCAATATCTTGCTAAGACCAAGAGTGGTACTACCACACAGGTCCCAGATGGAAACTGCCAAATTCAAAATAAGGACTATTTTCATTGCTTCCTAAACTTACTTCTTAGAACACCAATAATTCTTTTTTTTTTGAAATTAAATGATTTATTCCCAAATAACCAAGGAGTCATTGTAATCATAAATATGAATACCTCAGTATAAAAGCAAATATTTAAGAAATTGACTAACATCTGAAAGATTTAAGAGGTTACAGCAAATTACATTTCAGAAGGACTTACTAAGAAATATTTAGATGGCATACTTTGATCCAGATTAAAAACAAAACAGGGCTGGAGAGATGGCTTAGAAATTAAGGCGCTTTCTTACAATGTCTAACAATCCATGTTTGACTGTTCATATTCCACATAAACCAGATGCCCAAGGTGATGCAAGAGTCCAAGGTCACACATGTACACATGTGCACAAAGTGAACACCAATAATTCTTAAAGTATTTGCATGAGGAAACACTGAGCATGCACTTATTATTATTAGAAAATTCTCTTATTAGAATAAATATTATGAACACAATATATTATACAACATAAATATTATATTATAAATATATGTTTATAGTATAATAGATAATATATAAATATATTATAGCCATTATTATCACTGTGTTTGTGAGCATGACATTGGCAGCAGCTAGGACCAGGAATGTGCCCTTATCACATGACCAACACCTTGGTCTGGACTTCCAGACTCTAGACATGGGAGACAGTAAGGTATTTATTACATTGTAACATTGCTTAGCTGCACATGTCTCTCATCTCTCTTTGTCCCACACACTATGAATATCTGCCTTCTCTACTTTCGTTTTCCATCTGACTTGGTGGGCTGGTTTGAACCATTGTGTCTCTATGCTAGTCTATAGTAAATTTCCCCATTTCCCTGAATTCTCATCTGACTTTTCTTGGGATTTTGAAGTAGGATATATTAACTTTGGCATTTTATGAATTTGTTGTCTCTCAGAATTTCCCAACAGCAGCGAGTCTAGTTGCTGAGATCCATAATTGACCCCAGATCAACAGCTTTCAATGGATTCCTTCTCCCAGTCTCATTCCAATACTTCCTGTGGAGATTTGGGGTATGGGAATTGAGAAGCGTAAGATGTGACTCCATCAAGGTCAGATGTTGAAACCTTAGCCCCAGTACTCAGAAAAGTGACTGTTGAAGTCAGGTTCACATTACTGGTAGAAATCACCTGACAAAGAGCATCTTGTGGGAAAAACAGGTTTATTTTGGTTTACAGGCTTAAGAGGAAGCTCCATGATGGCAGGGGAAAATGATGGCATGAGCAGAGGTTGGACATCAACCCCTGGGTAACATAAGGTGGACAATAGCAACAGGACACTGTGCCAAACACTGGCAAGGGGAAACTGACTATAACACCCATAAGCCCGCCCCCAGCAATGCAATGCCTCCAGGAGGTGTTAATTCCCAAATCAGCTGGTAACCTAGCATTCAGGATTCCTAAGTTTATGGGGGACACCTGAATCAAACCACCACAGTCCACCCCTGCCCCCCATAAACTGATAGCCATCCATGACTAAAAATGCAATTCATTCATCCAGCTTTAAAAGTCCCATAGTTTTTTTTTTTTTCAAGGTAGGGTCTTATGCTAGCTCAGGCTGATCTGGAATTCACTATGTAGTCTCAGGGTGACCTTGAACTCTCGGCGGTCCTTCTACCTCTGTCTCCCAAATGCTGGTATTAAAGGCATGCACCACCATGCCCCCCCCCCATAGTTTTTATCAATTCCAATGATGTTCATACATCCTCATAGTCCAAGATCTTTTAACTGAGCCATAATACCAAAAACCCATAATGGCACAGAATAAACATTCACATTGCAAAACATGACATTGGGCATAGCAAAGAAATATTTAACCAATATAAGATTTAATCAGGGCAAACATCAAACTCTGTAGTTCCAAGTCTAACAACTCTTGTCAGTGAAAAGTCTCCAAGTCCAATAATTCTAACTAGCAATTCCTCCCCTCCAGCTAGGCTACTCACAATCCTGGAAAACTTCACTGGGGCCAACAGCTCACCTTGGCAGCCATCTCGTGGTCCTTGCATCTCTACTGGGTCTCCACTGCAAACCATGGTTCATCCTATTGGCTCCATCGGGTCTCCATGCAGGCATCTAACAAACCTGCTTCACACTGCCCATGGCCGTTTCCAAAACACAAGACCATGTTGAAAACTCAGTGACCCTCTCTTTCCTGCATTTCTTATACTCCACAATACCAGGTAGGGTGCCAATTTGTTAATCAGGGGGGAATAAAGCAGACTTTGAAGAACAGGACACTCCTTGAGCACTCAGGCCCCTCCAAAAGAGTCTACATTCTTCCTGTTGACCCAGTGAAGGTCAGCTGGCCCAGTTTTAAAGGTTGTAATCTCTCGATTGCAGCTGAATGGGCAGCAGTTCACTGCAAAGATTTTTCTTTCTGTGCCATATCCCTCTGCTCACCCCAGTTCATTTCTACACAAAGCAACCCTGCACAACTTCTCAGGAAATGGGCATAACAGAAAGCTTCTCACACAAACTGCTAGCCCAGTCCAAGCAAAGCTCTTTCTCACCCTCATAAGCCAAACCTCACAGTCCATAGTTCTTATTGCATTCAGGTCTTTCAACTCTGACCAGAATATTCCATCCTGCTCTACTTACAGAACTGTAAGGCATCTCTTAGGCCAAGGTTTCAACTACTTCCACATTCCTCTTGAAAATCAGCTCCAAACGACCAAAACCACACACAGTCAGGTGTCTAGCAGCAATCTCACTCCTCTGTACCACTTTATTGTTGCAGTCAAGTTCACATTGCTGGTAGAAATCACCTGACCAAGAGCAGCATGTGGGAAAAAGAGGTTTATTTTGGCTTACAGGCTCAAGGGAAAGCTCCACAATGGCAGGGGAAAACGATGGCATGAGCAGAGGTTGGTCATCACCCCCCTGGCCAACATAAGGTGGACAATAGCAACAGGATACTGTGCCAAACTCTGGCAAGGGGAGACTGGATATAATACCCATAAACCCACCGGCCAACAATACGCTGCCTCCAGGAGGCATTAATTCCCTAATCCCCATCAGCTGGGAACCTAGCATACAGAACACCTAAGTTTATGGGGGATGCCTGAATGAAACCAGCACAGCGACCATGTTTGGAGAAAGAGGCAATGAAGATCAAATGAGCTCCTGGGAGAGGACACTGTTCCCATGTCACTGGAGCCATGATGACAACAGCACTTCGGACACAGACACACTCAAAGGGAAGTCAGTCATCTAAAAACCTCAGAAGAACCCAGCCCTGCTGGCACTTTGATCTTACACTCCCAGCCTGTAGAACTAGGAGACAGTACATTTTTATGTATGAACTATACAACTTGTGGTGTTTCCTTATTTCCACTGTAGTGAATGAATACAAATTTATCTCTAAATAAACTACCTGACTCTAATTTTTATCTTCTGACCTGTTAACATAGAGACCAGACTGGGTACACAGTTTTTGTTTCTTTCATTGTTGTAGCACATGTGATGGAAGCATTTGTTATCTTTGTGATTGGGTTATAAAGACAAATTGCAGAAAGATAACTTGGGTTTGGTCTTATCTATATCCAAGACCCTTACTCTCCCCCCTCCCCCGCAAAAGCCTGCTGGTGATCCCTCAGGCATTCTCAGTCAGGGGGACAAGGTCTGGACCTTTGTGTTGGCCCTGGCAGGGTGTCAGCTTTGGGTTGGCTCTGGTGGAGCAAGAAGCTTCATTCTTACTTCCTAGAGGTTGCATGTTGACTATGGCAATGGCCCACCTGGTCCCCAGAGCTGTTTACCTGACACTACTATAAGATAAGAAGGCAGATGCATGGAAGTTGTTTTTAATTCCACCATTTATGCTTCCATTTATGTGGAGGTCAAAGTCCTTCAAGCGAGAGTAAAGTGCATGAATTCGGAAAGCAACAAAAGACTGGTAGAATGATGCTCGAGGAGGAGGAACTTGACCTCTGCAAATTGGAAAGCACTGTAGGAATGTTGATATCCTGGGGCAAAAGCTAATGCCAGCGAGCCCTGGAGAATTTTAAAGAGGAAGGGAGACAGGGTCATAGGATGTTGAGGTCTAAAGAGTGACTGGAACCAAGCAGCATGTCTCTGATGAAAAAGAAGCTGGAAATTAACTCTTTGGCTAGGAGACTTAGAATCCTGGCATCCCAGTGTTAGCGGGCCAGGAAGATTTATTGTGGGTAAGTGGCTTGCGGTGCTTGGAGACAGATGTGGCCCTCCTTCAGCAATGCAGCCAGATCATCTGTTTTGCTTTCTTCATAAATATGTCTCTCTGGATGTCGGCAGGGAGAGATTTGGAAATAAAACAAAAAGTCATACTCTATGAGGCATGAAAACCTTAATTTATCACCAGCTTTTTCACCAAATGAAAATGATTTGCTCTTTTCCTCCCCAAAGACTGTTGAATAAATGTTTCAGAAATATACTATTTATTACCATTAATGTATCATTTTTTTTTGAAAACTTACTCACATATAGTCAGGTGTTCTGAAGTGTTTTCATACCTTTGTGCCTATGAAGGTAGAAAGCAAATTGCCTGGGAAGTGTTTCATATATGGTTGGTCATTCTACATAAAGGCTTGGCCTGCTCATCTAGTTTAGTTTCTGCCCTCTGGGGTCATGCATGTGATAAGCTGAGAAAAGCACACGATTGTAGTGACCTTCAGGATGATGCTGGCATTCCCATCCACTCCATGAACCCCACATTCTGTCATATGCCTATCATTCCAGCACTCAGAAGGCTGAGACAGGGGGTCACCATGAGTTTGAGGCTGGCCTGAGATACATAGTGAGTTCAAGGCTAGGCTGAGTCACAGTATGAGACCCTGGAGAGGGAGAGAGAGAGAGAGATTTCCCTGAAGGACAGAATGTTTTCATCTTATGGATTCTGTGGGTCTTTTTATATGCATGTACATAGTATGTGGGCTGATGTGTATATACCCACCCCTAGCTTTCACATGAGTTCTGGAGATTTGAACTCTGGCAGTCTGAGGCTCCCTGAGGCCCTCATGCTTGCTCACTTAACCTCTTGCATACTTAATCTCTGAGTCATCTCCCCAGCCTGGATTCTGTAGCTCTTGATAAAAATCCCATGTCCGTCTTTTCACTGAGACTCATAGAGTCAAATTTGTGGCTCATGATCATTGCAGGTAAATTTTTTTTTTTTTGTGATCAAAGTAATATTGATTTTTTTGCTTTCCTCATCTCCCAGTGCCTTTCATCTGCTTCTTTTTGTATTTTGATCTCATGACATGGAATTCCATGAAATTCTTTTAGATGCTGTTGAGCACTGCCAGAATTTCTCAGAGATCAAGGTGCTCATGGCCCAGGGGCCAGGATGCTGCCTACTGGCCACTCACAGCACATCCCTCTCCAGGACTTGTCAGAAGAGAGCTATCTTGTCCATTATAGGCAACAACCCCTCCACAAAGGCAGTTTTTACCTGAGAAGTTGTGGGTGGAGGAGCGCAAAGGTTTGGCAGTGTTGTCTCTATCAGGACAACTCAATTTCTAAGTTCCCTGTGACTCTGAGAATTCTCACAACTACACAGTACCCCCCCTCAAAGCCTCTGCATTTACTTTTCATATCAAAGTCTGTTGCCTGGGAAAGCTGACTAATAGTTAATGAGAGCAGTGGGATTATAAAGTAGGATCTAAAATGGGATTTTAAGGCTGTATCCGCACCAGACAGCTAGGGTTAAACCTGCATTCGCTGTCAGGTAGAAACATGGTTGTTTAAGGCATGGGTAAACACTGCATTGTTAAAATTGCCCCAGGTGAGAACTGGGCTGAGATTTCAGAGGAAGAAAATTCATGAGCACAAAATCTAAGGCATTTAAAATTGTGGTAAAAGTTGAAAAATGATGAATCAAAACTAAGGATGTTGTGAGTGATCCATTTGGAAACCTACTTCTTTGTTAGCTAATTAAAATGTGTAAGTTCAAAAGAGAGAGCATTTGCACAGAAGTACCCTGTAGGGGTAAGAGTGAAGCATCCAGAAGTCATAAGTTGTTATAGAAAATTTCAGTGCCAGTGTAGGATATATCTCAGAGGGTTGTTGGTTGGAGAAGCCCCTCAGCCCCCCCACCTAAACAATACAGAATATTTACAAGGCTTGTGGTTGCCCACTAGGACTAGTGAAATAGATGGTAATAGCTTAAAGCTGAAGACACTGCATGCTTTAGCCTCAGGACACTGAGAAATCAAGCTAGTGCTGAGTGGGAAGCCTCTTCCCTGCTAGAAAGTGCTATGTAGCCTGCTGGGGGAGAAAAATCATTAGCGGTCTTAACCATCATTGGGCCCTGCAAGCTATACAACTGGCCAGCTAGGCAAGATGTGGCCACTAGTGCAATGGTGGCATATCTGTAATTGGGGGTAACTAACAACTCTCAGATTGGAGGTGCATGGGAAGGCATTCATGCTGGATACTGAAAACCTCATCAAGTCTAAGGCTGGGAGGTTATAAGTATTAGGGAAGAAACTACTATTGTTGTTTGGTTGTATGAGATATATTATGTCCATCAGATTGCCCTGTAAGTACTTAAGTTTGTGCTCATATATTAGTGCTACTCTCACTATTGCCATGGCCCGGAGTCTCCTTGAACTCATTCTCACGGTTGCGTGTGGGTTCCTTGAGATCAGACATGAGAAGAGGCAGAATGCTGACTCAGTTCTTAGAGGAGCTGAATCACGATGTGGGTATAAAGTGAAAAATGGATTGCTGCTCTATTTTGCTACCCAGATGGGTGACATTGAAGGGAAGGAATAGTGGTGAGGGCCATACATCTCCAGGGCAATTTTAACAGTCTGCTTGAGGCCGACCTCCCAGTTGGAGGATTTTGCTGTAAGTCTCAGTGGCCAAAAGTGAAGCACATGCAGCTCCTCATTGCAAGGCTGGAAGCTTGGTCACAGGGCAAAGGGAAATGGTGTTTTCAGCCTGACTCATACTCTGGATTGAGGACATGGCCCTAATGCAAGCCTGGAGCTCTGTTTGGAAGACAGGGCATAACTACTAGGCAGGTATCACCAGACTCTATCTAAGGGTCTC
This sequence comes from Dipus sagitta, assembly GCA_036346955.1. NCBI lineage: Eukaryota > Metazoa > Chordata > Mammalia > Rodentia > Dipodidae > Dipus > Dipus sagitta. The sequence goes on along the minus strand of CM070772.1, from coordinate 130,625,854 downwards.
ATAGGCTACGTTAGGCACAGGCAAGAACTGTATGGCAGGGAAGGCTTTATGTTCTCATCTGCTGTTTCCAAACTTACTAACTCCAGTTCCAAAGTCAACATTGCATTTTCCCCATATTGCATTAGTGGTATTAATATCCTTTTATAATGGGCCTTGCATTATTGGGTCCTTATAAGCAGTGTGAGGAAGCCTGAGAGATTGTAGTATGTGCATGGATATGTTAGTGCTTTATCAGTTTCATAGCAGTTTTCACCGTAGCTAATTACTCAAAATCCAAATATTGATGCTTGCATTAATTAACACTCATATATGTGGACAGCAAGGATGAGGTTGCATTACATTGCCTCATCCTTACCAATGGTTCCTCTAGCTCATATAATAAATTCTCTCCTCTCCAGAGCCCCTTGAATGCTCAGGCAGAGACACCTTTAGGCCTGGCAGCCTTACCAGGACTCTGCCATCTGTGGTATTACACACTGGCTGCTGCAATAAGGTCTGAACTTGGAATCAAAAGATCAGCAGTGGAACCCTTGGTTATTCTGTTATGGGTCAACTCATTTCATGTCTTTGGGACTTGTGGACTTGTGCAAGTCAGAGTGGAACTGTAGACATGGGCTATAGGGAATCTCTGTACTGCCTCAGAATGAAAGTGCATGATTATTTAACTCTCTGAGAGGGCATTCCAAGTGCATGGTTACATGACTTGGTTTCTTAGGGGTATCCATATATAGTCTCATATGAGGCTGGTCCTCAGTAAGTACTCACTGGTTGGTAACCATTGAATCACTTTCCTTTTGTCCAGCTGACACTAGATGATACTGATTAAGTGGACAGTACTTGGTATTTTAAAAGTTGTCTTCTCAAGGCTAGGGTAATGGCTAAGCCAGAAAGTGCTTGCTATGAAAGAATGAGGACCTGAGTCTGCATCTTGTAAAATGCTGGGACTGGTGGAGTGTACTTGTAATCCCTGGAGGTGGAAACAGGAGGATCCCTGGGGCTTGCTGGCTAGTTATTCTGGCTAGATCTGTGAGTTCCAGATTCAGTGAGAGGACTTGTCTCAAAAAAAAAAAAAAGAGAGAGAGAGAGAGAGAGTGCTTGAGATACCAGATGCTGATCTCTGACCTTCACACACCTGCATACACCTGTGCCCATGGATATGAACACACATGCACACACACACACATACACACACACGTGCATGTGCACACGAGAGAGAGAGAGGATAAATGCCTGCTTAATTATTTTCCTGGTTGTATAGCATATGGCTCTAAAGTTGTCATTTCACTTCCCACTCACTGACTATGTGGCCTGGGGCAAGGGACTGAACCTCAAAGAACTCAGAGATGGGAAGCAATACATCTAATTGGGTTGAATGAGCGAATTTTACCCCAAATGAGTTCATGTCCCAGGTACTCATCCATCATACCTGGCAGTTCCTCATACCTGACTCCAACCTGACACTTCCTCACTGTTCAGCTCACTTGTAATGCCTTGGACAGGCAGTGTGCTGCTACTCTTTTCATTACTATAGCAAAATACTTGATATAACCAACTTATAGACAGAAAAAGTATATTTTGGCTCAGGGTTTTAGGTTACAGTTCATGTTCATTTAGTCCTGTTGCTTTGCACCCATGGCAAGGCAGCACATCATTGTGGAAGCAGAGGGTGGAGGAGAACTTTTAAGATGGCCAGGAAGAAAAATTATAACAGACAGGAGTCCAAGATCCCACAACCCTCTTCAGGGGCACACCCAATGACCTTAAGTCCTCCTAGTAGCCCCATCTCACAAAGGTTCCACTCTAAGGTCACACCTTTAAAAAGATTTTATTTTATTTATGGGAGAGAGAGAGAGAATGGGCACAGCAGGGCCTTTAGCCACTGTAAATGAACTCCAGACACATGTGCTACCATGTGCATCTGGCCTACCTGGGTTCTGGAGAGTTGAACCTGGGTCCTTAGGCTTTGCAGGCAAGCACCTTAACTGCTATGTCATCTCTCCAGCCCAGGTCACACCTTTAAAATACGAGTCCTTAGGAACATTCGAGTTCCAAAGTTTAGGAAGAAGTGTGTCTCACTCACTGTGGTGTCCATGCGCTTTGAAGTCTCATTTATCACAGTTGGCCCATAAGACATGTGGCTTCTGTTTTTTACCTTTCCTTTTTCCCAGGTGTAGTTCTGAGCCTGTTTGCTACCTTTTCTGTGAATGAAGACATCTCTTTTACCCTCTTTGTATGTAGAATTTTAGACTCAGTGAGTCCCAGTCTTAATTTCAACTGATGAAACTTAAAACTGTGGAGAATGCATGATAGTGGGTGCCTTTTCCAGAGGTAAACCATTGTGCTTGATTGAGACTGCAGCTGGGTTTACATGACACCCGCCGGAAGAAAATGAAAAGTAAGCTTGACGAAGCACTGTTTCAAAAACCTGCACTTTAGAGTCAGTGGACACAGCCAAGGTGTGGAGTGAGTTTCCCAGATTTTAGATGCTTCTGACCTTTGTTCAGAGAAAGGCCATGGTGAGGTCACTGGTGGTTTTGTCTTCTCCTGTCTCTAATTCTCCACTCACCTTTTCCCAGCCCTCTTTCTCTGCCCTTTTATCATTTTTATTGCTTTTCTCTGGACCATCTCTAGGTCTTGACATCTCTCTTAAAAGGTAGAGGCCACAGACTGGGTAAAGAACGCTAATGAGGAAGGGAACAATATGGAGCCTATTAGGAGGATTAATTCCCATCCCTTGCATATGTTGCTAATTTGTCCCAGCTTTTAAAGTCACATGCAGGGGGCTCCCTAGGATCGAGAGCACAGTCTTTGGTGACCCAAGGTCCTTTCACTGCAGCGGTGCTCACAGACTAGTCATTCCTCGGCTCAGACCTCCTTGATTCGGTTTTGCTTCCGATTAAGCTGCCTTGTCTCTTATTCATCTGCTCTGGGGGAGGCTTTCATATGGGTAAGGGTCTGCCAGGAGTTCAGACTCACTGCCCACTCCTCATTGCTTCCTCACACTCCCAGTGATTGTGCTCTGGGAAGCTCTGTCCCTGGTGTGGCATCCTGAGACCCTGTGTACAGGGGTTTTGATGCTGCTTGCTCTGTGCACGCTGTGAGGTTGTTGGGCTGATTCAGCAAACAGCTGTACCCCACACTCCTAAGCAGTGCTCACGTTCAGTCAAGGCAGCAGAACCCGGGATCTCCATGACCCAGGGGCATGGGAGTTGCTGCTGTGCAAGGCACGTGTTATGAAGGATGCATCTGGTGTGTTCCAGTTCTAACAATGAAGGAAAGCATTAAAGCATGCCTTTAAACCATGACTAAGGGAGGATGGGGGTGTGGGGGAGAGAGGGGTAGGGGCTGCACTTCATTCAATATAGTACTGAGATATCTGCTGAGCATGCCCAAGGATGCTGCTGGAAAATCTGGATACCAACTGAGACAGAAGATAGCCTGGGCAGTTGTCTCAGGACCTGAGCTACCATGCAGTAAAGACTGAGGGTCTTTTTGTTCAGGGCTGCTGGATGTAGGCACTTAGCATGGGGCTCAGGCAGAAGTTCCTTTTTTAATAAACCTCCTGGCCTTAGGTCAGCTTTGGTCCTTATAGCCTTTCCAGGTGTTATTAAAGGATTCTATAAGGACATCTCTCAGAGAATAAGAGAAGACAATGGATATTACAGGACTTTGCACAAAGTACAGTGTTCCACATGAGATAACACTAAACAAAACACACATGTTTCTCTCACATGTGAAAGTTCAGAGGTATGAGATACAAGGTAGATGCAGCAGGTCCATGACCTCATCAGCTTCCCATATGCCATGAAGGGGAAATCAAAAGTATGAGAAAGACATGTTATACGAAATAAAACAAGAATGTGTAATTCTCTTATGCTCAGGTATGTGTTCCTGTCCAAAGCTTAGACCTGAAGCTCCACCCTAATCATTGAAAAGGAAGGAAAGTGGGTGGTACAGAGGTGTTAGAGGAATAGTATCACCAAACCAGAACTTTCTTCTGGTCCTAAGAAGCAGTATTTAAAACTCACTTTGCAATTTATTTTTTTCTATAGTTAAAAGTAATTTCATTTAATTTCATATCATTGTTGGCTTAGGTCATTTCACTTTCCATAGTGGTATCCAATGTATTCAGGACGAGTTGTTCTATCATATGCTCTCTAAGTTTTTATCCCTTGCATTCAGTTTGTGGAATCATGATGGGGTTGTCCTTAAGGGAATTAGGTCTAAACATTGCTATGGATCCTGGGATTTTCCAGTGGGGTTGTCATGGGCAGAGGCCTGGGTGGTACCTCAGGTTGCCTTGACTAGCATTTAATGATGTAGGAAGCCAGATGAGAGCTGAGTTCAGACGTCTGAGGAGGTGGCCATGTACAGGGAGGTCCATGGCAGCAGGATGTCTTTCCATACAAGGTGATGGCTAAGGAGAAGGATAAAGTCCAGCTTGATAATGAGGGGAATTTTCCTGAAGGGTGAAGATACTCTGCACTGCTATTTCCAGAGTTAGGCTCCCCAAAGTCCCGGTGTACTTGCTCCGATCCTCTGCAGCTCTCCTAGGTCCTTAGGAGATCCCTAACACAGAGGAAATCTGAGTAAATGTGGAAGATTCCTAAGAGGACCAGGAAAGGTGGCTTATCTTGTGGTTCATATTGAGGAGCCCCAGGAGTTGAGACAGCACTTATGGGAATCTCTTTAGGTATTGTTTTTCATGATGTGTGGCTTATTCTCATAAATTATGTAAAAGTGGAAGTGGCTTGATCTTTTCAAGAGTTAAAAGTAGCTGTTTGTTTTCCTATCTACTTAGGATGGGAAGTAGGGTATGTGAGCATTGGTGTCCTCTAGAGAGATTTTTGTAACAACTGTGCCCACACTACCCATTAATCTTGCTCTTCAACAATTAGAGGTGTGTGGGAGTCAGGGAGGAGGGGTGGCACTCAGGGGTGACTGGGCCCCTGAAAGTATCCTTGCAGTCTCCACTTTGCAGAGATCAAAATATGATCTGGGGCTGGAGAGATAGTTTAGCCTGTGAAGCCTAAGGACCCAGGTTTGATTCTCCAGGTCCCACATAAGCCAGATGTACATGGTGGTGCATGTGTCTGGAGTTCATTTACAGTGGCTGGAGACCCTAGCATGCTCATTCTCTTTCACACACTCTCTGTCTCTATCTTTCTCTAATTAATCAATGAAAATAAATAAATAATTAAAATGCAAAATAATACATGATCTGACTTCTTATCTCTTCCCTAAATCTGTTTGTCTACAACAGCCTGGGCCCTGCCTGAGAGAGAGATCTTCTTTCCTAGGATTTAATCCTAACATTGTGGTTGGTGAAGTTCAGACCTCAGAACTTGGTTCCTTGGCTATTCTCTTCCTGAGATAGCCTCTAGCCCACCCCTGTCAGCTGTCTCTCTGGCTCACCTGAGCCTGAAGGTAGGTCCCACCAGCATAAGGTTATAAATACGTTTACCAGCAGAGGGAAACCTCTCTGGGAAGACGGTTCATCGCTTGTAAACCTGCAGGTTCTGGTGAGTCTCGCCCTTTTCTTAGCCCACCTGGGCTGAGGGGAGAACCCCTAACCCCTACGCTCACATGGGTTCTTTACCACCTCCTGCCCTCCACATGGCAGGAGCTCTTTGTACTTTCTTTTCTTTCTACTCTTTTTACGGCTTTTCCAGGCCCACCTCATGGGCTCTCAGACCATGTGGGTATATTCATTTGCCTTCGCTTGGTTCTGTGCTTCTATCAATAAATATGTTAATTTAATAATTATCCTTCTCAGTCTTATTTTATCCAACTCTTTGGTTAGAAATAGACATGAACCTATGGTTTGAGGATCAAGGATTTTCCTGAACCCCTAACACTCCATTTCAATACTGATAGGACAATTAATGGCAAAATCTTACTGGGACCACACCCTGGTGTGTGAAAGAGTGGTATGGTGGGGGAGGATCACTGGCAGCAGGTAGTGTAACATGTGGGAAGTATGAATTGAGGTGTCGTGTTATATTTGGAAGCTACTAGAGTAGACTAGTTTGGGGTAACAGGACAGATAGGATGCAATTAATATTGTTTGTTGGGTTTTTTAACATTGTATTTTAAAACCTTGAAGAATGTGTTTATTAGTTTTAACAGTTTTTTGTGGGTTTTGTAGGGCTTTCTATATTAAAAATCATGTCATTTGTTAACAGAGAAATTTTGTTGTTTTTATTAACATACATAGTTGTACATCTTCCCTTCTTTTCCTTTTCTAAACAAAGCTAGCTAGAGCACCTACAACAACGTTGAAAAGAAGCGGTGAGTACAGACATCTTGTCTTGTTCTTCACCGTAGGGGGAAAGCTTTCAGCCTTTCCTTATCAAATAATATTTGTTTTTGTTTCAATGTTTTAGTTCAAAGTAGTTCACTCATAGTCATAGTTTGTTGAATAATTTTACTATGACCGATGTGTGACATAGTGTCAAATATTTTTACCCATATAATTATTGAGAGGATCATGTGGTGTTTGCTCCTCATTCAATGCTTTTCAAATGTCGAACCATACTTGTATTGATATGACAAATCCCACTTGTCTATAGGATGTAATCCTTTTAGATCATTCCTGGATTTGTTGGATAAGATTTTTTTGCATCCATTTTTTTATGAGTTATTGGTCTGTGATTTTCATTTCTCCCTGTGGCTTTGTCTGGATTTGGTACCAGGGCAATGATCTCATAGAATAAATTGAGGAATGTTCTTTTCTCATCTATTTTAAAAAAGAATTTGTGAAGGATTGGTGTTAATTCTTCTTAAAACATTTAATAAAATTCATCAGTAATCTCTCATACTTTTCTTTGTAGGAAGGTTTTTTTTTTTCTGTTTTGTTTTTTGGAGGTAGGGTCTCACTCTAGCTCAGGCTGACCTGGAATTCACTATGTAGTTTCATTGTGGCCTCAAACCCATGGTGAATCTCCTACCTCTGCCCCCCTAGTGCTTAGATTAAAGGTGCGTGCCACCATGCCTGGTTTGTAGGAAGTTTTTTGATTGGTAATTTGATCTCTCTATCTGACACAAGCCTACTCATAGTTTTAGTTTTTCTTCAGTCAGTTGTTTCTCTGATTGTCTTTTGATGAATTTGCCATATCACTTAGGAATTATACAACAACTAGGTGTCTAATTCTCTACAATCCTTTCTATTGCTGGGAAGTTAGTAGGGACATCTCTTTCCTGGTTTTGTAACTTTAACCTTTTGTCTTATTCCTCTGTACATTAGTCTAACTAATTATTTTCCAGTTTTGCAGAGGATTTTAAATAATCAACTTTTGGTTTTATTGATTTTTAACATATTTTATGATCTATTTATATCTGATGTAATATATACGTATATATTGTTTCCTTCTTTCGTTATGGTTAAATAGCTTTGCTTTCTTGTTTTTAAAGTGGCAGTTTAGATTAGGGAGTAGAATTTCATAGTTTGTAAACACACCTTCCAAGCTCTGCCTTTAATTGGAAAGTTTCTTTCATATCTACAACTGATGTATAAGGTTTATATAGAGCATTTTGATATTTCTCATCTACATATCATATAACACCTTCTTTTGTGTTAAATAGGTATTTTTTGTTGTTGTTGTTGTTGTTTCAAGGTAGAGTCTCACTCTAGTCCAGGCTGACCTGGAATTCACCATATAGTCTCAGGGTAGCCTTGAACTCATGGTGATCCTCCTACCTCTGCCTCTGGAGTGCTGGGATTAAAGGCGTGTGCCACCACACCCAGCTTAAATTGGTATTTTTTAAAAAATTTATTGACAACGTTCATAATTGTAAACAATGTCCCATGGTAATTCCCTCTTTCCCCCCACTTTCCCCTTTGAAACTCCACTCTCCATCATATCCCCTCCCCCCTTCAATCAGTATCTCTTTTATTTTGATGTCATGATCTTTTCCTCTTACTATGATGGTCTTGTGTAGGTAGTGTCAGGCACTGTGAGGTCATGGATATCCAGGCCATTTTGTGTCTGGAGGAGCACTTTGTAAAGAATCCTACATTTCCTTTGACTCTTACATTCTTTCTGCCACCTCTTCCACAATGGACCCTGAGCCTTGGAAGATGTGATAGAGATATTTCAGTGCTGAGCACTCCTCTGTCACTTCGTCTCAGCATCATTGTCATCCCAAGGTCACTGCCATCTGAAAAGAGAAGCTTCTCCAGCCAAAAGTGAAAGTAGCATTAATATATGGGTATGAACATTAAGAGAAGTGCTTACTGGGCAGTTTGCTGAGCATAGCCAGACACCAGTAGACATTACACCCCTAGGGCTCATGAGTACCCCTGTTAAAGGTTTTCAGTATCAGGGATGTATTCCCTCCCATGGAGTGGGTCTCCAGTCAAATTAGAGGGCAGTTGTTTTCCCCCATAACAGACATGCCACTATTTCACCCTTTGGGTCAATAGGCCTGGCTGGCCAAATATAAGGCTTTCAGTGTTCATTGTTGAGTATCTTCACTAGTAATTTCTCTCACTTCCATTGAACTGCATGCAGTGTGGCTTTTTCCAGCTTTCTGTCAGCTGGTCTACATGCCACTGCAAAAAAACTCCAAATGCATGTGCCACCTGTGCATCTGGCTTATGTAGGTCCTGGAGAATCAAACCAAGATCCTTTAGCTTTGCAAGCAAGCACATTAACCACTAAGCCATCTCTCCAACCCTGTAATTAAATCTTAATGCAATTTATTTTATTTTATTTTATTTTTATTTATTTATTCTTTTTGAAACAAATTTTTTTCAACTTTCTCTTTTTCTAATTTTTTTGCTTTGTGCTTTGTGCTATTTTTTTCTTTTCTTTTTTTTCTTTATTAGTTAGTTTTGTATTCAGCAAATACAGTCAGTTTGGTACCATTATTAGGCTCATCTATGACCTACCCCCTCCCCTTGGCCCCTCCTTGTTGAGGTATATGGGTCATGCACTGTGGAGTTAGCCCACAGTTATGGGTAAGATAAATGTCTCTGCATATCATAACCCAACATGTGGCTCTGACATTCTTTCCGCCCCCTCTTCCGCAAAATTTCCCTGAGCCATGTTGGGTTCATTTTTGGTCTGCTTCAGTGATGAGGTGTTGGGGGCCTCTGAGGCTCTGGCTCTCTGATTTGGTAGGAGTTGATTTTTCTCTGTGTTGATCTCCTTCCCCCTTGTGCTGGTATCCGGTTCATCAGAAAAACAGCACCCTTGCTTGTTTCACCAGTTTTTCTTAGTTTCAGCTGGGGTCCTTTTGAGGTATGATGGGGTGGCTCTCTCCTTAGGATCTACATCTATCTGAAAAAGAGAAGCAGATTCTCCCACGGAGAGTAAGTTAGCACCAGGACAAATGAGATAACCCTTTCTTTTTTTTTAATAGAGAATTTAATAGGTGTAGGCCCTCTTGTATCCCGATTGATGGTAGCTTGATATTGGCAAGTGGGCTTAGGTTTGGATATGGTTCTGACTTGTTTCCTAGCTCCAGCTATGGGTCCCGTACCACTGAAACAAAGAATTATAAGTAAAATACACTTATAGACCACTGTTTAATTTGCCCATGAAGTTGAATTTATTGCCTTTATTTATACATATGGATCCATTCAGTGTCCTTTTTTCAGTCTGAAAAGCTTCTTCAAGAGGATGTCCAGAAGTGAATTCTGTCTATTTTATCTTTAGGAATATTTTATTTTCTCAACTATTATCAAGAATAATATTGTAAGGAAGTCATGAGCCCTGGGGGTATAACATCTGCTGGTATCTGCCTAATTGTACATATTATGCTGACGAAACTTCCTGGTAAGCACTTCTTATAATTTTCATACTCATATATTAATGCTACTCTACTTTTGATTAGAGAAGCTTCTTTTTTCAGATGGCAGAGACCTTGGGATGTCTCAGAAGGCACCATAGTGCTGAGAAGAAGTGACAAAGGAGCGTTCATACTGAAATATTGCTATCACACCTTCCAAGGCTCAGGGTCCATTGAGAAAGAGGTGGAAGAAAGAATATAATAACCAAAAGAAGGGGGTAGGACTCCTTACAATGTGCTCCTCAAGATGCAAAATATCCTGAATATCTATGACTTCATAGTGCCTGATAGTACCTACACAAAATCATCATAATAGGAAGAAAAATGATGACAACAAAAATAAGAGAGAGGGACGGCTAGTCAATATGGCTTCCACCTAATCATGCCTCACCTCACGGGGAAAGAAAGGCAAGATCTTCGGGGTTTGCAAACATTAGTAGACCTCTAGTGGGAGGGCACAGAGGAGCAAAGTAGGGAATCCTCTGATTTCCATGCTCTCTGGTAACCCACCAGTCCCCCAATCCCCTCAAGCAACCATCCCAGCTGCAGCCCCAGCTGCAGTCCCAGCTGCACTACCAGGGTCCTCCTACACTAACTGCAGGCTTAGTGGACCCAAGTCAGCAGGCTAGTGTTGCTCCTTACCTAGGCTTTCCTGCCACTGAGGACCTCCATGCACAACCGCCATCCCATCTGCCGCCCCTCTATGCACAGACCCAGACCAGCAGGCTAGTGTTCCTCTTCTCTCCCTTCTTAGGTTTTCCCTGCATGACCACATCCCACCTGCAGCCCCACCTCTGCTCTGATCAGGTCCTATTACACTTCCTGCAGGATACTCAGACCCAAGCCAGCAGGCTATTGTTTACCCCTCCCTTCTCTTTCTTACCACCCCACTAGACCGCTGTTCCCCCATAACACCTGACCCACAGCAGTCCCATATCCCCACCCCACCTTGTCACAGGACCCAGCAGTAAAATTCATTCCCTGTTACATGGTCCCAAAGGTCCTGTTTGCCCATCCCTTTACACCTCAGCATTATAGAGCCACCATGCAATCCCATCCTTCCTTCTTTCACAGCCCAGCCACAACAGCAGTCTGCTTTGTCCTATTCCCCAGCTACCCCTAGTCCCCTTGGGCCACCTGACTATGCAATCCCATATCCTGAACCACTGACCAAAAAACCCTTCATCTGTTTTTTGGACTCCCACTAGAGCCTTGCTGGCTTCTTCCCTCTGAGTGGACAGGCCCCATTGCCATCAGAAGCCTAATTGAAGCAAACATGAAAAGGAATAATCACTGAAGACTCTTCAAGAGTAAACTACAGTTTCCTTCTAAATGAAATAAGATTCCTATACTGTGATGGACAGACCAGAGCACAAAAGGAATAACATGAAAAATCAAATGCAAGTAAATCCAATAAGATTGCCCAGTCCCACAATGGATGTCACAATAGGATCAGAATCCCAAAATGAAGATCTAAGTTATGCAACCCTGGCCAAGCAATTAGCAGAAATTGCAGAAAATCAACAAAGGTCCAATAATTGTATGAATGCTATCCTCACTAGATTAGACCTAATAAAAAAGAAGCAGGAAGAGTTCCAAAGACAGTTAAATGATCTACAGGAGAGAGAGAGAGAGAAAAAAAAGGACCTCAATAATCAGCTGGCTAAGCTCAATGAAGACATAAATAAATGCAAGGACGAATTCCAAGAAGCATTAAGAAAATGACATAAAAAGTGAACTTGACAGAGGGATGGAAACTATACATTCAAAGGCAGTAGAAAATAAAAACCAAATTGAACAAGTCCAAATCTCTATAGAACCTCTCAAGAATAGAGAAAGCCATGTGGAGGATAGAACCTAAGATCTGGAAAACAAAACAGAAGAAACAGCTAGTGAGCCCAAAAGTTTTAACAAGTTCAAAATTTTATGTGAACACAACATGAGGGAACTGTTGGATAACCTTAAATGTCTGAAAATTCATATCATAGGAATACCAGAGGGGAAAGAAATTTGGAACAAAGGTATGGGGAATTATTCAACAAATTTATTGAAGACAAATTTCCCACCCTCTCAAAAGAAAGCCTCATCAAGTTACAAGAAGCTAACAGAACTCCAAACAGAATGGACCAAAGCAGAAATTCCCCAAGACATTATCATTAAGACTCTAACCATTGATCATAAAGAGAAAGTCCTAAAAGCAGCTAGGGAGAAACAACACATTACATTTAAAGATAATCCCATCAGAGTTACTTCAGACTTGTTAATGGAAATGCTGAAAGCCAGAAGGTCCTGGAATGGAACATTGCAAAGTCTAAGAACCCATGGCTTCTAACCCAAACTACTCTACACAGAAAAAAGTATTGATAATAATAGATGGTGAAAGAAAAACTTTCTATGATAAAACTCAGCTGTACAAAACTATATGAACACAAAGCCAAACCTTCAGCGAATTCTCCACAAAGGATAGTCAAATAACCAACCTCAAGTGCCTACAAGAAGCAGATCACAATAACCAAACTCAGAGAAGGTACAGAAAACTCCAAAGTCCAAGAAAACACTAAACCACATAAACCACTACGATACAGCAGGGATTAAATCAAACCTCACAGTTATTACCCTAAACAATAGTGGCCTTAATTCACCCATAAGTTAACAGGGTGAATCAGAAAATTAGACCCCTCAATCTGGTGTCTTCAAGAAACCCACCGGGCGTGGTGGCGCATGCCTTTAATCCCAGCACTCAGAAGGCAGAGGTGGGAGGATCGCCGTGAGTTTGAGGCCACCCTGAGACTCCATAGTGAATTCCAGGTCAGCCTGGGCTAGAGTGAGACCCTACCTCGAAAAACCAAAAAAAAAAAAAAAAAAAAAAAAAAAAGAAACCCACCTCACCACTAAAGATAGACACCTCCTCAGGGTTAAAGAGTGGAAAAAGATATTCCAAGCAAGCAGAAATAAACAAGCAGGAGTAGCTATACTAATATCAGATATAATAGACTTCAAACAAAAACTTATCAAAAAGGCCACTTCTTACTTATCAAGGGAATGATCCAACAAGAGGACATCACAATCATAAATTTTTATGCACCAAACACAGAGGCACCACAATTCACAAAACAAAACCAACTTGACAACAGTACAGAAATAACAACTAACACCATCATAGTCATTGACTTCAATACGCCACTATCAGCAGTAGATAGATCATCCAAACAGAAAATTAGCAGGGAAGTAAGAGAGCTCAACAACACCATAGATCCATTAGACCTAATACACATCTACAGAACATTTTACCCAAAATCCGCAAATTACACGTTCTTCTCAGCAGCCTATGGAACCTTCTCCAAAATAGATCATACACTGGGCCATAAAGTCTGCCTCCATATATTTAGGAAGATTGACATAATTTCCTGCATGATATCAGATCACAGTGCTATATTGCTAGACATTAACAGTAAAAGATGCATCAGGGATCCTACCAGCTCCTGGAAAATGAACAACATGCCAATAAATGGGTAGTGGATGAAATAAAAAATGAAATTGCAAAATTTCTAGAGTTGAATGACAGTGAGAACACAAAGTACCAAAACTTGTGGGACACAATGAAGGCAGTCCTCAAGGGAAAGTTCATAGCACTAAATGCCTTCATTACAAAGACAGAGTGATCCCAAAACAATAACATAACCATTTACCTAAAAGCATTGGAAAAACAAGAAGAATCCAACCCAAAAAGCTCCAGTCAGAAAAAAATAATTAAGATCAGAGCAGAAATTAATGAATTGGAAACTAAGAAAGCAATTAAGAAAATTGATGAAAAAAATTGCTGGTTCTTTGTAAAACATAAGGTTGATAAATCCCTGGCCAATCTGATCAAGTAAAAAAAAAAAAGTGATGCTTCAAACTAACAAAATTAGAAATGAAAAAGGAGAGATCACAACAGGACATCAGGACTTATTTCAAACACTTCTATTTTACAAAACTGGATAATTTGGAGGAAATGGGTAAGTTCCTGGACACATACCACCTACCCAAGCTAAACTCAGAGCAGATTAATCTCCTAAAGAAACCCATCATACCCATCGAGGTTGAAAAGGTTATCAAAAACCTCAACCCAAAAGAAGAATCTAGGACCAAGTAGCTTCTCAGCTGAATTCTATCAAACCTCCATGGAAGAACTGAAACCAATTTTTCTCAAACTGTGTCACACAATCAGAGAACAGGGAAAGCTCCCCAAATCCTTCTATGAAGCTAGTATCACCCCAATATGAAAACCAGGCAGAGATGCCACAAGGAAAGAAAACTATAGGCTTATTTCCTGATGAACTTAGACACAAAGATCCTGAACAAAATCCTTGCGAACTGAATCCAATAGCCCATGAAAAGCATTATCAACCTTGATCAAGTGGGATTTATCCCAGGTTCAACATACAGAAATCTGTCAATGTAATACACCACATAAATAAGCTTAAACACAAAAACCACATGATCATTTCAAGATGCAGACAAGGCCTTTGACAAAATCCAACATCACTTCATGATCAAAGCATTGGAGAGAATTGGCATGGACAGTTTATATCTCAACATGATAAAGGCTATATACAAAGCTCCTAAAGCCCAAATAATACTTAAGGGAGAGAGACTGAAGGAATTCCCATTGAGATCAGGAATAAGACAGGGGTGTGCACTCCCACCACTGCTCTTCAACATAGTAGTGAGTCTCCTAGCTCAAGCAATAAGACAGGAGAAAGAAATAAAAGGATACAAATTGGAAAGAAAGAACTTAAGTTAGCCCTATTCACAGAAGACATGATTCTATACATAAGTGACCTGAGAACCTCCATCTCAAAACTCTTGAAGGTGATTAACTCCTTCAGCAAAGTAGCAGGGTACAAAATCAACACACAAAACATAGTTGCCTTTCTATCTGCAAAAGACAAAGTTACAGAGAAATAAATTAGTGAAATTGTCCTATTTTCAATAGCAACAACAACAAAAAATTACCTTGGAATAACACTAACCAAGCATGTGAAAGACTTATATAATGAAAGCATGAAAACACTCAAGAAAGAAATTGATGAAGACTTGATAAAATGAAAAGACCTCCCATGCTCCTGAATAGGCAGAATTAATATTGTGGAAGTGGCAATCTTGCCAAAAGCAATATACAGATTTAATGCAATACCAGTAAAAATCACAAAATTTTTCTTCACAGAAATAGACAAAATGATCTCAAAATTCATATAGAATGGCAGAAAGCCACATATATCCAAGCACATCTTCAGCAAAAGAAACACCTCTAGAGGCATCACTATACATGATCTAAAGCTATATTACAAATCTGTAGTAATAAAAACAACATGGCATTGGCATAAAAACAGGATTGTAGATCAATGGAACAGAATTGAGGACCCAGAGTTTGGGTCAAGTAACTACAGCTACTTGATATTTGACAAAGGCCCTAATAATGTAGACTATAAAAAAGACAGTATCTTCAACAAATGGGGCTGGACAACCTGGAAAACCATGTGCAGGGAAATGAACCTAGATCTACACATCTCCCCATGCACAAAAATCAAGAACAAATGGATCACAGACTTCAACATAAGACTGAAAACTCTTCTATTAGTGGAAGAACAAATAGGAGGAGCTTTCCATGATATAAGAGTGGGAAAAGACTTCCTGAAAAAAACCCTCAGTAGCTCAGAAAATTAAACAATCACTCAACCATTGGGATCTCATGAAGCTGAAAAGTTTTTTCAGAGACAAACATACAATAAGCAGAGCCAGTAGATTTCCCACAGAATGGGGGAAAATAGTTGCTGGCTGTACAACTGACAGAGGCCTGATTCCTAGAATCTACAAATAACTCAAAAACCTGAACAATGAAAAGCCAAACAACCCACTTACCACAAGGGGCAGAGAACTGAACAGGGAGTTCTTGGAAGAAGAAATACAAATGGCAAACACACACTTAAGAAAACTTTCATCATCCCTAATCATCAGGAAAATGCAAATTAAAACAGCTTTCACCTTACCCCAGTAAGGATCTCAAACATTAAAAATCAAGTGAAAAAAAAAAACAAAAAAAAAAACAAAAAACACTGACAAGGATGAAGAGAAATAGGAACTCTCATTCACTGTTGATGGTAATGTAAGACGGTACAACCACTATGGAAGTCAATCTGTAGACTTCTATAAAGCTTGACTAGTTGACTATAGAGTTACCAGCAGAACCAGTTTTTCCCATACTGGGCATTTACCCTAAAAGCTCCATGCCTCAGTTTAGAGAGATTCACTCAACTATGTTTATAGTTGCTCAATTCATAATAGCTCAGAGCTGGAATCAATCCAGATGTCCTTCATTATACAACTGAATAGCCAAGATGTAGTATATCAACATGATGGAGTTTTACACAGAAGTAAGAAGAAAAATGGTCAAACTTGCAACAGATCATTCTCAGTGAATTTACCCATCCACAGAAAGACAATCATCATATGATCTCACTCATCTGTGGCTCCTAACCTGAATCTGTCTGAGATGCCGACATGTCTAATAGACATCTTGAGCACTGAACAATAGGGAGGGTGGGGAGGGAGAGGAGGGTAAGGGTGAAAAGGAGAACACAAAACTGGACCCAAATGGAAATGGTACCATAAAATCCTATATCTTGAAAGACAGACTAAAAGTTGAATCTTCATCAGGTCCTTAGAGGAAACACCTGAAGCAATTGGCCCTGGAGAGGGTATGATGAAGACTAACCTTGATCTTCTCCTGTTTTTTTCTCTCTCTCTTCTTTCTTTCTCTTTTTTTAAAGATTTTTTTCAATTTTTATTTATTTGTTAGAGTCAGGGAGGGGGCTGGAGAGAGAGAGAGACAGACAGAGAAAGAGAGAGAGAGAGAGAGAGAGAGAGAGAATGGATGTGCTAGGGCTTCCAGCCACTGCAAACAAACTCCAGATGTGTGTGCCCCCTTGTGAATCTGGCTAACATGGGTCCTGGGGAATTGAAACTGGGTCCTTTAGCTTTTCAGGCAAGTGCCTTAACCACTAAGCAATCCCTCCAGCCCTTTTTCTCTTTTATATTACCTATGTTTTTCTTCCTTTTTTTCCCTTGGTGCTGGCCTGTAAGTCCCAGTACCAGAATGCGGTTAATATCCACAATGAGCTATTTATCAGAGAGACCTACAAGGTTTGCTAAAAGAAGACAGATTTCTGTCAGAGCATTTGATTACCATGCAAAGGTTAATGGGAAGAACCTACTGCCTGAAGATACCATATGCTGTTGGTATGGTACATGGAAAGAACTGGCTGGAATATGGAAGCGAGCCAGTCCCCAGACAGTTAGCTTGTCTAGTGCCAGAAGGTGCTATATGAGCAACTGGGGAAAAATGACCAACATCTGTACAAGCAACTCATGGTCGAAGCTACTCAGCAACAAACAACCTGACATGATGCTCACCCAAGTGCAACAGTGGCACACAGCCATGGTGGGTAACAAACTGCTCTTGAATTGGCTAATGTATCACTCAGTGGAACAGAACCCATAGCTGGAACTGGGAAACAAGTCAGAACCATATCCAAAAAATGAGTCCACTCTCTAATATCATGCTCCCACCAGTTGTGGGATACAAGAGGGCCTACACCTATTAAATTCCCTCTAAAATAATAATGGTTATATCATTTATCCAGTGCTGACTTTACTATCCATTGGAGAATCTGCTTCACTTTTTCAGATGCACGCAAAATCTGAGGAGAGGATCAGCCCATTGTACCTCACCAGGGCCCCAGTTGAATCCACAGAGTAATTGGGGAAATGAGCAAGAGTGCTGCTTTCTTGGTGAACCTGGTACCAGCACAAGGGTGAAAGAGACAGACACAGAAAACACTCAACTCCTACCAAACCAGAGATCCAGAGACACAGAGGCTCTCAAGACCTTATCACTGAAGTAGACCTAAAATGAGCCCAACATGGCTCAGGGAAATTCGCGGAAGAGAGGGTGGGAAGATTGTTAGAGCTACAGGTTGTGACAATATGCACAGAGACATTGCCTCTTCCCCAGAACTAATGGCTACCCCCACAATGCATGACCCACAATCCCCAATGAGGAGCATCCCTTCAGAGGGGGAAGGACAGGGAGGAGGCTAACGATGGTACCAACATGGCTGTTTAAACACTGAGTATGTACATAACTAGAAAAAAAGGAGAGATGATTAAGAGAGGAGGGAATATGATGGAAAGTGGAGTTGTGAAGGGGAATGTAGCAGTGGGGAGGAATCACCATGGTTTATTGTCTATAATTATGGAAGTTGTCAATAAAAGCAAAATAAAAAGAACAATACTGTAGGACACAGAATTCTTTATTGATAACTCATTTTCTTCTTCACTGTCAGCACTTTGCCTTTTTTTCCCCAATATCATCTCGTCTCCATGGTTTCTGGTGAGAAATCACCTATTCATCTTGATCTTTACATATGACTGGCTTGCACTTGTCCTTTCAAGATTGACTTTGTCGTTCATCAACTCGGTTATGATGTGTGTGGATATAGAACTCCTTTAGTGTTCCCTATTGGGACTTTGTTGAGCTTCTCGGGTAGACAAACTAACATGTTCCATCAAATTTATCAAATTTGAGACTTTTCCATCATTGTTTCTTCAAACAGCCTTTCTGTTTCTTTTCCTTGTCTCTCTTCCTGAATCCTTCCCTAGGCACATGTTACTTTGCTTCTAGTTATCTCAAAGCTCTCTGTTTTGTTTTGTTTCATCTGACTTTCCCTCTGCTCCTTGGTATTAGTGACATGTTTTCAGCTTGCTGGTATGTTCCTTGGAGCCCCAAAAGTGAATGGATCATTTAAATTTATTTTTATTTATTTATTTGAGAGCAACAGACAGAGAAAGAGGGAGAGAGAGAGAGAGAGAGAGAGAGAGAGAGAGAGAGAGAGAGAGAAAATTGGTGTGCCAGGGCCTTCAGCCACTGCAAACAAATTCCAGATGCATGCACCACCTTGTGGGCACTGGGGAGTCAAGCCTCGATCCAGGATCCTTAGGCTTCATAGGCAAGCACTTAACCATTAAGCTGTCTCTCCAGCCCAAATGGTTCATTTTTTATTGCACTTTATGGATTTCTCTTAGTTTTAAGGTATGTATACATGTAATTTCCAAAACTTTATGAATATTCTGTATTTGTTGACATATCATATTTTATGTTCTTTAGTTCTTCAAACATGACTTGCTTTAGTTCTTAGAGCACATTTAAGTCTTTTTCAAGTACAATATCTGTGCTTCCACAGGAAATGGTTTCTATACTTTATCTTTTTTTATATTTATTTATTTATTTATTTATTTATTTATTTATTTATTTTTTACAGTCAGTTTGGTACCATTATTAGGCTCATCCGTGACCTACCCCCCTCCCCTTGGCCCCTCCTTGTTGAGGTATACGGGTCATGCATTGTGGAGTTAGCCCACAGTTATGGGTAAGCTAAATGTCTCTGCATATCATGACCCAACATGTGGCTCTGACATTCTTTCTGCCCCCTCTTCCGCAAAATTTCCCTGAGCCATGTTGGGTCTGCTTCAGTGATGAGGTGTTGGGGGCCTCTAAGGCTCTGGATCTCTGATTTGGTAGGAGTTGATTTTTCTCTGTGCTGATCTCCTTCCCCCTTGTGCTGGTATCCTGTTCATCAGGAAAACAGCGCCCTTGCTTGTTTCTCCAATTTTTCTTAGTTTCAGCCGGGGCCCTTTTGAGGTATGATGGGGTGGCTCTCTCCTTAGGATCTACATCTGTCTGAAAAAGAGAAGCAGATTCTCCAACGGAGAGTAAGTTAGCATCAGGACAAATGAGATAACCCTTTTTTTTTTTTTTAAAGAGAATTTAATAGGTGTAGGCCCTCTTGTAGCCCACAATTGATGGTATCTTGATATTGGAGAGTGGGTTTATGTTTGGATATGGTTCTGACTTGTTTCCCAGCTCCAGCTATGGGTCCCATACCAGTGAGGGAATCAGTTAGCCGAATTGAGAGCAGTTGGTTCCCCACCATGGCTGTGTGCCACCACTGCACTTGTGTGGGCATCACAACAAGTTATTTGCTGCTAAGTAGGTTAGACCATGAGTTGCTTCGACAGATATTGGTCGTTTTCCCCCAGTCGCCCATGTAGCACCTTCTGGCACTAGACGTGCTGACTGTCTGGGGACTGACTCTCTTCCAACTTCCAGCCATGCCATTCTAATTTGCATGTCAATCACATAAGGTGTCTTCAGCAGTAGGGTCTTACCACTAACCTTTGGTGGGTCATCAAGTAGTCTGACAGAAATCTGTCTGTCTTTTAGGAAGCCTTGTAGGTCTCTCTGATCAAAAGCTCATTGTGGATGATAGCCCCATGCTGGTTGTGGGAGTTACAGGTCAGTGCCCACTAAGAGAATGTAGGATGGTACAACCACTTTGGAAAGCAATATGGAGACTTCTGAAAAAGCTGAGTATAGAGATACCAACAGACCCAGTTATTCCCTTACTGGGCATCTACCCTAAAACCTTCAAACCACAGGACAGAGAGATTTGCTCAACCATGTTTATAGCAGCTCACTTTGTAATAGCTAAGTGCTGGAATCAACCCAGATGTCCATCACTAGAAGAATGGATAACTAAGATGTGGTATATCTACACAATGGAATTCTATACAGCAGTAAGAAAAAATGACACAATGAAATTTGAGGAAAAATGGTTGAACCTGGAACAGATCATTCTCAGTGAACTTAACCAATCACAGAAAAAAAATCACCACACAGTCTCACTCATCTACAGCACCTAAACTGAATCTACCCAAGATACCTTACATACCCAGCAAGCACCTCCTAGACTAGACACTAGGATGGAAGGGGAGGGAGGGGAGGGCATCAAAGGGGTGGGAAACACAAATCTAGACCCAAATAGCAATGGTACCATAATTTTCTGCTTACTAAGAGATAGACCAAATGGATGATCCTTCACCAGGCCCTTACAGAGAACACCTGAACCACAAGACACTGGAGAGGGTAAGATCAAGACTAACCTTAATCTTCCACATCTTCCCTCCCTCACTCCCCCCCCCTCTCTCTCTTATCTCTAACTCTTGTATATTAGTTATCTTTTTCCTCATTTTCTTAGTGGGCACTGATCTATAGTTTATCTTTTCAAAGTTTCACCAACAATTTGGGCTATTATTTTTAAATTCAACACTTTAGAACTAGAAAGCTGGAGGTGGAACCATGGCAAGTTAAAAGTGCTACAAAGTTCACTACTCTTACTGGGATTTGGCTATTTTTCTAAATACATGATTCTAGAGTTGTTGTGATACTGATTGATTTCTGGAGCTTGAAAAGTTGATTAATTTCTGGAGTTCTAGAGAAGTTGATTCTGACAGTTGTTGTCAAGTTTTATATAATTTTCATGGAGAAGAGATTTTTTTTTTTGGCATTTTGCCATTTATGTTGAGTTAAGTTCTTTTTAAAAATACAATTACAAAAAAAAAAAAAAATAGTTAGAAGGGCTTGGAATGTAACCCAGCTGGTAGAGTGCTTTCTGAGTATGCACAGAGTGTTGGGTTTGATTTTCAACACCACATAAGAAGGCATGTGATAGCACATGCCTACGATCTCAAAATTGGGAGGTAGAGGCAGGAGGATCAGGAATTCAAGGTCATCCTAGGTTACATAGCAAATGTCAGGTTGGCCTATGAGACCCTACCAAAGAATACTCATATCAAATTGCCAAAAAATCACAGTGCTCTGGAATGCCATTTCTGGGTTTCACATTCTGGCTTTGTCACTTACAATTTTGTGGTTACTCAATCTCTCTGGGAAGTAGCTTTTTTAAAGTAAACTTGCATATTAACAGTAATCACCTCATGGGATGATTGTAGTTGACAAGATGAATTACTATGTGGACAACTCTTACGATGCTACTTAGCACAAAATGAGCATTTTGTACATGTACCCAATGATGTACCTCTGAATTCCCATGATGATCCTGCACAGTCATTAACTCCTTTTTGGAATCAATATCATTGTTTACTGAAGCCACAAATGTGATTTGAGATCAAATAAACATGACTTTAGTATCTTCTACATACTGGGTATTGGGTGTACAGTAGACACTTTCTGGAATATTTTATTAAAATTTTTATGTGTGGGCAGGAAAGAATAGCAGTTAAGGTGCTTTCCTGAAAAGCCAAAGGACCTAGGTTTGATTCCCCAGGACTCACGTAAGCCAGATGCACAAGGTGGAACATGTGTCTGGAGTTCATTTGCAATGGCTGGAGGCCATGGTATGCCCATTCTTTCTCTCTATCTGCCTCTCCTTTTTTAGACGGATCTAGAGAGATTTCTCAGTGGTTAAAATGCTTACTTCCAGAGCCCAATGACCAGGGTTCAACTCCTCAGTACCCTTGTAAGCCAGCTGATGCACAAAGAGGTGCATGCATCTGGAGTTCATTTGCAGTGGCTGGAGGCCCTGGAACACCCATTCCCTCTCTCTCTCTCTCTCTCTCTCTCTCTCTCTCTCTATATATATATATATATATATATATATATATATATATATATGTGTGTGTGTGTGTGTGTGTGTGTGTGTGTGTGTGTTGCCTTAAAATATAGAAACACCTTTTAGATGAGTATGTTTTGAATTCAAGAATATCTTGCAGCTGCATAGGAGTGATGGTGCAATTTTTCTTCTATCCATTACCTGGGTCTTGGCAGAGCTTAGAAACTCAGAAGCAAGAATTATCCATGATGGCTTCTGGGCCAGGCTGTGGCTTCATGGGTGTGCCTTGTTGGCCTGATGTGGGAATTCAGCATATTCTAAAACATATCGTGGGTCTGTCAACCTTTGAGGAGATGGGGGCAGGTGGAAGGTCTTTCAAAAAAATACAAATGTGGTAAAAGCAGTTGATCAGGAGAGCTACAAATGGGACAGGTGGCTTGCATAAACTCCAGCTGTACAGAATGGCTGGCTTACTGCCAGTCTGTAATATTGTCTGTGGACATTTTACAATAGTTTTCTTTACTCCTGACATTGTTGTAGATCTTACTGTAAAATCACTCTAATGCAGCAGAAAGACTGTGAAATGAGATGTGGAACTTCAAGGATCAGCCGATTACAGTGGAAAGGAGAGAAAATAAAGGAGAGCCACGGAGAAAATTAGTGAACCAAATGGTCATTACATGCTGGGATTTGTCCTCGCCAATCAATTTACAGTGAAGACAGCATTGTTAGCATGAACCCACTAGGTGGCGCTATCAAAAACATTTCTTAGAAGGATCTTTTCGTTTCTAAGAAGCTAGTTTAGTAACCCCATGAATTTTAGAGATGGGAACTGTGCTCACTCTGTTTTGGAGGAAGACAAGGTGGGTACTTGTTATATTATCCTCTCTGTAGTGTGTGTGTGTGTGTGTGTTTGTGTGTGTGTGTCTGTCTGTCTGTCTGTCTGTGTGCTGTAGTTTTAAATAAACAACCTTTTCCTCAAGAGTGACAATGTCTACTGGGTTAGATGTTTTTGAACCGCAAGTTTAAGCTGAGCTTTCTGATTTTAGGGGTTTGTTTTTTATGTCTTCTGACAATATTAATATACATTTGTGTTTTCTTCCCTTTTGTTAGTCTGGGTCTGCATGACTGCTGCAGACAGCTCCACACTGCTGGGATGAACATCCAGAACAGGCAGCTGAGGAGAGGAAGGGGTTTGTTTCAAGCTTATGGATGCAGGCGGAAGTTCCATCTGCAGCAGAAGAAGCTGCTTCCATACATCCAAGCAGAGAGAGACCGTCACCAGCCAGCAAATGCCAAAAGTAGTAAGCACAAAACTGGCAGCAAACAGCTGTACCCAGCCAGAGCTAGACAGCTCTACATATCTTTGAGCTGGAAATCAGATCCATTGCCAAACACAGCCTTACGGCTGTACCCCAGAATCTGACCCCAGTGACACCTCCTCCAGCCAGGCAGCTAGAGACAAACTTTAATAAAACACCTGAGTCTATATGGGGCATATATTCAAACTACCACAATAAGCTTTTATATAAGCAAGTTAGTTTTCTTACCATCCTTGTCAAAAAGTGAGGGAGACTACTAAATGGTCCCTGACTCACCCCTTTAGGGAGTTGGCTGGTCCATTCCATTGTGAGATTTGGAACCCCTGTGTGGGCTCTGTGGGAGGCTACCAAGATTCCTAAAATTGCTAGCAGAGCACAGAACCAAAATCCAAGAAAGCTGGGTCCTTGGTCCACCACTTAATTCAAAAGTCACTGCAGGGCTGGAGAGATGGCTTAGTGGTTAAGTGCTTGCCTGTGAAGTTTAAGGACCCTGGTTTGAGGCCCGATTCCCCAGGACCCAAGTTAGCCAGATATACAAGGTGACACATGCATCTGGAGTTTGTTTGCAGAGGCTGGAGGCCCTGGCTGTGCCCATTCTCTCTCTCTCTCTCTCTCTCTCTCTCTCTCTCTATCTGTCTCTTTCTCTCTCTATCTGTTGCTCTCAAATAAATAAATAAATGAACAAAATTTATTTTTTATTTTTATTTTTTTTTAAATTTGTTTATTTCTATTTATTTATTTGAGAACAACAGACAGAGAAAGAGGCAGATAGAGAGAGAGAGAATGGGCGCGCCAGGGCCTCCAGCCACTGCAAACCGAACTCCAGATGCGTGCGCCCCCTTTTGCATCTGGCTAACGTGGGTCCTGGGGAATCGAGCCTTGAACCAGGGTCCTTAGGCTTCACAGGCAAGCGCTTAATCACTAAGCCATCTCTCCAGCCCAGAACAAAAAAAATTTAAAAAAGTATTTGCAAAAGTTTATTTTAAAAAAATGTCTGCAACATGCTCATGTGTGCTGGTCAATGAATGTAAGAAAAGAGAAGTTGGAAAAACTTACCCTTATTTATTTCCTGTCTTTTCAACAACAGTCCTTTCCTCCAAACTGCTTGTCTGTGTCAGCTTTGTTTCTCTCTGGCTTTTCTAAGAATCAGAAAAATGGGAGGAACTGGAACTGAGATTCAGTGTAACTCTTGTTCCTGGTGCTAGAAGAGGGGCTTTCTGGAGAGCTAGGTTGGCATTTTTGACATTGATTTTTTTTTTGCATATGTATGTGTGTGGCATGTGAGAGTCTATGTTTGCATGTATGTAGGGACATTATTCGTGTGCCTAGGCCAGAGGTTGATGTTGGGTGTCTTCCTTGATCACCCTCCAGTCTTCTTTACTTAGTCAGAGTCTCTCACTTGAACCCAGATGTCACTGATTGATCACTGATTGGGCTAGTCTAAGTAATCAGCTTTTCCTAGGCCAGGCATCCCCTGCCTCTGCCTCTGTGGGCCACCATGCCTGCCTGACACTTACGTGGGTGCTGGGGGAGGGATCCAAACGCTTTCACTATGCTTGTGTGGCTTCACCACTGAGCCCTTTCCCCAGCCCTGATGTTGAGTGTCTAGCATGCTCAGATATGAGACTAAAGGCCTGAACAGAGAAAGATCTTGCAGCAAACACCACAGGCCCAGTTCTTGTTCCTCACCCTGAAGGGCCAGATCCACTGAATACTGAGCCCTGTGAAGGCAGGACTCACACTGCACACCCTGAGTGGTGAATTGGAGGTGTTTGGAAGTCTAATGTTCACTGCTCTTTCATCTACAATCATGTCTGTGAGGGAGATGGATGGGTACAAGGGGTGTGGGAGGGGCACACAGAAATTGGTGTTTTATCAAAAGGGTACTCTTGATTGTTTTCCTGGCAAGCTGGAGTTAATGGAAAGCCTTTACTAACCAAACTCTTTAGCCTCTTGTCCATTTCAGGCAAGCAGGAATCTGCTTAACTAGCTGGAAACCCAGCCTGGCAAGTGCCTCACAAGTTTCCGTGTATGTGTGTTACTTTGATGATTTGCATCCAGGGCTGAGGAGTGATGCTTGGAGACATGCCCACCGTAAGCCACTTGTATAGCCTTTACTTCAACGTCCATAGGGCCTGCAGAGAAGAGGGTTTTTAAACCAAAGCAAATGACTGAAGCATTTTAAAGTGGGTACAGAGTGTGGTATTGATGTCCTCTCTGGCCATAGTATATCAAGTGACTCAAAACCCTAGGGACAAGTTCTGAGAAAGGCATTGTTAAGCAATTCTATGTGGGGTGAAGATCATAGAGTGCACAGACCTTGAAAGTCTAGGCTAGTTGAGGTCTAGACCATGTGGTTTCTTGGTACAATCCTTAGATGTGGCAACCTTGAGATGGAAGAGGCTACTATCAGTGTAACACAGCCTGTTATTTACAATAAATAATATGCGTAAAAGTACACCCCAAAACAACAAGAAGCATATTATAGTAAATTCATAGAGCTGTAACATAATTGTTTATAACCTTAATGTGTTATCTTAAGTATTATCTGCTCTTCATAATTTTATGTGCTATTCTTTTATATCGCTGGAAGTACAATAGTTTATTCATGCCAGCATCCTCACATGCATTGTGCTGTGATGTCAGAATGCTCTCAACGTCAGCAGGCAATAGAAAGTTTTCAGTTCCATTATAATCTAACAGAAACACCACTAAATAGTCCCTTGTTGCCTGAACTATGGTTACATGGTGGCTGGTTGTATTTTCTGAGCTCTGGCTGGTGACATTAATATTCCATGTGACTTCAAAGTCAGAGATGCAAAGTAGTGACTACATGGGAATTTCCTGAAATGAGAATATGACAGTGAACAAGATGGCTCTGCAAGGCAAGGCTCATGCCTGAATAAGAGCCACAGGCTCAGTGGCTGTCGAGTCCTGTACAGCCAAAGACCTATGATGGTTGGTCAGGGTGAAGGTGTGGCGAGGCCAGCAGGCAGTGTCCTATGGGCAGGCTTGTCCACAGCATGAAAGAAAAGGCAGAAGGTCATAGACACTCTATATGAGCAAACCCCTATCTCAAAACCCTTTTATAATTATATTTAATGCCCTTGCCATAATTTTTTCTGTTATTTTCTGTATCAAGTATTACATAATATGTGTAGATCTTCCACAAACCCAACTTTTGATACTTTTTGACCACCTTCACATATGTGAACCAAATCATAAAAAAGGTTAAATATTATAAAATATTACAAAATATTTCTTTCTGGAGGAAGGAATCCCATCTGCCAGTCTTTTGGGTTGTCTATTTGCATGTATGTCATGGCCTGTAGGTGACTTATGAACTTACAGCACAGGAAAGTCAAAGTCCTGAGTCCCATTTCTAGTCCTTTGTTTTCCACTACTGTGCCCATTTCATGAGACCCAAGACTTACTTACTTTTACTTTTTCACAATGATCTCTCAGGGCCCAGAAACTGAGAGTGGCAGTTTCTGGTGAGGTTGCATGAGATCCTAGGTTCAAAACTCCATTTCCAGCTCAAATGTACACCTCTTTGCATATTCCTTCACTCACCCATGCCTGGTATCTCTAGCCTCTGAGTCTCAGGAAGGGCCAGAAGGAACTGCCATGTGTCAGCACCCATCAAGGCTAGGTGTGTGAACTTCTACCTGAGATCCTACGGTTCCACTGGGCTAGGTTGTCTTTTCCATCCACCTTCCAGACTCCAAAGTTTTCCTCCCCTTCCTTGTCCACCACTGTTCTCTCTCTCCTTTGCTTTTCCTGTATGAATTCATATTCTGTCATTTCAAAGCCATTTTGGGAGATGAAATGGCTCAATCTAGCCATACTATAAGTATAGAGTAACTTGCTTTATAAAAACATGCCTTTTTATTATTTTTTTAAAAGGTAGATCTGGGGAGATATAGCTCAGTCAGTAAAGTGCTTGCCTTGCAAGCAAAAGACCTGATTTTGAGGCCCGTAAGTCCCATAGACCACATAAAAGAGCCAAGTGGTGATGTGTGTGAATAATAACAAATGCCAAGGAGGCAGAGATAGGTGGACCTCTGGGGCTTGCTGGCTAGCCAGACTAGCCTACCTGATGAGTATCAGATTTACCAGAAACCTTGTCTTACAATAGTGTACGGTACCTGAGGAATGGCACCTGAAATTGTCCTCCGGCCTCTACAGACACACACACAATATGTGAACCCACATGCATGTCAGCCTACCCACACATGAAAACTCACACAAATGCATACACATACCCACACACATACAAAAATGAGTCCAGTCTTATAACCCATAGCTCTCACGACCCACCTGGTCCATATGGTCCAATTGGTAAAATGATTGCCTTGTGTTGTAGTCATCTTTCATCTCTGGGACCAATATCCAACCAGAAGCAGATTATTGGGGGAAAGGGTTTATTTCAGGCTTACAGAGTCCAGCAGAAATATCATTAATGGCAGAAGAAGCTGGTTCACTTCCACAGATTCATAGCAGAGATATACCACCACATAGCCAGCAAACAAAACAAACAGCTAGAGCTCACACTGGCTCCCAGCACACCTTAGGGCAGTACTAAAAGATCTGCCCCCAGTGAAGCTTCCTCAATCAAACTGCAGGAGACTTAAATAGGAAGCTTAACCTTAATTTAAAAAAAAAATCCCTGGTAGTATGGAGACATACATTCCCATTCAAATGACCACACTTTGAAAGCATGAAGACCCGAGTTCAATCTCCAGAACTCATGTAAAGATGCAGGTTGTGGTGACATGTACATGTGATCCTGTGCTGGGGAGGTGGAGACAGCTGGGGCTTGCTGGCCAGCCAGTCTAGCCTAATTGGTGAGCTCCAGGCCAACAAAAGGTCCTGTCTCAAAAATAAAACAAAGAAGTATGGCATTCCTGAAGAAAGCCACCTGAGGTTGTCCTCTGGCTTCCACAGGCATCAGGTATTAGCACACCTGCACGTAGCACAAGCACACACACACACACACACACACACACACACACACACACTAAAGAAAAGATGTTCTGATGACTTGGATCATCCAGGAGGCTGAGGTCTCTTGGTGGCAGTTTAGAAGAGAATAAACCTCAAGGTCTCTTATCCTTCTGCTCTTTTGAGTCCGGCAGGCACCGTGCCTCCCCCTCACCTCGCTTTCCCTCAGGAACTGCTGGATTCAGAGGAAGAATTTCTGAGCCACCCATGACATCTTGATTTTCAGCACTATCACCACCTTAAAATTTTTTTTTACAACTTTAAAATTTATGCTGTGAATAACCAGCATTAAATTGTCTCTTTTATTTCATAGTCATGTGGCAGATCAACGTGCTTATCAAAGGGATTTCCTTTTGTACTCTATATACTCATTTACCCATTTCAAGGTATAATGGTTTCATTGAATCTGCCTTAAAACATTCTTTTTCCTTTACATCATAAAGGTGACACTTGGCTTCCCATGACAATGGCGCCTAGTCAAGTAGAACCTTGAGCTTATGCCTGCCACCATCTTAGGTACCTTGCATATACTTGAAATTGTGGGCAGAACTCAAGTTAATTTAGAAGGGCCAGCATATAACCTGTGCATTCTTTTCCTAACCCTGACGTTCAAGGCAAAACAAGCCATTAACATGTTACTTCAGCTGTCAGAGGAATGAAACAGCAGCTAAGAGGTGCTAGAGACTCAGGTTTATTGAAAACAAAGCAACTCAACGGGCGGGGAGAGGGGGTGGTACTGGCCTGAATAGGTTTGTGTGTATGTTCAAGCTTTTGTTTTCAAACTGGACATCATTTAAACAAATTATTTTCATAATATATTATGAATATACCAGAGAGTTAAAATAGAAAAACCCATTATGGGCATAATTGTCAATGTGGTGGGTAGGATATTGGAGCCTAACTGTCATAAGCCTTTTTTGGGGTTTTATATCCACACTAATGTTATTTTCCTGGTGACTGACTTTAATCAAAATTTCCCATCTTCTTCTGACCTCGGTGAAACTGTCTTCATAACTGGGTTGGAAGGAGGAGCATCTAATTAAGATCACGTTCATACTTGAAATCTCTCTGCCCAGTGGGGATAGATAATATTGTCACTCAGCATTGGGAGTGGATAATGATATTAAACGTTTTCCCCATAGGCAACACAGTGGAACCAGAGCCCTGTGCTTCCAGATTTGTAGAGATTTTAGTATTCTTGAAGGGAAGTGGCTAGGCATATTCCACTGCAGCTGATGGTAGAGCAGAGCTAAGGTTGTCATTTTCCTCCTCTTCTGTGGCAAGAATTGAGTTTGCTACTCTGTAGCCCACAGTAAATTTGAGATACATGGGATATTGAGGAGCAATTTACCTATAGGAAAATTCATTCACCTTTAATGTTTGATCTCGAGCATTTGACAAATGTGTAGAGTAGTGTGGCAATTATCACATTACTCTAAAAAATAGAGAGCCAGAAATAGGGGAGATAAGAGGGACAGCAGGCAAGAGGAGGAAGGGGAGGGGGAGGGGGGAAGAAACTTCATAGTGTGCAGATTATTTTTCAGGAATGGCCTTCTTAACAATGGTTGTTTATGGAGAACCATTCTCACTTCCTTGAGTTAGTTGCTAGTTATTTTTCATAAAGTCCTGTTTTCCAGATTATTTGTTTCTACTGGGGTCTTGAATCTGGTTCTCACTGGAGTTATTACTCTGAGAGAGGTTCCGTAATTGCTTTTGGCATCTTTGGTGGGGCTTGTGCTCCACATGGGCCTTGCTAGCTGACAAGGCAGGTTCCATGGCCCTGACATGTAACCAAACTCCATCCAGTCCATAGTCCTGCTTACTAATTCCCTGTTAGCAATTTCTCATCACCAACTATAGGAGAAAGTGTTGCTCATAAAATATTAGTAAATAGAAAGGTAAACTTTCTGTTTATTTACTTGTGAATGTGTGTGTGTGTGTGTGTGTGTGTGTGTGTGGTGAGAGTGTGTGTAAGGGGCCAGAAGTCAATATCAGGTGTCATCCTCAATCACTCTCAATCTTATTTTGGACCCAAGGTCTCTCACTGAACTTGGAGCTCTCTGACTCAGCTAGACTAGCTAGCCAGAGATCTTTCTATCTCCACATCCCTAGTTCTGGGATCACACACATGCCACTGTACCTGGTTCTTTATGTGAATGCTGGAGACCCAAGCTCAGGTCCTTATGCATGTGGAGCACTTTAACAACTGAGTTATCTCCCCAGCCCAGAAAGTTAGACTCTTCAAGAATGGACTTTGCCAATAGTTTGTGGAACCCTGTTAAAATACATGTTCAACAATTTGTGAACTACTCTTCCTCAAGTTGCCCTTTAGGAAAAAAGGGGACTGCACTGTGTTCAAGTACCTTCACATTCTCTTCTATTGTAAAACAGTGCCTTAGTTGTTTTGTTTTGAATAGCAACTAATGTATAGGTAGGACATATCAGCCTTAATGGATCTACCATCAATTCTAGGTTTGAAAGATGCCAACAAAGAAATATTTTGTGTTGAGAATTGCGAAAACTGCTCTCCTGATGTGCCAGTGTCATTTGGGATAGAAATTAGAGTGACCATATAATTTTGTAGAATTGGAAGATGCATATTTTACACAAATTAAACAGAAAGAAATAAACTAACACCTCTGGAAAACAGCAGGTGATACAGCTGGTCTCCCAGAACACTGGGGAAATGGATGCTGTAGCAGGGGAATGCTATCAATAAAGTTCTACTGTTAAATACTTACAGGGTAAAAAACAAACACTCTATCCTGATCTCACTCTCTATTGGAGAATCCGTTTTTTTTTTTTTTTTTTTCCAGAAAGCAGTGAGAACTGAATTGAGGACAACCAAAATCCATCAACAAGACAAGGATAGCTGACTCCCTGGCAGGAGATGAACCACCCCTGGCACAGCAGCTAGGGCCTGGGTGAAATCACAGATAGGAACTCATGAGATGAACAAGAATGCTGCTTCCATGGTGAGTCTGACAACCTGGGCCAGGGTGATGGAGACAGACACTGAGTATACTCAAAATGCACGAAAGCTAAAATCCAGATGCTGCTGAAGGCTGAACACTAATGTAGACTTAAAGCACACCCACCAAGGCTCAGGGAATTTTATGGAAGAGGGACAGGAAGACTGTAAGAGCCACAGGGTGGGAGGGAATATCCAGAGACATTGCCTGCCCTGCCCTCTGCCAATGACTTACTGTTGCACTCACAACTCATAACCCACAACTCCATAGAGAATACTAGCAATCCCACTAAGGAGGGCCCTAAGTGGAGTGGAGGACAGGGAGGAGGGAAATGATGGTACCAATGGAGGGTGTGTCCATACAAAGTTTCTAAATAATAATAATAATAATAATAAATCTTTAAAAACAACCTTGGGGCTAGGGGTGTAGGTTTGTGGTAGAGCATGTACTTAGCCTGTGTGAGGATCTGGGCTCCATCCCTAGGATCCCCTATGTACGACCCCTAATATCTAACCTTGTATTCTCAGTTATTTGAATATTTAATCTATACATTGCAAGTTTGCTTGTAGTAGTTAAGCATGTTTATTAAAGTATTCACCTTGGGAAAATGGACAAGACTTCTTACATTCAGAAATTGATGGGAAAGGAGATGGTGACACATTTTTCCCCTTGTGATGTGTACAGAGCTTATAGATGAAGGTCACACCGGAAGAAATCTGATGGGGATCCTTTTCTACAGCAAAGCGAAGCAGCTGTTCTTAAGTGAGGGAGATTAATTTAGATTATGTCCATGGGACACCTTGGCACATGGCTTAAGTCCATAAGCTGCATTCATTCTTTTTCTCAGTCCATGTGGGCTTAGCTAAGATTTTTAATTTCAATAACATTTTATGATTATAAACAGAATACTGTTGATTCTTATTATTTGTGCATTTTGTACTTATAAATTCGCCAAAATTGATATGTAACCTGATACCAATACTTGTATTTTATAGCCACAAGAGATGCAGAGTGGCAAAAATAAAAGGTCATTCTATGTGTTCTGTAAACATGTGTACTTTCTGCGATTATTTATTGCCACATTTCAACAGCACAGTTCCCTAGTGACTTTACATGCAAGAAGCCCGTGATGAAGATGTGTTAAATAAGCTTCCTTCTGCTCTCAGTCATGTTGGTCAGGAGCTCAATGTTAAGAAATCAACAAAATCTATTAAATACGATGTGCTCAAGCAAAAGCATGTGTAAAACAAGGCTGTGTATTGATTAGATATGGGAGAACACCTAAGACTAGATTATTGTGACCCATGGCTTGCAGGAACCTCC
Source organism: Dipus sagitta (assembly GCA_036346955.1). Classification (NCBI taxonomy): domain Eukaryota; kingdom Metazoa; phylum Chordata; class Mammalia; order Rodentia; family Dipodidae; genus Dipus; species Dipus sagitta. The sequence goes on along the minus strand of CM070772.1, from coordinate 130,592,926 downwards.
CCTTGGCAGTCAATGGTTCAATATTCGCTAATTCAACATGGGTGGTGACTTGACAGCTCACAACCAGCACAAGCAATGGGACTGGAGGGTGGATGTAGAACATTCTGATTGATAGCTTGTATTTTTTAAATATTTTATTTTTATTTATTTGACACAGAAGGAGAGAGAGAGAGAGAGAATGAATGGGCACGTCAGGGCCTCCAGCCACTGCAAACAAACTCCAGATGCATGCACCCCCTTGTGCATCTGGCTAACATGGGTCCTGGGGAATTTAACCTGGGTCCTTTGGCTTTGCAGGCAAACACCTTAGTGGTTAAGTCATCCCTCCAGCCTGGTGGCTTGTATTCTTGTCAATCAAGGTATCATAAATCTTTTCACTGGCTATTAAACAATCTCAAGATTGTTTTCTAAAAATGGAAATGAAAGGAAGTGGGTGGATTGAGTTACACATACACAGCCACCGTTTCTAAGGCAGATAACTTCCCTCTTAAGAAAACACTCATTCATGCAGCTCAGGGATCCCAGTGTTAGGCTGCAGATGAACTGCTGTGGTCCTCTGGGAGTAGCTGTGTTGACTCCCCAAGGCAGAGGTCTGAACAAGTCTCTCACTGTGGGGCTGGCTGAGTTTCAAATGTGTTGTATTGTCCTTGAGGGACTCCAAGGGATTTCCGTTTGTGGGTGCACTACAGTGAATGCACAGGCATCTTAAGGATGTAAAGGATAGTGGAGCCCTGTAACATCCCCCCGCCACCCTCACATTCAGCAACTCTTCTGTAAAGGGCAGTTGCTCCCCAGACATGAGGTGATGCAGGCAATTTTTTATTTTTATTTTATTTATTTTACTTTTTGGTTTTTCTAGTTAGTATGAGTCATGCTTACCACTTACTCTCTGCTGTTTCTGCTCCAATCACCTGTTTCACTTTCTTTCCTATTAGGCCACAAAAAGTGCTGCATTATAGCGATCATTGCGTATTTCCCCAGAACTTGTTAAGGTAGGTGCTGTCCCATGCTATACCTACAGGTCACTTTGAAGATAAAAATCAACTTCAGAGGTCCTTGTTTATGAACAGAGCTTTGTATAAATTGGACAAACAAATTTACGAAAAAATTTTTTAACCTAGAGGCAAGTCTAGCTTCCCCTCTGCTTATTCTCACGCATTGTCGAAACTCCTTGCTGTGAAGGCTCTGCGTGTGTTTACCAGGACCAAGCTTTCCCAACTAACATCCCGACACGCATCTTCTTTCTTTGAAATACCCCAAGTTACATACTGTGTCATCATGGCTATTTTGAGGATCTGACAATCGAACAAGGAAGTGTCTATATCAGTGACCGCCTCTTGATCTCCAGGAGGCCTGACATGAGGTCTTCATGTTTGATAAGTAACAGACACAGCTCTATGCTTGGTGCTGGATGGACTGCCAATGCCTGGTGTTCTGACCTTGGGTACATCACGACACATCTCTAGGCCTCCGAGCTCTGCTTTCTTAAGGTGGTCATTGCTATGTTATTGTGAAGATCAACATCTTTTCAGTGGAAATGGACCGAGCACTCTCTGTCCTGTTGGGGAGTGCAGAATGAATGGTATCAGCCAATCGACTTGTGATGTCTGAGTCTCAGTTAACTTCATGTGTTAATTGGGTAGACATTTCTGCTTAGCAGTCTTCTCAGAGGCAGTACTAGAATACAGTGAAGTTTACCCGTGGAGAATCTTAAGGAGTCCAAGGTCTCTCTAACATTCTGCATGGCTCTTAATTTCTGAAATTAGTGCTGCATTTTCACAGTGTAGTGCTCTCTAGTGACCGTAAATGCAAGAGGCCTGTGATGAAGAAATACGTATGTGAGATAAGCTTCCTTCTGCCCTCATTGATTTGATAGGTGCCTGGTCTCTGCCCTTCAGTGTGTGTTGAAGACAGCAATGCCACCTATGGAGTTATGCTGAAAGGAAGATGGATGAGGAGGCCTTCAGTGGCCCTGGGCCTACATGGGAAGGTATGAGCTGAGAAAACATTATAATTTTTCCAGATTCTTCTTGGAGGCTGCTCAAAGAGAAGCTGAGGCACACTGCCCTTATCAAGTATTTATGTGAGCAAACAGTGACTCATGGTCAGGGCAGTATAGCATTGCAAACATTATGGGGCTCTGTGGAAGGGACACATGGGGAAAGAGTCTGTAAGATAAAGGCAGCATCAAGGCAAAGCAGTTGATTGGTTGCCATGGAAGATGAACCTTACTTGGATCATGCCAGTGGAAAGTCCCTAGCTAAGGGTTGACTAGCTTCTGATTATTTAAGCTTAAGCTCAGTTTATATCCTATCATTTACTTATGGAGGAACCAGGGTACTGGTGTTGCCAATTGATTAGAGTCATGTGTCACATTAATGGAGACATGGCCTAAGAGATGTAGCCTTAGGAATATTTTTTGTTGTTGTTGTTGTTCATTTTATTTATTTATTTGAGAGTGACAGACAGAGCGAGAAAGAGGCAGAGAGAGAGAGAGAGAGACAGAGAGAATGGGCGCTCCAGGGCCTCCAGCTGCTGCAAACGAACTCCAGACGCATGCGCCCCCTTGTGCATCTGGCTAACGTGGGTCCTGGGGAGTTGAGCCTCGAACCGGGGTCCTTAGGCTTCACAGGCAAGAGCTTAACTGCTAAACCATCTCTCCAGCCCCCTTAGGAATATTTTTTAAAATATTTGATTTATTTCATTTTACTTATTTATTTGAGAGAGAGGGAGAGGCAGGCAGAGGGAGAGGAGAGGAGAGAGAGAGAGAGAGAGAGAGAGAGAGAGAGAGAGAGAGAGAGAGAGAGAGAGAGGAGAGAATGTGCATTCCAGGACTTCCAGCCACTGCAAACAAACTCTAGATGCATGCACCACCTTTTGCATCTGGCTTACATGGGTCCTGGGGAATCAAACCTGGGTCCTTTGGCTTTACAGACAAGTGCTTTAACCACTAAGCCATCTCTCCAGCCCTGATTTATTTATTTGAGAGTGAAAGAGGGAGAAAGAGACATATATATGTATTTATATGTCTGTCTGTCTATCTATCTATCTATCTATCTATCTATCTATCTATCTATCTATCTATCTATCTGTCTATAGAGAGAGATAAGGAGAGAGGGAGATAGGAGTCAGGAGAGGGCATAAAGGGCATGCCTGGGCCTCTAACCACTGCAAATAAACTCCAGTCACATGCACCACTTTGTGCATCTGGCTTTACATGGGTACTAGGAAATTGAATGCAGGTCCTTAGGTTTTGCAGGTAAGCACCTTAACCTGTGAGCCATCTCTCCAACCTCAGTCATCAGGATATTTTGTTGTAGGGATCAAAGAGCATACTTTCTCGCACCTAGATGGTCTCAAGAGATATGGTGAACAAGAGCTGTGTGAGTTTGTTGCTGTCTTTGCATAATTTTGTACAGTAACCATTTCTTTGTTAGTGGAAGTACACTCTAAACTAATGATAAAACTTATAGTATAGTAAATACACAAACCAGTTACATGATCTCTTCTCATTATTGACTGTCATAAATTATATGTGACTATATGAGCTTGATTTTTGTAGGACTGGCAGCACGGCAGGGTCATTTACACTCACATCCACACAAACACTTGAATGATGTGTCGTGCTATGACGTTTGGATGGCTACAGCATCTCTGGATTGCAGGACCTTTTCAGCTCCACCACAGTCTCATGGGACTGAAGTTGTGGTCCATCATCAATGACAGTAGTGAATGATGGTGTTTAACATGGCCAAGGCAATCTCAGGTGTGGGTGCACTGTAGTGAGTATACAAAGCACACAGGCGTCTGGAGGATGCAGAGGGTAGTGAAGCCCAGTATCCCCCACGCCGTAGTCAGCAACTCTTCCTTCAAGGGTGATGGTTTCCCAGACACAATGAGATGCATGTAATTATGATGTTTTAAAGAGTGCAAGGTCATGATTGGCTCTCACTCTCTCCTGTATCTACATAGTCTGCACATAGTCTGGGGAATCTTGCATACTGTGAAGGCCTTTCTGACTGTGGCTCCTCAGTGCATCCTTTCTGAGTGAAATAGAAGCTGAAGTGAGCCTCCATGCAGTGTGCTTCAGGCTGTCTTTGCTTAGCTCCAGTGCAGTCTCCATGTGCACAGGTGATGGTGATGGCTCTTCCAACCTGGGACTCGCAAAGGGTCATACAGAAAGGGAAATGGGCGAGGCCTTCTTGACCCATGAACCTGCATGGGGAAGGTGTAACAGAGGAGTGCGCTCACAGACACTCCTTGCTCCGGAGGGAGTTTGCTAAGACTGTGCTTTCATTTCTTCCTGGCAATGAATACTGAGAAAAACACTCATTGGATCTCGGTTTCTCAAATTTTACTTGGGGAGGAATGCAACTATCCAGCACGCTTGGTTGTAAATTTAATCTAAAGGTAAGCACTGATGAAATTGAATGTCACTTTCTGTAAACTCCAAAATGAAAACAGCTCTTGGCAAGGCATCTGTAGTAGCAGAGAGGACACTGGAGAGGAAAAGTAAGCATCAAGATGCTGTTCAGTAAAACCACTGAGCCTGAGGCTCTGTCATGGGGGAGACAGAGGGTGAGACCTCTGGGGTTTATAGTACTTAGAGAGGCTTCTCCTAAATGCAGTGCTCTGAGTGCATGGAGGAAGTAGCCTCCTATAGCTGAGTAAGTCAGCAGATCATTGTGTTATTAACCTCAGCCAAGTTATTCCTGCCCCTTGTACCTCAAGATGTTCTTATCTTATCTACAGAGAAAGAGAGGAATCTCGATGCCTACAAAATGGTTCTGTAAACTATGAAATCAAATTACAACTCATCTCAGAGAGTGACATAAAACAGAAAAACATGAGGAATTAAGTTGCAGGGTACAGGTTTTATCAGACTAAATCAGAAAGTAAGCCATACCTGCTTGTCTCAGAAAGCCCGTGCTTAAAATAAAATGAATGCTTGCTGGGGTGTACGATTTCTTGTCGGCACACTCTGATGTGTGAGGTATGAGAGGCCACAGGGTGCGTATCAGAATGGAAATGATAATTATTTTTTATAGCAGTGTCTTCTTGAGCTTCAAAGAAAGAGACCACTCTCCTTGCACACGCAAACATCAATTTGGAAGCTGAAGAAGGTAATTTTCACATGCAAATGCCCATGAGTTAAAATGAGCAGAAGCAAGGAGCAGGCTGTTAAAGAGACACTATTCTCCTTATCTTCCAGTATAAAGAAGCAGGGGCTTGAAAGAAGCAGTAATTTCTTGATGGAGGAAAAGTGACAACCCAGCGAGTTTCTCCAGTCTTGTCCCTTGAACATGTCTCTGTTTTCATGAGTTTTCCAAGAAGTGTTTTATTAATGATTCACCTTGGCAGAAAATAGGGCAAGCCACAGTGGTGGAGGTGAATATTTGGGTGTGGAGTCAGATTTGGCTGCAGATCCTATGCTGATACCTGCTGGCCGTGGGACCTTAGTACAGATCATGTAGATTCTGAGAATTTGGTTTTCCTCATCACAGGATGCTGTCAGGTCAGTGAGAGTACACTGTGAAGTCCGCAAGGGTATGAACTACTGACCACAAACTCAGGGGAGGAAGTAACAAGTACCACAGCACTTTCTAAACTAGCAATTTCTATAGTAATCCTTTTAATTCCTTTTTGAAGATATTCATTCAAGATCCTGGACTTGATGTAATATATAGGACTCTCTATTATTCACATCAAGAGCCCCTCCCTGCACAAATCCAGTTATTCTATCCTCTGGGATATAGGAATTTTTTCCCCCAAAGGTTCCTGGATTAACTCTCAGTTGCCTTTCTCTTGCTTGCACTGCTTAAAGAACAGTGATATTTCTGTCACATGTGTCTGCCCCTTGGTTCCTCCATCATCTTCCTGGAAATTCTGTTTTTTTTTTTTCTTTTAAATTTACTTATCTACTTAAGAGAGAGAAAGAATGGACACACCAGCACCTCCAGCCACTGTTAATGAACTCCAGACGCATGTGCCACCATGTGCATCTGGCTTATGTGGGTACATAGGTTCTGGGGAAATGAACTTGGGTATCTTTGGCTTCGCAGGCAAGCACCTTAACAGCTAAGCCATCTCTCCAGCCCACAGAAATCCTGTTTTAATGCTGTAGGTCAAAACTGCTGTTTCTGAGTATCTTCCCCTGGGGAGCAAATCCAAGAAAGCACCAAGGGATGGTGCTGCTTTATTTCTCTTCTGGAAGGCTCCTTTTTGGGAGCTGTGAGCAGTGGGCTTAGTGGCTAGATGATGGACTGGACAGATAAGGCAAGATGAAGCACTCACTGTAAGTGAATAAAGAGTAAGTACATCTAAGCAGGGTGTTCCTACTCTCTTCTCTACCCTGGAGTTGGGATTAAAGAGCTTTCTTTTATCCTCCCAACTCTGTGGTTCTCAAAGTCTATAAAGAAGGATCAAGTTATCTAAGCATTTTATTTTGGTCCTTTGAAGCCCTTCTTTGTGGGGACAGCAACTCTGCTTCTCCAGAAGCTTTGGCTTGAATTTTTGTTCTAGTCGATGCAGAGAGCATTTTAAATGCTCATTTCAACAAGATGTCACCATCATTTTAGTAAGGATGACTGAGAAATATATACTTGCAACATTGCCCACAGATTCTGTCTGTGGTTAGCTTAAACATAGCCAAGTGGGTTTCACTACAACTTTGAAAACTGGAAAACAAATTGAATAAATAAAAGTTTTCTGCTCTCTGTCTCTCTCTCTGAAGGGCCAAAGGAGTCTCCTGTGTTCTACCTTTGTCACCTGTGTCCAAGGCGAACCACAACTGCCAGGTCCTTAGAGCTGAGGGAAGCAAATGGAATCAAATTTTCTTATTCCATAGAGATAAACAACTACTTTCTTTTTTGTTATAGGTTTTGTCAATAAAGACTGTCCCTAGGAAGAGGCAAGGCCAAGTGTAGATAGGCTGCTATTTGGCTTAGTTGTGTGAAGCCTGATACCCAGAACTGAGATCACCTTAGTCTGACCTCACAGGGCTGCTAAGGTCAGCAGTGAGGTTCTGGTCATCTCCCAGACACATCTGGTGGTAACGGGACCCTTTATTGTGTGATTTAAAGATGAGAGGGTCTTGACTAGACATCAGGTCACTTTGCTTCTAGTTGAGGCTGTAGATGAGTATTTGTGATAAACCTACAACCCTTCTAGCCCATATGTTCTAATGCCTAAAAGAATAAGTTCATGTAGGTGTCAGTAGCCCCTTGGGTCACACGTTCAATGATTTTCCAGTCAAAAGAACGTGTTAGAGGAGTAGAGAGTAGATGCTAAAATACCTTGGGGTTTCATACAAAACAAACATGAAATAACTTTGAAAGGTAAAGAGAAAGGTTAAGGTCGTCAAGACCTGAGAAATGATATAGTTTCCTAGATTTTCATTTTTTCTCATGTATTCTTTACTTGGAGCTAAAGAAGCCATTAAACTGGAAGTGTGATTGGGCACAAGCAGAAGCCCCAAAGAGGACCTTCTTCTCTGTAGCCTAAACCAGAACACAATAACCTAGCAGACAGGAAACTTCCTGTAGTAACCACTCTATTCTGCCTAAGCCCACAGAATAAACTGTGGCTTGATTCTTAAACTCCGCAGCAGAACCAGGGTTAGAAGATTAGATTTTTATCTTCCTGAGGCTGTAAAGAGATAACCCAAGCAGACCCACCATGAAATAGTCAGAAAACGCCAAATATCCCGAACTCTTATACCTGCCTGGGTTCCTGCCTCCCCATAGTGGAGGACCATGAGGAGAGGTAGAGTTCCCATCCTTACGCAATAGTAGTAAAGAGCCCTTTCTATCTGCCTTTGGTACTGTGAGGATCAAGTAGAGATTCTTTATTTTTATTCCTACCTAGAAGTTACAAACTAGCACCAACCTTTCCTTCCTGGAGTATTATCAAAGAAGGCCAACTAATACATAAGACTAAAATCAAATTTGAACACTCAGAACATAACACAAAATGCCTGATGTTCAATAGAAAACCACATGTCACACCATGACCTAGAAATATTTGAAAACAAATGAAAAAGACAATCAATAAATGCCAGCAACAAGATGACAGAGGTATTAGGATTATTTCACAATGATTTTTGAGTAGCCATGATTTTACTGAGTATTATTAACATGCTCATAATAAATGAGAACAAGGTCTGGGGATGCAGCTCACTTGGTAGAATGCTTGCATAGCATGCACGAATTCCTGGGCTTTATCTTCAGCACTGCATAAATGGGGCACAGTGGTGTACGTCAATAATTCTAGTACTTGGGAAGTAGAGGCAGAAGGATCAGATGTTTACGAACTTCCTCAGCTATATGTATAGTCAGCCTTGGATACATAAGACTGCGTCTCAAAGGAAAAAAGGAAAGAAAGACAAGCAATGAAATAAAAAATTCCTTTATATAGATAAAAGATTTAAAGAAGAACCAAATGAAATTTGTAAAATAAAGAATAATAGCTGAAATAAAATTCATAATAGCTGGGTTCTGCAGCAGAATGAAGGGGACAGAGAAGTCAGTGAACTGGAGGATAGCATGATTAACATGATCCAATTTGAACCACAGAGAAAAAAGAGGCTAAAAATGAACAGAGCCTTTGATACAGGTGGCTGGCTAACAGAAAATCAAATATTCATGTTTTGATTGTCTAAGCAGGAAAAGACAAAGTAGTCAGGCTTGGAATATTAGTCTAAAAATGGTTGAAAACTCCAAATTTGGTAAGAGACATAAATCTACAGATCCAAAAGCCTGAGAGAAAATAAAGAGCATGAAAAAAATGCCATCTTTTCCCCACCCTCCAAAAAGAAATCATACCAAGACACATAATAATTAAACTCCTGAAAATGTTCAAATAAGTTGGGACAACTCAAAAAAAAAATAAGGAAAATATTTCAGAATGAACAGAATAATCAAATAGATAGTAGAAGATTAAAGTTATATCATAGAAGCAATTATACTAAATGCAAATGGAAGAAATATATCAACTAAAAGACAGAGATTGGCAGAATGCATTTGAAAACATATTCCAACTATATGCTGTTTGTAAGAAATTCACTTCAAATATAATGGTATAAACAAGTTAACATAAAATGATGGTAAAAGATAGATCATATAGCATCTAGATGTGGTGGTTTGGATATAAATGTCCCCGTAGCTTCAGGTTTTTTTTTTTGATTAAGCTTCCGACTTAGTCTTCAGCTGGTGGAATTTTTGAGAGTTGAAACACTGTTACAGGTAGGTGTGTTTCTGGGACTGGACCTTGGAGATGAGGCATCCAGCCCTACTGGATGTGTTCAGAGCCAGCTCAGTATGCTATTATCTTTCTGCTATGGATGTATGAGCCAGATTCTTCTGCCATGATGAAATTTCCACCAAAATTGTAAGTCTGAAACAAACCCTTTTGTCCTATAAGGTGTTTTTTTTTTTTTTTTTTTGTGAGGTGTTTTGTTCCAGCAAGAAGCTAACTGAAACACTAGATGAAAGAAGAAATAAGTGGGTATATTAGTATCAGATAAAGGAGACATTAGGGAAAATAAAATACTGAAAGGCAGCAAGGGATATTACAGGATAGTTAAAGACACCACGAAGATGACACATAGCAGCCCTATATGTGTATGCATCAAACAATGGACTTGAAAATACATACAACTGAGCTGATAAGGAAACCAACAGGTCCTTTTCAAGATGCCACAGAACATGCTCTAAGTTTAAATAAATTCTGGGCAATAAAATGTCCACAAATTTAAATGACTTTGAATAATAAAGAATGTGCTCTTTGACCATCATGGAATCAAACTAGAAATAAATCATAGAAAGATAACAGGAACACATCATATCAATGTTTCACGTATCAAATCAACTGTTCACGGTCCACTTGATAGTGGACAAGATATTTATAAATAATTTGTGGGACAAAGAGGATGTCTAAAATGAAATATATATATTAAGTATATCTATTAAATATATTAAATGAAAGGAAAATGAAAATAGAGCATTTCAAATTTTGTGGAACCCAGATAAAACAGTGCTATAAGAAAAAAAGTAGAATATACTAAATGTATACAAAATGGTTGCTAGTAGAAAGAGGTAGGCTGACTCAAAGATATCCCAGGGTGGGAAGCAAGGGGTCCAAATTTTTGTCACTACCACCAGATTGTTCATCCCTGACCATCTGCCTCCACACCTGTTTTTCCTACTCTTTAAGCTCTCTGGAGAAGGTAAGGATGTGGAAAATCTCATCTCTACTATCTTCACTGGGCTTAACTCTGTATTCTTCTGTGGTAAGTGCTCAGTAAATGTTAGTGATGTGAATGAATGAAACTCACTTTCTTCTCTCCAGCAGACTCTGTGTCTGCTACTTGTGCTTTCCTGGAATCCTGCATATCATATATCTGTCTCATTTTCACTCATCTTGGCTCCTCATGTCTGTATCACAGTGAACTTTTTAAGCTGAAAAATGCCTTCCCAGCATGACTTTCAGAGTAAAAATGTCTGATCAGTTTACAAGTTGAGAGGTGGTCCTCTCAAATAGGCAAGGTTTTCCAAGAAGCAGTAAAAGGAAACATTGCAGAGGAAAAGGCTCATTAAATATGAGTGCTGCTTTCACAGCTAGCCAGAGAATTTTCTCCAGGGAGATGGCAGTAGAAACTGAGGAGACTCAAAACTCATCTAAGCAGAAAACAAGAGGCTGTGGAAAGTTCAACACTGAAAGAGTTCTACCATGCCTTCCAAGTCTCAGGGTAACATTGTAGAAGATAGGGCAGGAAGAATGTAAAAGGTGCAGGGTGAGAAGGTATACTGTAAGATCATTGCCCTCTGCACAGAAACTGACTGTCATTTTCATGGCCCCACAAGGATTACCCAGAACTTCACTGAGGACTGTCCTCTGTGGAATGGGGGTATTGGAGAGGAACAATATAGGAAAGCTCAATGGGAATACAACAAAATTTTTCAGTATGTTCATATATTAAAGTTCTCAATAAAAATTTCAAAAGAAAAGAATATTTGAGCAAATGAAAATTTATTGTGTCCTTAGAGTGTTATGCTTCATGCAGTTCATCTAATATTTTTTATTTCCATTTTCACTGAGCAGAAGACTTGTTTTCACAAAGACAAGCTCTTTCCCGAAGGCTGTACAACAGGGACCAAGGAACCAAGTTAAGATCTGCCTAATTCCTAAGTTCCTTCCAGCAAGGCCTGGAATAGCTCTTAGAAATTTTTCTGACAATAATTTTAGCTTTAGGAAAGACTAGACACTGTTTTGTCTGACCTTTCCAATTATCTGACAAGCCCAGTGTTAATCAGCTGAGTCAGAATTGATGACCCCAGGATAGCTTAAGCCCCAAACCATCTTCTGATGAAATGATAAAACAAGACTGCTAGGCTAATTAACAAGTCTAAAAACATTATGCGAGTTCCAGTGATGCCTTTGCTTCTGGCCCATCCTACACCTTTCCCAAATAAGAAAGCAACTAATTTGCAAAACCCTTGCTTCCGTGAAGCAGCTGTGAGAGTCACTGACATATATGATTAGCATAAAATTAATTCCTGTTGGGGAAGCATTATTACCACCCCTAATGAGGTTGAGGAAGTGATTAGTACTGTGTGAAGGATGGCAGATACTCTTCTTTTAACTCCAGATGAAATCTGTGTGGGATGTTATTTTCACCATAAAGATTGGACGCATATTTTACATAAAGATTATGTGTTTATGCAATTATCATAGTCCATTTTGTCTGCTATAAAATATTATAGAGTATGTGGCTTATAAACAACAGAAGTTTATTTCTCAATTTTGGATATTTGGAACTCCAAGATCAATCTTTGGTAATTTGTGCCTGATGACTGCTCACTTCCTGGTTCGTAGAAGCCATATTTTTCCTGTACCTTCACCTGGTGGAAGAAACATGGCAGCTCTTTGGGATCTCATGGATGAGGGCACTCATCCTGTCCTTGAGGGCTACATGTTTAGAGCCATCGCCCAAAGGCTCCCAATACCAGCACAATGGAGGTGAGAATTTCAACATGGGAATGTTGAAGGCTATGTTGAGTCCATACTAGCCATTTTGTGTGAGATGGGTTTTCTCAGTGATTTGAGACTTTGCAAAATTTACAACAGTGTTGTTTTTTTTGTTATTGTTTTTCATATTTACTTTTCATGGAAAATTCTATGTAGAAAACAATTATGGAAAGTATAATCCCTTAAACTAATACCCTTAAACTAAGTTATATTTATAATTTTAAGTGGAAAAGAAAATGAAAAATGAGTCGACTCTAGTCATGTATAGGAATCATATGTTCTAATTTCAGAAAACTCACCAATACCTCTTATCTATAAACAGTTACATATACAGTTTTAAGCTCTTTATGTGACATAGCATTGTTATTTTGCTAAAAATCACACACTATTTTGAAATATGCATTTTGTTTTTTCAAGTTATGATAATAATATAAATATCTCTGTACTGTTTTCCATAGACATCATTTTAATTGCCTTTTCCATATTGCATTGTACAAATGAGCTATCATTTACTTTATTGCTGTCTAAATGTTACACTTTATATTAGTTTTCAGTTTTCACTGTCATCAATAAAGACATAATGCTTATATTTGTAAATGCTGCTCTATCTGCATTTTAACTTCTTTCTACTGATTTGCTACAAATGGAATCACTTGGTAAAGCGGTTTTTAGATAAATTTTAGACTGTAGATAAACATTGCTGAACAATGTTTTTAAATATAACAGTCAACTTGCAATTCTATCCAGGAAAACCATCCTTTTCAAATGAAAAATAAGAACATATTCAGACAAACTGAAATTGAAACAGTGATTGCTTTTAGGCACCCATTAAAAAATACCAGCTGAGTGTGGTGGCACATAACTGTAATCCTAGCACTCAGCACTTGGGGGACAGAGGTAGGAGAATTCCTGTGAGTTGGAGGAGGCCAGCATAAGACTACATAGTAAATTTCAGGTTAGCTGGGGCTAGAGCAAGCCCCTATTTTGAAAAAACAAAGCAAAGCAAAGAAAAAAAAAAAAAACTAAACATGTATGCCCAAATGACTTAGAAGTGATGTGTAAGTGTTGACATTGGTTTTACCAGCAGATTTTAGCATGTATGTGAATTTACAAACCCAAAATTCATGAATAATGAGGATTAGCTATGATTGGTGCTATATATTTTACATATAAGATGGAACTGGAGAATATTTTGCTTAGTAACATAAGTCACATGCAACAAGAGAAATACTTATTTCTTCTAATTATATGTAAAATCTAAAGTAGTAGTTTTCTAGGAAACAGGAGTTGGAATGATGATGATTAGAGTCTGAAATGGGCAGGGTTGGAGTACTAAAGATAAGATGGTCCAATGGACTCAATTAGGCAGGAGGAACAAGTTTCTTGTTTATTTGATATATTTCATAGTATGGGAAACAAAATAATCTCCTGTGCATTCCAAAATCACAAAGAGGGAATTTCAAATGCTCTTATCACAAAATAATAAGTATTTGAAGTGATAAATATATTGAGTATATACTGTGCCCTATAAGTATGTACAACAGTGCTGTGTAAATTAACAATAAATATTAAAGTTTCAACCAAGTTAAAACCAAAGGGAAGAATATATAATAATATTCTTGATTGCAGAATTTAGTCAAGTGTACATGGAAATGAACCAACAAAGCTCAAATTTGATTTGTTATAAATCTAAACTTTCAGCAAATACTTCAAGGCAAAGAGAGAGGACACATACTGCAAATACCAGAAATGCAAATGAGGAATCACAACAGAGCCTGCAGACATGAACAAAAACAAAAGGAGTTTGCAAGCATCTTTATTTTGGTAAATTTAAAAGTATACGTGAAATGGGAAAAATCTTGGAAAAATATAACTTAGCAACTTAGAAACAAGAAGAAAATATCTAAAATCTGAATAGTCTTATATATACTAAATAAACTGAATAAGTAACTAACAAGTTTCCTCTAAAAAAAAAAATAATAAATAAATCAAGACACCAGTCAAAGGTGTCTCTGCTGATAAACATTTGAAAAGGAAATAACAAAACTTTTACACAGCCAAGCATGATGGCATATGCCTTTAATCCCAGCATTTGGGAGGTGGAGCTAGGAGGATTACCATGAGTTTGAGGCCACCCTGAGACAACATAGTAAATTCAAGTCAGCCTGGGCTACAGACAGACCCTACCTTGAAAAACCAAAAACAAACAAACAAATAAAAAACAGACAACAACAAAAAAGTCTCTTATACAAATTCCTCTAAAGGAACAAAGAAAGCCAGAGAACCTTTGAGCATGGGGTTTTCATTATTTTGTTACTACTACTAATACTGCCACTACTGTAGAGCATGTGTATTCTTATTTTATGTGTGGTCAATATCAGCTTGAAGCTAAAACATGTTGCAGAGCAAAATTTGCAGAGAAGGAAAGTTGCAGTTCAACTTCAAGGAAATAAATATAAAAGTTCTAAATAGAATCTTAGTAAACGTGATCCTGGAAATACACACAGAGAATTATATGTCATTTTAGATCATTTCAGGAGTTGAAAAGTCACGTGACATTGGAAAATTGGACAATGCATTTTACCACACTGACAAATTCCAAACAAAATGTTAAGATGATCTCAAAAGGTACAGAATGCCATTTAATAAAATCTATTATGCATTGCAAATAATAAAGCATGTCAGAGAATTAGAAAAACCAGAAAGAAGAAAAAAATGAGAAAGATCATTATCTTGTGTATTAACAACACAATTCCTTTGATTAAGTTGATAATGACCAACTCAAAAACTCACAACAAAGGTTTACATTTTATGATATAATATAGGAGTTATCATCTCAAAGACTGGAAAGAAAGAATTTTTTTTCCTAAATAATTTCCATTCATTATTACACTGGTTTCTCTAGTCAGCACAATAAGAGAAGTATATAAGGCCTTTAAAGAGGTGTAACAGATTATATGTTTGTGAAGTACAAAAGTCCAACAATTACAGTCAATAGATGAACTTAATGACGACAGTGGATAAAAGATCAATGTACAAAATGCAATGATACTTCAATATACAAGGAACAAATCCATAGAAAATGACACTAATAGTGATATCAATTATAAGAGCATTGGAAACATCAAATACCGAGGAATTGGTCATTCAACTGTCATGGAATGAATTGTTCCACTATGTTGATGTTCTAATACTCAGTAGCTCAGAATGTGGCTATATTTGAAGATAAGGTCTTGAAATAGGTAATTAAGTTAAAAAGAGTCTACTAGGGTGGTTTACGATATGTTCTCATCTGATATAACTGATTTCCTCATAAAAAGAAGAAATTTGAACACAAACAGGTACAAAAGAAGATGATATGTAGAAACAGAAAAAGTTGAATACTGGCCAAGTAGAGACTCCCCCCACCCCCAAACTAACCACACTGAAACCTTTGTCTTGGATTTCTAGCTCTTGTTGTGAGAACATACATTTCACTCGTTTAGGCCACCCTGTCTGAGCTACTTGATGATGGCAGCCCCAGTAAATTACCATCCATATTTGTTGATTGGAATAGTCAACCATGCAAAAATATTAATTATCAAGACAAGTTATTTGATCCTTGGATACCATGAAAGAATGGAATACAGCCAAGGGCAGGCTGGTGGGTGGTTCCTGGCTCTGCATCTGAGGTGGAAGGTGAGGAGTTTCCTTGTCACTGAGATATATGGTCCAGAAAGGATGCCCAAGCTCCAGGAGGCTGCTACCTTCTGATCTGACAGTAACACCACCAGGTCTGCCTCTAGGCCACATGGACAGTTAGTTAGCAAGTAAAAAAGTGAGCCAACCAAGATGTCTTTTGTGACTGAGTGAGTCTTCCTCAAACATAGTATCTCTCCCCTGTCCTGTACCTGGCATTGGCAGTCCTCCAGATTTGAGACTGCATACTAGCTTGGCCATTTGTTTCAGAACCGTCATGATTCTGGGTTTCCTTTGTAACCTGGGGATTGTAATTCAGACCGTAAACATTACTGTGAAGGATAAATAAATAGTTCAGATGACTGTTCCTAGCACAGCACACAAAATGCTCCCTGCTTTTTGAGCAGCTAAAACAAGAGTGCCAGTTTGGGGATTTAGACACAGTTATAAGCATATTGTCATTTCATCCATGCCTTTGTCTCAGAGGACTTGGTAGGTCATCAGCTTCCTCCCCAGGAGCTCATAGGGTACCAGGAAGCAGCTGGGCAGAAGGGAGGAAACACTTCTGAGTCTCCTCACACTTATTCCTGGAAAGGGCCAATGCTGGTACCTCCTGAGATATCAGATAGGTTACGGGCCTGACTGGTCTGTCTTGTAACCTAGAATGTTCCTTGGGCTAAACCTGGAAATTAGAAACCCACCTTGTACATTGTTCTCTCTTTTGGGACATGTGCTGCAAGCCAACCAACCTCTTATATGCCTCCAGAGACTTAATATACCAGGTAAACTACCCTTTTCTACTTCCTTTCTCTTCATAAGCCATAATCCTGTATTCTGGCCCAAGGGTAGACATAAGCCTAAAGTCCCTGTTGTCTGTCTATGTCTTTTCCCCCCTGAATCTTGGGTCAGTGAGGCTATGAACTTACTCTCTTATTTCCCATATCATGGATTCTTTTCTAGGTGGCTCCCTGGTCCCTTATATAATCTAATATCTCAGCACCTGTTTCCTCCTTCCCCATAGCTATTGAATCCTTGTTGAACACATTCCTATAAACTTTTGACTTAAATAAAACCAATTTCAGTGAAACCATGCATTTTGCTGGTATTAGTCAGCTTCCATTTGTTTACTCAACTTTTTAAGGAGAGAGCCGCCTGCATGGTTTTACAAATGGCCCTTCACCAAGATGTCGGTCAGAAGCAGATGCTGAAGTGAAGCAAAGGCATCACTATGGACTAAATTCCCCTGTAGCCTACATCCATTTATACGTGCCTTTATTTTGATAAAGGAAGCATTAATATTATGTGAAGCCATGAGGTAGAATCTAAATGTGACAAGGACCAGTGTCCTGAGGTGAGGAGACGGAGGCAGAGAGACCTCACTTGCTCTCTCCATCTGATGCCATAGTGGAAAGGTAGCTCTTCTTAAGCCAGATAGAGAGAGCCACCTGAGCCCAAATTGGCAAGGACCTGGACGTTGGAGTTCATCATAAAAGGTCCACCATTGTCTTTCTTAGGAAAGCCTCAGATGGTGATGGACCCTCTTGCCCATTTCAGGGTCAGAAGGAACAGATTGGGAGACTTCTGTGACTTCTGAAACGGCCTTTGTCACTGAATGGGAAGATTGTTGGGTTAACAGAAAATGAGAGTCTCACTAATAAGTCAGGGGCAGGGTCACTGTGGAAACCTGCATGTCATAGGAGAAACCTGAGGCAGTGTCTCCTAGCTGCAGGAGCCAGCAGGATGGGGGCTGGAGATGGCTTATCCTTCCCAACACCTCCTGTCCCCTTCATTGGATGCCGAGCTGCTTTCATAGGGATTCCATGTCCAAAATACCATTTAGTATGCATTCTCAGGGTCCTTCTCAGTGCTCAGCACCCAGAAAACATTTATTAGATAGTCATGGGATACATGAATAACAAAAACACTGCTTCTTCTCAGAGCCCACCATGGTCCCCAAGATGAGTAAATAATTCATGCATTCATTTTAATGGATATTAAAATGAAACCTTTAATGAATATGTATTTAGGATATAGACAATATTTGTACCTAGCGCAGTGCCTTCTAGATATAAGACACTTAATAAATATTTCTTAAATTACAGGGAAAATCCCAATATGACATAAACCAGTCTTCTTTCTCTGAGTGCATATGTAAACATCTCTTCCCCTTTCATCTATACATTCACTTTCTCACACACATGAATTCACATACACATTTTGGAAGTATTTCTTTTCAGCTTGGGGAATGCATGAAAAAAGGTCATTTCTAAAAAGCAGATTTTAATTTAGAAATTAAATATAGTCAATGCTTATCATGTGCCAGGGATAGGATGCATCTACAAAGGGCATGGATAGATGTCTTTCCAAGTGCAGACCCAGAAAGGTTCACATAAGAAAAGAGTTCAGTAGAAACCAGAGGAGTGGGCCCCTCAGATTCTTTTGCTGAGGGGGATGGAGCAGAATCCTGGGGCTCATAGGATTAATGGAAGGCTGAGGTAACACTGTAAGACCACAGCAATGTGACAGGCTGGTGAGGAAGTTCATATGCACATCAGTGTCTTATCAAGCCTATAGACTGGCTCATGGCAAAGGACTGGTTTGTTACGTGGACTCAGTGTTGGCCCTAGGAGCTATTTCATTAGGGTATGGAGACATGGCGAGATGACTGTAGAATCATGTGAGCAGATCAAGGAGACTCTCAGAGCCTGAGTGGGTATTCACAGGGAGACAAGGAATATGAAGTTGAGGATCGCAAGAGAATTTAAGGTTTCAGGGCTCCATGACAGGAAGGATGAAGAATCTTGGCATGGAGCAGGAGTGGTCAGGAGAATGGGAAGGCTGGGAAGGGTGCCAGTTCTGTTCTGAACATATTGAACTTGAAGGACCGAAGGGAGGACAAAGGAGGACAAGGGAGGTTAATGGCCCAGGAAGATGAAAGAGGGTCAAGGCTGGGCCTGGGGGACCTCCTCAGATAGGTGGAGATGGAAGCCAGAAGCAATGAGATCTTCAAAGAAAGAAGGTCAGAGTAAGGGGGTGTTAGGAGGAGCTGATACAATAAAAACTCAGCTCGGATGGAAACAGGCATGTCAAGTGTGACAATGGCTTTGCTACTAGCCCAGAACCTTTGGGGACTCTTTTAGTACTGACTCCCTCAATATCCTCTTCTGCAAAGTCAAGTGTGCATAAGGCACATAGCCCAGTACATAGCATATAGAACTTCACCAGGATTAGTTGTCATCATTATGGGGCCAAAGTAATAAAAAAGAAATTATCTTAAATTATGGAGACAGATCAGAAAAACACAGTGTTAGTTACATGAATGGAATGTCTTTTGTAATTAAAAACAATGAAGGTTTATTGGAATAGGTTTTACCATCAGCTATAACCTCAAAAAGGATGTAAGTGAGCAATAACTCTGTAAAGCTTTTCTTCTCCATGAGTAAAGGAAGCTGTTAAGTGGAGATTCAACCTGACATTGGTGGCCAGAACAGGGAATATTCCAGCTTTTCCAATGGAAGTTTTTTTTTTTTTTTTTTTTTTTTTTTTTTTTAATCACTTCAGCACCCTGGAAACAACAATCTGAGTATGCTTTGAAGCTTTCAGGGCCCCGTTTTCTCTTAAGTTTCCCTGACTTCTAGGGTACTTCTGGCCATAAGGCACAGCTGCTAGGGGCTTGGAGACACTCTCTCAGTCAGACTAAGGGTTGGACAAGCAACTAATTTAGGAATTGTGCATATTCCCACTCCATTTAAAATGTATTATTAAAACTAAGGAGGTAAGAAAAAAACGACTCTTCATACTAGCCTATACCCATCGGGCATTCGTTTTATGATTTGCTCAGCTATTGAGTTCAATCTCCCAGATGTCTTGGCTCTTGAACCAAAGGCTGTGTCAGAACAACAGTTCTCTGTCCTATCAAGTTCTAGCCAAAGACACCACTGAGAAATGGATCCAACAGCCTCTGGGACTCCTTCAATCCACATTATGGGTGTTTTTGAAAGCTAGAGAATGAAAAAAAAAAAAAAGCCCTAAAAATACAGGAAGAATAAAGTCAGATTTTAATTGAATTGCTGCAATATACTAGTAAGGCTAGTTAAGCATATAATTAATTGTTGTAACTATAGCAACACGATTAGCTGGCACTATTAGGGTGGGCACCAGGGGTTCAATGAGAGACTCTTAAAAAGACAAGTGTTAGAGATTGCAGAAAATAATTCATTCCTCTCCAGTGGTTCTCTGGAGAGCCTCACACTCTTTTGCAACCCCAAATAAATCCATTTAATAATATTTTCTTAGATTCATGCAGCTTTTCTTATCCCAAAGGGCCCTGGGGTGCTTTGTAAGCCATGAGCATAAATATAGATCTGGAATAATGTATTGGGCCAGATTTTCCTACTGCTTAAACAAGTCTCTGGTGGTTTGTTCTGCACCTTTGGAAGCTCCATTACCTTCAGGATCCATGCAATCAGTAATTTATTAAGTGGAATCCCCATAGGCCCGGGGCCTGAAAACTCTGGCAAGGGAAGAAGTGGCTCCAGAGATAGAACTTTTATTTATTTATGCCCTACTTCATTCCAAAAAGGATTAATTCAGCCTTAAAGAGTACATCAGGATGAAATAAATACATGAGAAACCACCGTGGGGGTCCATTACAGGGAGAAAGAAAGACCAGTTCCAGGGAAGCAGTTTTGGCTCACATGGTAAGGAGATGGAAATACAAGGAGTGGATTGGACTCATTCAAACCTTCTGCTGAAGTTCACGGTCACTTAATGGATAAAGCCAAGAACATAATGAGCATGTCTTTCTGGCGGTCAGCTCAGCAGAGAATAAGGACCTAAAATGTAAAAATAAAAACTTATTTTTTAAGCAAAAAAATATGTAGGAAAATATGTTTGTGATAGTGGGGCAAGACAGCATACTTTTTAAAAAAAATAAAGGATAGACATCAAGCATATGATAATAGAGATAAAGATTAACAGAGGCTGAGACTGATCTACACACAGTATATGCAAGGGTGAAAGATCATAATTATACTCTTACTTTGTACATTAACATATGCTAATTTAAAAATGGTTGCAGCTAGGCATGGTGGTGTATGCCTATAGTCTCAGGACTTGGAAGAAGGACTGCGAGCTCCAGGCAAACGTGGGTTATATAGTGTCACACTGTCTAAAACAAGCAAACACTGGGGGCATAGATCAGTGGTAGAGAACTTGCCCAGCATGTGCAAGGCTGAAAGTTCCATTTTCATAAATTATCAAACAAAAACAGAAAAAAGAGTGCTAAGGATATAGCTCAGAGGTAGAGCACTGACCTGTCATGTAAGAAGCCCTGAGTTCAATCTCCATCATGGCAAAAAAAAAAAAAAAAAAAAAAAAAAAACCACAAAATTGTAGAGAAGCAATACAAGGATAACTATTAGGATATAAGGAAAGATGAGGGGTAGAATGTATCACTGATTTAGTGATTCTTGGCCACTATACCTACTCAATTGTATCATGCTGGCTCTGGAAATTATCTATAGCTGTCACAAGACTTTTTCTTCAACTGCATCCCAGTTCCTTGAGAATAAAGGCCAAAATTTTTTATATGATGGCTATTCTTCTCTCAATGCTTATGGTTTTCATTTTGCCTCCTAACAGCTTGCTGAAGGAATCTCCCTTCAACAGGCTCACTAAATGGATGCTTGCTGTCATTCATGCTCCCCAACTGAGCTCAGTTCTGGCAGTCCCCAACACATTCTTTTTTTCTTTTTTACTTTATAGTGACCTCTGACCTCAGTCCTTAACCACAGCTTGTAAAGGCCACTCAACTCTGTGCTTGAGGCCACATGCCCATCCACAACCCTTGACCCCTTCATTTCTTTTTAACGTTTTGCAGAACCAGAGGGCTGCCATTCAGAATGACCCAATGGACCATATTAGTTTTCTATACCAGGGAGCTTTACAATTCATCCCACACTTAGTGGGATGGGAAGAAATCAAGGTGTTGGCATGTATTCTTGGTGGAACTGGAGGCAATAGGGAAAGTCAGCACACAGTCATTGCTGTGGGAAGCCCAGGTCCAGCACCTGTCTGCTTAAGGAGCAGGAAAGCGGCATTGTTCTCCTTTTTGCAAAGGCTGATGCTATACTTCCAGTAACAAATGGATTTGTCCCCATCACGGGCATGGGGGCGGCAGACGTCAGCTCTGTGAGCCTGTGTGGGAGCTTGTGCTCTTCCCATGCTCTCCCTTCAGGAGTGGTTGCTTGTTAAACATTCATATTAGGGAAAACATTTTCTCAAAAGGTAATCACAAGGTCACTATATGACAGCTATTTCCATTCCTTGGTATACACCAGAATCCATTTAAAGCAGGATCTCAAACTGGCATTTGCATAGCCATGTTCAAAAAGGTTTTATGCCCATT
Organism: Dipus sagitta; assembly: GCA_036346955.1. Classification (NCBI taxonomy): domain Eukaryota; kingdom Metazoa; phylum Chordata; class Mammalia; order Rodentia; family Dipodidae; genus Dipus; species Dipus sagitta. The sequence continues at coordinate 130,570,812 of CM070772.1, read as the reverse complement.
TGCTAAAAGGCAGACGGACAGATGGATAAACAACACATGTAGACACACTTAGTTTATGTAGACATCGGAATGAAGAACCATGTTAAAATGGAATTGTGTACTGAAAACTGCTCTACAAAGTGGATATACCTAGAAAGCATCCCGTTAAGTGAAAAAAGTCAGATGTACAGTCACACATCTTATGATTCATTTTTATGAAGCACCCAGCCCAGGCAAGTCCCTACAGGTAGCCTATTCATGGGTGTCAGGGGCTTTGCAGAGTAAACGGTGGGCACTGATGGTTTAATGGACACAAGTTTTCCTTTGGGATATCAAAATGTTTTGGAACTGAAAAGAGGTAATTGTTATACAATATTGAGAATGTATGAAAGGACACTGAATTTTATAGTTAAAAAGCTTAATATTTAAAAAAAAAATTTTGTTGTTATTTTTATTTATTTATTTGAGAGCGACAGACAGAGAGAGAAAGAGGCAGATAGAGAGAAGGAGAGAGAATGGGCACACCAGGGCCTCCAGCCACTGCAAACGAACTCCAGACGTGTGCGCCCCCTTGTGCATCTGGCTAATGTGGGTCCTGGGGAGTCGAGCCTCGAACTGGGGTCCTTAGGCTTCACAGGCAAGCGCTTAACCGCTAAGCCATCTCTGCAGCCCAAAAAAGGTTAATATATATATATATTTTTTCGAGGTAGGGTCTCACTCTAGCCCAGGATGACCTGGAATTCACTATGTAGTCTCAGGGTGGCCTCGAACTCATGGTAATCCTCCTACCTCTGCCTCCCGAGTGCTGGGATTAAAGGCGTGCGCCACCACACCCGGCTAAGGTTAATATTTTGTCACATGGATTTATCCTCAATTAAAAATAATCCATGACAACATTTCAATAATTGAAGAGTAGAACTTTCAAAACGTGCCAGACACATTAATACACACATATAGATAGAGAAGTCCCAATGTCAAGACTGTTAAACTAATACACATTGGTCAGGTTTCTTTTTGCCTTTTTACATAATGCCCTATTCCCTACATAGCTTTGCTTCAAGTAATCACAAAGTCTCTTAGTAGCAGGTAAGATAAAAAAATGTAATTACGTGGCTAACTAAAATTTCCCTTTACATTTCATGACATAAACAAAATTACTTATCTGGGCTGTGATAAAAATTTTATCAGTAAAGAAAGTTCATGGGGCAGGAGCGATAGCTTGGTTGGTAAAGCGCTTGCCTCGAAATCATGAAGATCAGCATTTAAGGCTTAGTACTCCTGAAAATGCCAGGTGTAGTGGTATGTGCCTGTAATCTTAGCACTGAGGAAGCAGAGATAGGTAGATGCCTGGAAGTGTTCACTGGTCAGTTTAGCCCAAGTTTTGAGCTTCAGGCCCTTGAGCAACTCTTTCTCAAAAAGGGGTTGACAGGATAGTTGAGGGTGACCTTAGGCTTCCCCATGCATGTGCACACAAACATACACACATGCCTACATGCACGAACCACATACACATATGCACACAAAGCCAGGGTAGAAAAATAACTTAAAGCGTATTAAGTTCATTTCTCTTTTGTCTCAGAGTTAATTTTCCCAAAATTTCCCTGTGACCCACACTTCCATTGTCTTCTTCATACAAAGAGTGTCCTTTTGATCTCATAGTATAGTGTCAGGCTGACCTCCAATCATACCGTCTGTTGGTATGTTATGAATCAACTCATGACCTTCATTAAATTTGATGATTATAATGGAATGAAGCTGTGAATTATCTTCAGGGCCCTCCAGGGTGTTTGTAATTTAGTATGTACAATCAAGAGACAAAGGATTTAACTAAAGCAGAGTCCAGACACTGCAATTTAAATGTGTATCTTGACAGACATGGTGGAGCACTGCTGGAATCCCAGCACTCAGGAGGCTGAGGCAGGATGATTGTAAGTTTGAGGCAAGCTTGGGCTCCATAGCAAGACCATGTCTCCAGAAAGCAAGAAAAAGGATAAATAAATAAATGAAAATGTGTCTTTTGAAAATAAGAGTCTTTCCTTAAAGGAAAAGGAAAAGGTCAGAAGCCATCCACACCCAAATGACTATGGAGAGGATCTTTTGATAAGTGCAGTGAGAACATGGATGCAGCTTTAGATGAAAGGTGGTGCTTCCTTGTGTTTTGTCTAAGTTGAGTTGACGAGGAAGGAGAGGTAAGTGGCATCTCTAGACCCATAAAACGAGCTAAGCATATGTAATCTCATTGTGATGGGTAATCTCTGGTGGCCAGTTTGTCAGGGTTTAGAATCATCATGGAAACAGATCTCTGGGAATGTGTGTGTGAAAGTGTCTTCTAGACTAGATTAGTTGGAGTCAAAGGACCCACCCTAACCATGGGTGGTACTGTTTCTTGGGCGGGAGTCCCACAATGAACATAAAGCAGAAAGTGAGTGGAACAGCTGCATTATTTGTTCACTGCTTCCTTACTGTGGGTGCAAGCCAGCCAGCCTCCTGCTCCCACCACTGACCCTTCCCCACCATGATGGATGTAGCCTCTGGAACTGGAAGCTAAAGTTCCCTTTACTTCTGGAAGCTGCTTCTAGTCAAGTTTTTGGTCACAGAAATGAGTTAAATAATTTAAACACTCATTAAACCTTACAAAAGTCTTGAAAACTACACAGCATTATCTTTCTAGCAGAGATGAGCAAATGGATACTTGCCTTCCTAGAAGGTTTATGACCTAGAGCAGAGGCCTCCACCATGAGAATTGAAGCTGAGCATCTCTGTGACTCCTGATCCAGCTGGCTGGTGGCATGTCCAGGCTCTTGAGGGGGTTGTCTGCTGGACAGTAGGCCAAGATGGCAGATGAATTCCATTTCATCCTTCTATTATCTCTTGTCCAATTCAAGGAAAACAGTGCTATAAAAGAAATAGGGAAATATAGAAAATGCCAGTCACTCAGCCCTCCAGATATTCTGTCAGTCAGGAAGAGACTTTAGAATGGAAAGTCTCCAAGCACTGAAGGCAGGTGTGGGTGGAGAAGAGAACGCCTTCTGTGAGCTCTACAGATGCACTATGAGGAGTAGTAGAAGGTGAACAAAGGCTTTGCTAGCCAAGGAGTCTCTCAGAAGAGTAAGAGCCTTCCAGAAATGCCAAAATTTCTTAAGAGTGGTCTAGAGTAACAGCATGGTTGGATCCTGCCTTAGTGTGTGCGGATTGAGTCAGGTACCTAGTGCTAGTATCATCATAATCTTGGAAAACATAATGATGGGTATATTACCTATGTTATGGTCTCATCTTCTAGGAACGAAGGCACAGCTGAATTCTGATACATATGCTCACATAGAAATACATAAATAGGTTGTAGAATACACTTCAGAAGGTCACCAGCAACCAAATGAGGATGAAGCTGGCCTTTGAAGCCAGAGTGTAATGATAGACTACTCTAGGGATGGTGTTGAAGGAATTTGTTATCCATCTGGACAAAAGCAAATACAGTCCTTCATGCATGCAAACAAAATTCTAGACAAATCAGGGGCCTACACAACTCAAACAACTTGAAAGCATAATTTAAAAAAGGAACGCATTGCTAGTTTTGACAGAAGAAATGGGGTTACATGAGAGAGAAAATGCAAAAGCCAGTTAGTGAGGGTGCTAAATGTCACAGATCCAGGGATGTACAACAAGCTCTCTCACAGGCCCTATTGAAGCCTTTCCCTGGTTTGAAATTAATAACATGTTATTTCCCCCTGCTCTGCAGAGGTAGTTGGTGGACAGCTTTAATCCAAATCTATATCCATCTTATCATCCTCAATGTTCTTTAGGGTTACATTTGATTGTGAAATATTCCTCCAAGTTCATGTGTTTAAATACATGATCTTCAGTGGCTGGTACTATATTTTTGTGAGGGGGGAGAGTGCTATGACACCTTTTGGATAGGTTTATAGGGGAAGAGATGCAGACTTAAAGCAAGTCTGTGTTCTGGTCTGAAGTCTTTGCTTCCTGGTCTGCTGAGATATGAGAAATCCTGCCATGTGCTCCTACTACCATGAACTCTGCCTTTCCTTCCCTGTCAGAATGGATTCTACCTTCTAAAACCATGAACCAGATTGCTTCTTCCAGGTATTTGGTCAAGAACAGTCACTGCCTCACAGATCTTGCCGTGGTTGGACTATGAATGGCTGCAAGACTTTGTTGTTATTTCTCTTGATGTCCTCCATGATGATATTGCATTCACTTTTGGAATAGAGTATCTGTTATCTTGGGTAACATAGATTCATTTTGAGGTATATGTGTGCACATGCATGTATGTGTGTGCTCAAGTATGTCTGAAGACATAATTTACATTGATATCTGCAGTAACTCCTTGGCAGCCCAGGCTGACCTCAGACTCCAAATGCAACTGAGTATAACCTTGAACTTCTGATCCTCCTGCTTTCCTCTAGCTCCCAAGTGCTGAAATCATAGTCGTGCATCACCACCCCTGGTTTATGTGGAGTTGTGGATGTATCCCAGGGTTTTGTTCATTTTAGGTAAGTACTCTACCAATAGTGCAATATCCCTAGCCCCCCAAGATGAGTTTTAGATGTATTGACTGAATGTTTATAGTAACAATATATTCATGCATTACTTGTATAATTAAAAATAAATAAAATTAAATATACTATAGCCTGTGCTGGTTAGATTCCCGCAATTTAATTTCCATCTGCCAATGAAATAAATCTTAAATCTATCATTTGAGTTAATGGCCCAACTTAATGTGTAGCTCGGTTGGAAGAAACTAAATTTAAAAGCTTTTTTCAGAGCTCTGTGCCTTTGATTGCCCTTAAGGTCGTATCATGAGTCTCCTGATATTTACTTTCTCTGCATATGTACTCAATGTGTAATGTGCATTCACCTGGCCCTGGGCCAGCATGGAGAGATAAGTGGCCAGGCTAGCAAGCTCCTCTCTTGCAAACATAAGAGAATACATAGCCACCTGGTCCATTTCCAGCTGGAATCCAAGTCCAGTAGGTAGGATGTTATTTGGATGGTGAATTGAAGTGGATCTCTGTTTGGCTTCCCCATATAAGCTGAGTAATCACTTTTCTGTTTGGCAGACAGCATCCTGGGGATATGTTGGCAAAAGGGCAGAAGTGGAATGAAAGGCGTGATTAGTTCTAAATGTGTTGACTGGCCGGAGGCATCCAAGCAAGGCATGCTTACAAAGGCCCTGCCCGGTCTTTTCCAGGCAGCTCTCCTCTCACAAATTTCCCACCCTAATGTGACATCCCTTTAATAAATCCTGGCTTCTGTTTGATAAGCATTCCAAAGTTCCTCCACGTCTATTTAAAAAGACTTTTATCTCTACCGAGTGCCCATGGCTATTGATCGCAGGCATGAGATTCAAAGAACTATTTTCCCTAAGAGTCTACTTCAGACTCTTTCCAGGGCAGTCATTATGCCCTGGAAAACTTGATGAGGAGAAGAAACAGGAGCTGTGGGAGAAGGGAGGTAGAGCCTCAGGGTCAAGTTGGGCTATCTTGGGAAGAGGGACTAGCTGTAACAGGCAAAAGCACGGGATTCTGTGCTCCACTTTATCATGTTTTATGATTCACCCAGGGCAGGGTATGACTTTAGTGAAGGTTTTATCCACATGGAGCATCTTGTGTGTGTGACCTTGCAAAGATCCTGAACCTGACCTGAAGTCATGGAGAATGAATGACTTCCACACAAGGAAGGCACTTGAACTTATCTGCCTTCAGGGTGAAGATGCCATTTGGCGAAAGAGTGCTGACCTTTCTACTAGAGGGCCCTGGGGGCACCTTCTCACTGACTTGTAGAAATGATGCTCTGAGAAGATGGAGCAGGACAAGGAACAAGTGGGACTGAGAGAAGTGAAGGGATGAGCCTCTGCCAGTGACATTTTGGGTGTTGGAGAAGAGAGGAAGGCTGTCTCACTGGCTGGTTTGATGACCAGATAAATGGTAATTTTTCTTGGCCTCACTGGTTATCTAGGAAATGTTATAAGGAACTAATAACTTTGCAGATTGAATGCATCAATCATTGGTAATGGTGTGGGTAAGTGGCAACATTCAGAAAGCCTTGAAAACCAGAAAAAGCACTGGGGTCAGCACTGTGGATAAATTCAGCTTTTTAATATGTACTCTTCCAACTTTCTAACCAAATTCCCCTGAAATAGACAAAGTCTGTCTCTTGACCAAAAAAAAGTACATATAAAAGTAAATACTTAGCCACTCAAGGTAAAGGAATGCATCCAAGATCTATACCAGGCTATTACCTAGTATAAGATTAGAACAATCCCATATATGTACTCAGGTCAGAAATCCTTTAACTGAACGGTGACAGTCCTGTTCCTATGACCAAACATCCACATATACCAAAGAAGGTAACAGATGCCCCAAATGTGCTTGTGGCAGAATCACTCACCCATACAGCTCCTGCATTTGAACACGTGTTCTGTGCTGACCCCTCTCTGTATGTGCCTGTGTACATTGTGCAGGTGTATGCCTAAATGATAGTATGTGTGTGGGTGCCCATGTTTGTGTGTCCATGTCCCTGCGGAGGCCAGAATTTGACCTTGGGTGTCTCCCTCTGTTGCTCTCTACATTATTTATTGGACAAGATCTCCTACTAACCACAGAACTTGCTGATTTGTCTCATCTAGCTAGCCAGCTTGCCACAGAGATTTGTCTGAGTGCCTCCTAAGCACTGGGATTACAGGTAAACACCACCATGCCTGGCATTTACTTGGGTGCTCAGGGAACCCTTTAGTGACTGAGACATTGCCCCAGCAACTATGTCAGACTCTATTTAGTTATGGAAATCATGTGATACTTCTGTCCAGTGCACAGCTTCAGATAACACTGACCTAAGCCATTTTACAAAGAAGGAGGTGCTATGGAGGAAAGTGAAGCAGGAAGGGTGACAAGTGTTGGAGGCTGATGCTCTATTGTAAAGAACGTTAAGGAGGGCCACTAGGATCAGGAGGTCCTGGGCAGAGTCCAGGAGGTTTCCACAATACAGCAATGAGTGAGTGAGTTACGTGGGTACCATGGGAGAGGGCTCCAGGATAAGAAAACCACAGGTATGAAGGCGCTGACATGGCATGTGTTTATTTGACGTATTCAAGGGGCATGAGTAAGTCAGTATGGTGGACACAGAGAGACAGGGGGAGATGGCAATGATAGGAGGAGGCAAGATCAGAAAAGTAGGTCCTATAGAGGCTTCTAGACCAATCCAGAGACTTTGGCTCCTGGGCAGAGCCACCCAGAAGCCACTGAAAGGAGCCCTTCACAGAGCGAGGATGTGAAATGACCTGCCTTGAGAGAGGACCATGCTCTGTAGGGATAAGGAAGAGCATTGGGATCAGTTCGGAGAGGGGCACACTAGGACCATCAAAGTTGAAAATGGAGGCAGGCTCTGGATAGGCTGGGGTAGACATTAGAGATAGTGATTGGTGGAGTACAAAGAGCAACACATAAACAAAAGCCAAAGCTGGCATTAAGGGTTTTTCTTAAGGATGAAGCTGGCGTTTAAGTAGCAGGAAGAATGAAAGGAGCAGGTTAGGGTGCTAGGGGAAGTCTTGTTCTTGGATGATTTAATTTGAAATGCCAAAATAGACAGCAAAATCAAGAAGTTTAGCAGTCAATTAGATGTGAATTTGTTGCAGAGGTCTGAGGTCTAGGATAGAGATAGAACCCTGAGGATCATAGGCATTTAAAACCAAAAGACAAGACAAGATGAGCGAGAAGGTGAGAGGGGCTTAAAGAGGGAGGATGCTGAAGAATCAGCCCTACAGTTGACCTATAGGTAACATAGGAGAGAAGCTCAATTGAGAGAAAGAAAGAGTATCTAGAGAGGATGATACCTAGGCATCAGGGGCATCAAGGAGCCCTTTACAAGGCTGCAAACTCTACTGTTGTGTCATAGATGTGAGGTATGGCTGTGGGAGGCCATGAACATGTGGAAGGCCATGATGACCTTTTGGATGTGATGGCAAGACAGAGCACTGTGAGGAAAATGTAACTGAAGACAGCAAGTCCAGACAACTCTTTCAATATATCCTATAATAAAGGTTAGTGTTCATCATTAAGTATCTGGAGCAAGAGAGTTAATTTCACTTTGTTCTTTTTAGCGGGAAAAAATTTTAATTAATTACTTTTTTATTAACAACTTCCATGATTGTAAACAATATCCAATGGTAATGCCCTCCCTCCCCCACTTTCCCCTTTGAAACTCCGTTCTCTATACGCCCCCTCTCATAATCAGTCTCTTTTATTTTGATGTCATGATCTTTTCCTCCTATTATGATGGTCATGTGTAGGTAGTATCAGGCACTGTGAGGTCATGGATATCCAGGCCATTTTGTGTCTGGAGGAGAATGTTGTAAGGAGTCCTACATTTTCTTTGGCTCTTACATTCTTTCCGCCACCTCTTCTGCAATAGACCCTGAGCCTTGGAAGGTGTGATGGAGATATTGCAGTGCTGAGTACTCCTCTGTTACTTCTTTCCAGCACCATGATGCCTTCTGAGTCATCCCAAGGTCACTGCCATCTGAAAAGAGAAGGTTTTCATCCTGAAAGATTTTTTTTTATTTACAACTTCCATAATTGTCCCACCCCCTACTTTCCCCTTTGAAACACCACTCTCCACCATATCCCCTCCCCCTCTCAATCAGTCTCTCTCTCTCTCTTTTTTTTTTTTTTTGTTTTTGGAGGTAAGGTCTCACTCTAGCCCAGGCTGACCTGGAATTCACTATGGTGTCTCAGGGTGGCCTCAAACTCACGGCGATCCTCCTACCTCTGCCTCCCGAGTGCTGGGATTAAAGGCGTGCGCCACCACGCCTGGCTCTCTTTTGTTTTGATGTCATGATCTTTTCTTCCTATTATGATGGTCTTGTGTAGGCAGTGTCAGGCACTGTGAGGTCATGGATATCCAGGCCATTTGGTGTCTGGAGGAGCACCTTGTAAGGAGCTGTGTTCTTCCTTTGGCTCTTACATTCTTTCCGTCACCTCTTCCACAATGGACCCTGAGCCTTGGAAGGTGTGACTGAGATTTTTCAGTGCTGAGCACTCCTCTGTCACTTTGGTGCCTTCTGAGACATCCCAAGGTCACTGCCACCTGAAAAGAGAAGGTTATCTAACCAAAAGTGAGAGTAGCATTAATATATGGGTATGGACATTAAGAGAAGCACATACTGGGCAGTGTGATGAGCATAGTATATACATTTATCCAGACAGCAGCAGACATTACACCTCTAGGGCTCATGACTACCCCTGTTTTAGGTTTTCAGTATCAGGGTTGTATTCCCTCCCATGGAGCGGGCCTCCAGTCCAATTAGAGGGCAGTTAGTTTCCATCATGACAGATGTGCCACTATTGCACCCGTTGGCTCATTTGGCCTGGCTGGCCAAATATAAGGCTTGCAGTGTCCACTGTTGAGTATCTTCACTGGTGATTTCTCTCTCTCCCATTGAACTGCATGCAGAATGGCTTCTTCTGAATTTCTGTCAGCTGGTCTACATGGACGAGGTTATCAACTCAGTTCCAGCAGGATTTCTCAGTGGCCTTGCAGCCCAAGTATGTGGTTCTTCAGCAATAGGGTCTTACCATCCATTCCTGGTGGGAGACCAAGGGCCTTGGCAATGGCCTATAATGTTTTGGGGGCGTCAGGGACCTCCCTGGCTAACAACTCACTAGAAGGTATCCCATCCCTGGCACTGAAAAATTTCTGGTAACAGTCTACAGCTCCTGAGTATTCTGTTGTCAAAAAATGTGGGTTTCCATATGATTGATTTATATCCTCTTAGATTTTGATTAGCCCTCCCTCCACCTTTCCTTTACTCAATCTCTTCCCCTGACCTCACTTGGGCCTTTTCACCCCCATTAATTTATATTTCTACTTACATATATACAATACCATCCTATTAAGTAACCCCCTCCATCAGTCATAAAGAAAAATGAAGTTATGAAATTTGTAGGAAAATGGATTGATCTGGAAAGGATTATACTAAATGAGGAAACCCAGGCCCAGAAAGCCAAATGTTGCATGTTCTCTCTCATATGTGGATTCTAGGTACAGATGATTGTACTTCTGTGTAAGTAGGAAGAAAACTCAGTAGCAAAGGCCAGTAAGATAGAAAGGAGATTTAAAGGGAAGAGAAAGGAAGGGGGGGGGGGTATTTCAGTCTCAGAAGTTAGGAGGCCCTGGCAGGCTAGCTCTCATACAGGGAATCATTGAAAGGATTTGGAAAAAGCTGCTCTAGTCTTATCTATTTAGAGGGGCCAACAAGCCAGGCCAGACTTCTCTGAATTTGGAGTGCTTATGGGGAACGAATGGAACTTTCTTAACAGAGTGGAGGTTATTAATCAGTGAGCTGCAGAGAACTTCACATATGCTGAAGAGATAACAGAAACCTTGGCATGAGAACAAGTGAAAGGTGCACCATTGAGGCTGCTGTTTAACCTTGGACAGCCCTGGCCAAAGCAGGAAGTCAAATTCTAAAAAGATAAAACTCTCATTGATTAAACATTGGTATGACTGCTTTAAGAAATGTTTCTTTTGGGCTGGGCATGGTGGTGCATGCTTTTAATCCTAGCACTCAGAGGTAGATTTAGGAGGATCACCATGAGTTCAAGGCCACCCTGAGGATACATAGTGAATTCCATGTCAGCCTGAGCTAGAGTGAAACCCCATATCACCAAAACAAAAAACAAACAAACAAACAAAAAAGAAATGTTTCTTTTTAAATTTGATATTTAATCTATTAAAAATCCTTGTATGGAATGAAGTAATGATTCAATGGGGGTTGAATGGGCTTCCCAGGGAAATGTGAGGTTCTGCGTTCAGATCCCCAGAACCCGTGACTGTAATCCTGGCACTCAGGACATAGAGGGTAGGTGGATCCCAGGGACAAGTTGGGTAGCTGGAGTAGCCAAATGAGTGAGTTCTGCATTTAGTGGGAAATACTTTCAGAATAAATAAGGTGGAGAGTGACAGACAATTGATACAGACATCTAGCTTTCATGCACATGCACATATGAATCTGCCCATATACATGTGCCCACATACATAGTGGACATGCACACACATATCCACATGCCACATACATACATGTTTATTGTAGTCAGGTTTGCATTGCTGGCCAAAATCACCTGACCAAGAGCAGCTTTGGGGAAGAAAAGATTTATTTTGGCTTACAGACTCAAGGGGAAGCTCCATGATGGCAGGGGGAAATGATGGCATGAACAGATGGTGGACATCACCTCCTGGTCAAAATTAGGTGGACAACAGGAACAGGAGAGTGTGCCAAACACTGGCAAGGGAAAACTGGTTGTGATACCCATAAGCCCACCCCAACAATACACTGCCTCCAGGAGGTGTTAGTGCCCGAATCTCCATCAGCTGGGAACCTAGCATTCAGAACATCTATGTTTATATGGGGGACACCTTCATCAAACCACCACAATGTGTAAGAAAAGTTCTAGTAACATCTTAGTTGAAAGTGTTTGGCTATTTCTAACCCAAAGTATATGTATATGATGATATTGGGAAAAAGTGGAAAATAAAGTTAGGGGCTGGAGAGATGGCTTAGAGGTTAAGGTGCTTGCCTGTGAGGGCTAAGGACTGAGGTTTGAGTCCCTAGTACCCACATAAGCCAGATGCACAAGGTAGCACATATGTCTGGAGTTTGTTTGCAGTGGCTAGTGGCCCTGGCATGCCCATTCTCTCTCTCTCTCTCTCTCTCTCTCTCTCTCTCTCTCTCTCTCCATCTCTAAAGTAAAAAATAAAAAAATTAAAAAATAAAGTTAGGCATCTATTATTCAAGTGTTGACAAACACACTTTCTCTCTCTTCCTCTCACCTTATTTCCCACTGTCTTTTCTCCCTAGACACACACACACAGAGAGAGAGAGAGAGAGAGAGAGGGAGAAATTACATTAAATTTAAAATCAAAACCCAAACATTATCAGGAGAATATTTGAAACAATACTTTTATAATAATAATTTCTCTCAGAAACTACAAAGAAAAAAAAACTGGTAGATTAACTACAAAAATATTGAAAACTACCATGCTCCCAAAACACTAGTGGATAAAGTATAATAATAGCAATAGCCTAGGGTACAGTTAAGGCAATTGATTGTTTGCAATTCAACAAAATGACAAACAACACAGTAGGAAAATGGCAATGGATATGAATTGGAGATTTACAAGGAAAGGATAAAATTTAAACAATGGTAATTTTTCCTTGCCTCACTTATTACCCAGGAAATATAAATTAATGTAATACAGCACTAATAACTTTGCAGAATCAATATATCTCTCATTGGTAATGGTGTGGGTAAGTGGTTCATTTATAACTTGCTGGTGGCCACATAAAATAGCAGAATCCTTTTCGAAAGGAAACGTGCGGGCTGAGGAGGTGGTTCGTGGGAAAATTGCTTGTTGCACAAACGTGAGGACCTGAGCTTGGATCTCTAGCACTTATGTAAATGCCCGGCATGGTGGCATGTGCCCATAATCCCAGCACAGGAGAGGTGGAGACAGAAGATCCCTAAGGCATGTTTCCTGGCTTTTCTAGGTGACTCAATGAGTTCTGTGGTTAAGGAGAGACCCTGTCTCAAAGAATAGAGTAGAGGGATGGAGAGATGGCTGAGTGGCTAAGGTGCTTGTCTGCAAAGCCTATCGACACAGGTTTGATTCTCCAGAAACCACAAAAGCAGGATGCATTAGATGGTACATACATCTGGAGTTCATTTGTAGTGGCTGGAGGCCCTGGTTCACCTATTCTTTTTATCTGCCTCTCTCTCTGCAATCAATCAATCAATCAATCAATCAATCAATAAAATATTTAAAAGATTTCTCTTTTAAAAAAGGATACACAGTGACTGAAGACAATATATAATGCTGTCCTTAGGCTCTCACATGTGTTTACATGTGTACTTACATGTACATGTACATTTACAAACACATGCATGCATTCACACACACATACACATAGAATAGAAAGGAAATGTGGAGCATAAAAGCACATTCAAATGCATATTATTCTATTACTAATATCTAGAATTACTGTATTACAAATATCAAAAATCAATTTGCCATAATTTGGGAATGAGTAAGTGGGAAACGAGTATAACATGAAAGTGTGACTAACTACTCTATACATTTATACACATTCCCGAGAATATATGTAAAATATTCATCATCATATTATTAAGTAACAAAAAAACTGAACCAATTTGTAGACTACATAACAGTGAATGACCAGATTTAAAAAAATCATTCTTTCCACACATTACGTACAAATTCAAAGCTCACATTCTTAAATATTACACATCCTCCCTGTCAAGCAGCTACACTCCCCTCACATACCTCAGTAATAAGTCTTCTGAAGCCCGCATCAATCACCTACTTGGTTATTCCTTCCAGCTATCTATCCTTCCATCCTTTCTCTCTTCCTACTTATAATCCTTCACTTGGGCCAGTTATGAACCACACATTGTATGTTCTCAGGGATTTTAAGATGCTTGCCTGGTGTGGTGGTGCACACCTTCAATCGCAGCACTCAAGATGCTCAGCTAGGAGGACTGAGAGTTGAAGGCTAGCTTGAGCTATGTAATGAAACAGTCTAAAAAAATTCTTTTCCAACTTCTTTTTAGAGTTTCAGGAGAATGCTTGTTATAAGAATTTGATATCGTATCATTTGTCATGTGAAGGACGTTCTTATTCTGCAATGCCTGTTATTAAGTTTCCACTGGAAGTACTATTTCTGCATAATTGATGAAATGAGGCTGAATTTAAACTTATTTTTAATTCTCATTAGTACTTTTTCAAAACTTGGTGCCCACATGAAGTGTGGTGATGACATCAACTTTGCTGGACTTTTTGAAAGGATTACATGAGAGATAAATACTTCTTGTCAAAAAAGCTAAGGATGCAAGAATTGTTGAATGGCATTCCATGAAGTTAAGGAGTTTCTGCACAGCAAAGGAAGCAATCATCTGAGTGAAAGGCAGTGTGAAGAATGAGGAAAAAGTCGAACTACACATCAGACAAGGGATTAACATCTCAGCTGCACAAATAACCACACAAGTTCAACACCAAAGCAACCAATCAGCCAATCAACAAATGGGCGAATAAACTGCATAGGCAGTTGTCAGTAGAAGAAATACAAAAGGCCACTGAATACTTGAAAGAGTGTTCAACATTGTCTCACACCAATCAGAGTGGCTGCATGAAGAAAACCAAGGGTAACAAAATCTGGAACGGATGTAGGAAGAAAAGAACACTTATTCACTGCTGGTGGGAGTATGAAGTGGTATAGCCACTATATATATCAGCCAAGGGTTTCCTTAACAAACTGAACAGAACTACCCATACAACCTAGCTATGCCACTCTTGGATCTCTCTCTCTCTCTCTCTCTCTCTCTCTATATATATATATATATATGTATATATATATATATATATATATGTGTGTGTGTGTGTGTGTGTGTGTGTGTGTGTATGTATGTATGTATATATATATATATATATATATATATATATATATATATATATATATATGTGTGTGTGTGTGTGTGTGTGTATGTATATGTATATATATAGGAATCTAAGTCAAGAAACTACAGAGATACTTAGACATCCATGTTTATTGTTGCATTACTCACAATAGCCAGGGAAAAGATGTACATCAGCAAATGAGTGAACTAAGGAAGTGTGGCACATAAACACAAAGGAATTTTATGAGGTCATGAAGAAAATTGGAATTATGACAATTGCAGAAAAATGGCAAGAACTGGAAACACCACCTATTTTACTTTATATGCAGAACCTAGATTTAAAAATTATATATGTGCTTATGTATGTTTGTGAGTTTACATGTGTGTAGATCAGGAAATAGGAAGAGGATCATAGGAGGGGAGGAAGAGAAATTGAGGAAGGAGGAAAGTACAGCAGGTAATGGACACATGTAACAAGAAAGAAAGGAAGCCAGTAGGATGAGGAGAGGGAAATGGATGAGAACAGAGCATATAGACATATGTGTGGCAGTACTACGGTCATTATGTTGTATGTTAACCTAAGAATTGAAAAAAAAAAGAAGAAGCTGAATGTGCTGGAGAGGTATCTCATTGGGTAACATTTGACTAGCATGCTCAAAGCCATGTTACAACTCCATCATCATCTTCATCATCATCATCATCCAAAAATAAAAGGAATATGGGGAAGAAATGTTTCTTACTTGAATTATTGTCACCAAATGGAACTCATTCAAAACAAGATAGTAAGGTGAGGGCAAAAAAGAAACTGCACAATTATAACGTGTATGAGAAATAAGAGGGTGACACTGATGTTGGAAATCCTCTCAGGTAATAACCAATCTTGCACATCCATCAGTGGCCAGCAGGACCTATATTGGCTCTTGGAACCCTGCAGTTAGTGGTTGAAATATCAGGTTTGAGTGGCAGTTGGAGAACAGGTGAGATGGGGAGCTCTTGGTGGGAGAAGCCGGGGCACTCGGGGATCTGGGGAAGATCCTAGGTGCTGCTTGAGGAAGATCATTGTTCTGTAAGTACTTAAGGGTTTTACTACTTTTCCAAAGGATTAGGCCTGCTAAATGATGTAAGTGGGCTCCTTTGGGAGCCCAGAGTAGGAACACTTATAATGGGAGGTATCATAGGACACCTTAGAGGAGTAAATCACTAGAAAATAAAACTTATAAGAGGGGGTGACTGAAATAAAATTATTTCACTGTATTTTCCTGTCAAGTCTAATGAAAGGTACAAAAAGGTCCTAAAAATCATGAAGTTGTTACCAACAGATAAGGGAGGAATGTCTTTATCCAGAACCACAAGATCCAGTGCTTGGTAGCCAAGAAAAGAGGGCAAGACCTGAGGGAATAGTGATCTTTGAAGGTCTGGCTCCCAGAGGCCCCTGTCCAGTTCTCACTAGCCACAACACTGAGCTGTGACAGCCCCAAGCTGCCACATGATTCACACCTCCATGGGAGACAGTGGGAGAAATGATTGCCAGAGAGGCAACATTGAATGGAATGTGAGTCACTGAGCTGTGGCTTTCTCAGAGAAAGGGCATGGCAGGGACATGGGGAACTTAGAGGGTTCCCAGTGAGAGTGGGGCCAGTGGGACTCTCGTCTCAGCCAGATGACGTAAGCTGTGGTCTGAAACGTGTTTGAAGAGAGTGAGCTCAGAGCTGGCATTCTTTATGAAAGCAGAAAAATGAAAAGAAAGAACCAGCGTCCTTTGAGCCTTCCCTGAGCCTCTCTTTCTCAGGGTCAAGTAGGTGGCATAGAAGCTATCCAATCATCTGAAAATGACGGCTCAGTGGGAAAACAGCAATGCCGCCTTTATCAGAGCAAACAGAATGCCTGATTGGAGCTGGATAAACATGAGCCAGATGGGAAATGCAATGTGACCTCCAAGTCAACCCATGGCAGGTGCAAAGGTGTTGTGTGTGTAATGTGCGTCCAAAGGAGCATGGCGTGAAAAATAAGAGGAGGGCAATCTAGGAGAAAAGATGGGATAGAAGGAACTTCTTAGCGCTTGCCTTATGCTTCATAATAATACTATAAGAATGATAAGCTCAAGACGAAAATGGTAAGCAGTTAAATTAGAGCTGTGTGTGATAGTACACATCTGTAACCCAGCACTGGGGAGGCTGAGGCAGGATTGCAAGTTGAAGACCAGCCTGAACTACATAGTGAGACTGGGGCTGCCTGGCTGGGTAGCGAGGTCTTGTATCTCAATATTAAGATGATGAGGAAAAGGAAGAGATGGAGGAAGAGGAGGAAGATGAGAATTAAAAAATATCTCACAGGTCTTAGAACATAAACCAAAGCAAAATCATTACTGAACTCAAACATATTTTTAATGATTGAAGGATAAGCTATTGAATTGGAGAAAATACTTGCAAATGACATATCCAATAAGAACTGTAGTCAAGGGTCTGCAGAAATGGCTCAGGGGATAAAATGATTGCCATGTAAGCGTGAGGACCTGAGTTTGGATCCCCAGAACCCACATAAAAGCTGGCTGTAGTGGCACTGTGGCAGGCATCTGTAATCCCCATGCACCTGCAATGAGCACGGCAGTAGGACAAAAGAGTCCCAGAAGCTCATGGGCCAGCAAGCCTGGCAAATGCAGCAGTGACCAGCAATGAGAGACCCTGTCTCAAACAAGGTGGAAGGTGAGAACTGACACCCAAAGTTATCCTCCGACCTCCACACAGCTGCCCTGGCCTGCATGCACCCACACTCACACAGGAACAAACACATCATGCACACACACAAAATATAACTACATTCAGGACATGTATCACACACACAAAGTTTGATATCAAAAATCCAGCTGTATAATATGCAAAAGATTGCCCAAATGAAATCAAACCCGGATCCACAAAAGAACATACAGCCACTTGGCTATAGAGGCCTTCCATATTCACCCTAAACTGGACACAAATATTCCTCAAGTGCAAATGGGGAAGTAGCAAGGTATATCCATAAAATGAAATAATTTTCAGCAATAACAAGAACAAGACGACTACATGAGCTGCTAATTTTGTAAATTTTATTTTTCATGAATCCAGGCAGATAAGTAAAACTCCTTCCTACAAAGATAAAATACCAGCTAGCCTTAGGTTGTTTTCTTTTTACAGTGATATTCTGTACCAGAAAAAATATCTTGTCCTAAGGTGAAAAGAGTTCCCCCAAAGTGGTACAAATGTGGCCAAACTTGTCATTCAAATCTAAAGGTTAAGAGCCATTACTGACCATGGAAGACCTTGTTAAGGGAATATCTAGAGCCAGTTTTGGAAATTAGAAACTAGATGAAACAAATGTTCTGTATCAGTGTCACCCAATGAAAGAGTAAAAAATAACAATGAAGAGGAAAATTGGCTAAGCTATACTAAATGACCTTGCTGTGAGATGGACTTCATTTATAAGGATTGCTAGCTGTAATGATAAAAACGATGCCTCCTGATAGTACCACAAACATTTTGTAACTGATGGTCATTTGAAAATTCAGTAGAATAATAAACAATTGGTAAATGGTGGGGAAGTTCATAGTAGAAATGCTAATAACCCCTGTCTAAAACTGATGTGCAGAGATTTTTGTTTAAAGTAATGACCCACTTTTCACATTAGAGAGATCTTTTTAGAAATAATTCTCATAGTAAAAAGAGCACTTATTTCATGATGAAGCATCTCTTTAATCATTTCATTCTCAAATTCAACTAAAATTATATACTGATATAAGTTTAGAATCTGTGGAATGTTCTAAATTTTATAGTAGCATTTATGACCAGTTGTGTAGCCTTTCAGCTCTTTATATGCATGGAAAGTGGCAACATTACTAAAAATGGTAATGATATTTACTCTTTTGTGAATATCATTCACATTCTAGGTGTTGCTCCTGGGTTAGCTCATGCATTCTTTACCCCCTCAATTACTGATGAGGAAACTGAGGCACATTCATATTCTGTCTAAGGGCAGATACACATGAATGCACCAGGAAGGCCCAAAAAGCAGCCTTGCTGGCTCCTTTCTATTCCCACATAGTGATAGACTTTCCTTGGATCAGTGGCTAATTGTAGGAAAATAAATTTATTTTTGCATATTTTTGCCAATGGTTTGGACTCTCATTTACACATGTATGTGTTTGTGTGAATATGTGAGCATGTGCAGGTGGAAGTCAGAGGACAACCTTAGGTGCTATTCCTCAGAAATACCATGTAACATTGGCCTGGAGTTTGCCAATTATGTTAGAATGGCTGGCCAGCAAGCTCAAAAATTTGCCTGTCTCTGCCTCCCTAGCCCAATATTCCATGAATTCCTCCAGGGGTTTGGTGGATCAAGCTCAGATCCTGGAGCTTGCAAGGCAAGCATTTCACTGACCAAGCCTTTATATTGGTCCACATTATTTGAACTCTTTTGAAGATGTGTATTAGTTTAAAGTTAAAAGGATACCCTTTTTATTTTTGAAAGGAGTTTAAAGAAAGCTTAAATTAGGCCAAGATATAAAATGTGAGGTGGAGGTTGCAATGATATTGTTCCTTTAATTTGGTTTAGATTTCATATGTTTGTTTTTAAAAATTACTTCATTTTTATTTATTTATTTGACAGAGAGAAAGAGGGAGGAAGAGAGAGATGCCGGGCTTTGAGAGCCGCACGTTGGGCACCAGATGCCGGGCTCCGCCGGCGGGGCAGGTAGTGCCGAGGGAAGGACCAGGCCTGCTGGTTCCTCCCGAGGGGTTGAGGAGGAGATGAGCGTCCGACGACTCAGACCTCTCCTGGCCACCGGAGAAAAACCACACTGAGTTGGGAGTCTTGTCGAAGCAGGAACTCGATTTATTGCTATGAACAGTTGCCTATATAATGTTGGGGGTGAAGGCGGGGATTGTAGGACGGTGGGGAAAGGTAAGGGCCAATAGTAAACTGTGACTATTGAGACGATAATCCTAAATCCCATGCGGAAGTAGCAGGCAAGAAGCCATCAGGCGTCTTGCTGAGTCACGTCTGGCCAGAGGCAGATCACCAAACTTTAGCTAGGCTCAAGGAGTTCCACTAGGCCTCACACCTGGGCCTTTCGGAGCCCAACAAGAGAGAGAAAGAGAGAGAGAGAGAGAGAGAGAGAGAGAGAGAGAGAGAGAGAGAAACACGCCAAGGCCTCCAGCCACTGCAAACAAACTCCAAACACGTGTGCCCCCTTGTGCATCTGGCTAATGTGGGTCCTAGTGCACTGAACCTGGGTCCTTTGGCTTTGAAAGCAGATGCCTTAACCCCTAAGCCATCTCTCCAGCCCTCATATGTTTGTTTTTAAAATTATGAAAGAAATATGAGTGACATAATATGAAGTGAAAATGCCTTTTAGGTAGGCAAGCCAAATAGTTATTTCTCTATGGGCTGAACTGATCTTTCAATTCTTATATTGGTCGCACTTAATACTTTGCCTGTTCATTTCTTTCTGTGTCTGTTCATTGTTTGGTCATGCACTCATTCCTGCTTCTTTTCAATGGGCCTTACAGTTGGCCAACAATTGGGGGAATGTTTTTAAAGGGAGTAGAATACAGATAATGACAGTGAAATAAAATGCAAAGGAGAAATATGTTATTTCTAAATAATTGTATTTGGATTAAATTCTATTGGATCTTCATAATTTTTATATTTTAATATTTTTTATTTTTATTTATTTATTTGAGAACAACAGACAGAGAGAGAAAGAGGGTGAGAGAGGGAGAGAGAATGAGTGTGCCAGAGCCTCCAGCCATGGCAAAGGAACTCCAGATCCCTGCACCCCCTTGTGAATCTGGCTAACGTGGATCCTGGGGAATTGAGCCTCGAACCGGGGTCCTTAGGTTTCACAGGCAAGCGCTTAACCCCTAAGCCAACTCTGCAGCCCGGATCTTCATATTATAACAGAATTTTATTCAAAGCTCCACCAGCTCCTTCTGTTCATCTCTATTTAATTCCACAGAGAAAAGTCCTGAAGTACTTGTCTTACTTATTTATATAAATAACTTATTTATGTGAATACATATTTTATTACCGCTTAAAAATGACTCAATGATTCTCACTAAGTTTGGAGAATATGTGGCATCCTGCTTTGATTGAATAGACTACCTAGTGAGCCAGAAATTACATTAGGATATATGGGAGTCATTTCAAAGTTGTTGAAATGAAGACAAGAATGTATTAAATTTGGGGGTCCCATTTTGAGATAATCTATTTTAAAATACAGATTTTGGAACATAACCAAAATTTCCTTTAGTTTTTTTTTTTAGAATCTCCTCAGAAGGGCAAATAGTCTCCCCTCTCCCCCCCAAAAAAGAAAAGACTGGCAGGGGCTGGAGAGATGGCTTAGCAGTTAAGCGCTTGCCTGTGGAGCTTAAGGATCTCGGTTCAAGGCTCGAATCCCCAGGACCCAAGTAAAGCAAATGCACAAGATGCCACATGCATCTGGAGTCCGTTTGCAGTGGCTGGAGGCCCTGGCACACCCATTCTCTCTCTCTCTCTCTGCCTCTTGCTATCTCTGACTGTCTGTCACTCTCAAATAATTAAATAAAAATAAACAAAAAATTTAAAAAAAGACTGACAGGAAGGCCCAGCAGAGTCCGGGAGATGGCTGACTTTGGTCAGGTGGAATAGGAACAGAGGAAGAATGTCCAGTGGCGGCGACTCGTACTTGCTCCTACTGGAAGTTGCAAAGAGAGGAAATGGTCCGAGGAGCAGCTGCAGATTGGTGACCCAAGTATGTGTAGCCAAGACCCATTATCTCATGGGTTTATTGGATGTTGAAGTCACTGCTTCAACAGTGGGGACACTGGGGAGGCCAGCTTGGAGCTGCAATAGTAACATACTCTCTGGGGTCAATGTGGAGCTACCACTGATGGCGCTGGACCCTTTGCATGCATGCATCCGTCCAGTCCTTACAATTGACCTGTAAGGTGTATTTGACTATCCATTTATACAAACGCAATAGAGGCTCTGAACACTGGAGCACTTTCCCCACAGTGACACTTAGGATTGGCAGAGGCAGGGCACAAACTAAGCCTGGCCAATGGCAAAACCACACAGACTGTGAACCCCTGCTTTCGCCAGTGACTCCATGTGTGACCTGAGCAAGTTCCTTAGCTTTCCTATACCTCATCTCCTTGGCTTAAAATGCAGGGAAATACTAGCATTCTGTTAATGAAAACAATGAAAGTGACTATTATTTTCCTCAGATGAAAGAGATATGTGTTGCGATGGTGTCCCTATTTCTTTGCCAAGTGGATCAAACTCTGGAGTTCTTCCTGTGTGCTAGTCACATGGTTGGCGTGACTATAAAAATATGGCTTGTCTTATGTTCATTTTCCACTGGAATCAGAAGTGAGTTAACATAATCAGACTCCTAGATGATGCTTGGCATATATATTAACCCCATAAAATGGTACATATTATTATCATGAGGAAATTGTTTCCTGAACCCTCCCAGACTCAGCATCTTTTACACTCCACATGGTGATGAGAAGATATGAGAGGAAAAATAAGGACTGGAGAGATGGCCTAGTGGTTAAGGTGTTTGCCTGCAAAGCCAAAGGACCCAGGTTAGATTCCCTAGGACCCACCTTAACCAGATGCACAAGGTGGCACATGCATCTGGTGTTTGTTTGCAGTGGCTGAGGCCCTGGAGCACCTGTTCTCTCTCTCTCTCTCTTTCTCTCTCCCTCTTTCTCTCTGTCAAATAAATAAATACAAATAAAGTAAAAATAAAGCAAATTGATTTCTCAGATTCCATACTGAACTTTTAAATTATGCAAGGCATTAAATCAAAGATGCCAAGAATGGAAAACACCTGTCACTTCCTTCCTGGTCTCTAATATTGAAACCCTAGTGATGGACAGCAAAGCTCAGAGAAGGGAGGTGGTTGGTGAGCAGGAAACAGTAGCTTTGTCAAGATACCATAGGGCTTCCTAAATGGTTTAAATGACAGCATGCTTGGTGACTCATTTGGTTCCTCCCTACTCTATCATGGCTTTCATTCCGAGCACTGCTCATCTCTCTAGAAGGTCTCACAACTTCCAATAGTCCAGGACTCTCGGTCTTCTCATGACAAAGAGGAATTATTCACGGCCTACTGAATAGGGAGGTGAAGGCCATGTGTTGATGCCACTGATTGAGCTACACTGATGAATGAAGTCACTTCCTGGATCAGGTAGACAATGAAAGTGACTATTATTCTCCTTGGATGAAAAAGATATGCCCTGTGATGGTCTCCCCATTTCTTTGCCAAGTGGCTCAAACTCAGAAGCTTTTCCTGTGTGGTAGTGACATGGTTGGCATGACTATAAACACATTGCTTGTTCTATAATTATCTTTCACTACAATCAATTTGGAAAACAAAAGCAAAAAGAGGGCCAGAGAGATAGCTCAACAGTTAAGGCACTTGTCTGAAAAGCCTAAGGACCCAGGTTCAATTCCCCATTACCCAGGTAAGCTGGATGCACAAGGTGTCACATACATCTGGAGTTTATTTACGGTGGCTAGAGGTCCTGGCATGCCCATTCTTCCTCTCTCTCTCTCTGTCTCTTTCTTTTGCTCTCTCACATAAATCAGCAAAAATATTTAGAACAAAAGTAAATGAATAGACAAGCCAGCCTCCCTTTGACTAAGTCCTAAGGTTAGAGTGAGCCTGAATGATAAGAGTTACAGGGGTGCCCAGAGAACCCACAGAGCTTTCCAGAGGAAGTCAAGAACTGTTGACAAGAAGGTCCCAGAGTGAAGACATGACATGGGTTCACAAAAGACCTTATCAATCATCACTGCTAAAGCACCATGCCCCATCCTCAGGAGGATGGACCCATGGGGAGAGACAGGAGAAGATCTAGTTTAATGTTCCAGAGGGATGCTTCAGGCTACAGAGGAGTTTCTTGGATGTGTCTCATTTATGGAGATATAGTTATATTTGTGAATCCTGACTAATGCTGTCCCTAGGCCAACCCTTGCCCTGGGTTTAAGATGAGCTTTCCTACCTGCCCATCCTGAATGTAGACAATGTTAGGCAATTAGCAGCAGAGTCTATGAGCAGCATATTCTCTCCCACACACCCAGTGACCAACCTTTGTGAGTGAGCAGTGGAGGCGTCTGGACTCTGTACAATTACAGGCTGCAAACTGTCATGTGTCATGTTATTCAGGGATGTTCTTTCCCAAGGCAGTGGGAATGTTCATTTACTGGCTTCTTCTTCTAGAAACATCCAAAATCAAGTATTAATTCTTGTAGTCTGAAGTTCCATTATTGCCTAGACAGCCTGAGTAGTTTAGTCGTTGTATCACCCAGAAGGCTGCCATAGGTCTCTAGTTGTCTTCCCACCTGCTGTGATTTATTCTCAGTAACCTACCTTGCATATCTGACCTCAGCTCTCTGTCTCCGTCCTCAGCCCTGTTTGTCTTCACCTCACACGCTGACTCCTATGAAAATAAGCCCCCTGCAGCTGTCCACAGGCCTTAGGTTTTCGCATTTATACCACCACCCCTTCCTGGAATACTCCTCTTACTTGTCTTCCCCAGGGTGGGGATTACTCATCTTTCAGGTATGAATTTAGGTATGGCACTCTGCAGTAAACTTTTCTTAAACACCTGGGTTATTCCCAGAACACCCTGGGCATTGCTCTCCACTGACACTAATTTCAGAGTATGTTGCCTTCTTCCTGATGGAACTGGAAACACCTCTTGGGCAGGGACCATTTCCTGCTTGACTCTTAGGCCCTAGCACTTAACTCAGTGCTGACACTGAGGAGATAGGAGATACTGACTGCAGGTTTGTCCAGGTGCTCTGGTTTCTGACTCCTATGGTAATACATTCTGATGAGATCTGTGCCAACATAAGCCCTTGCCCTTCCTCCTGAGGTCAAGTGGGGCAGAACGTGAGCTGTGACTTGGTATAATCACACTCAGAGCCAGTCCTGAGCACAGCTTGGGGGACATTGTCCTCCTGTCCTGGTGAAGGAATGAGAAAATTATTTCACCTTTGTTCCCTCCACTCCTCTGGCCCCCAATAGATGGCATTCTGTCCTTCCATTCTATGCTCTGTGGAACCAGCATCTTCTGGCCTTCATGGGACTGGGCATAGGCTGGCTGGAACACATGCCAGCTCAGGACCAGTGCCTATTAGAAACTCCTTTGGCTATTATATAAACCTGTTCCTGGGGGCTGTGGTAAGAGTCTCCCATAGACTGGTCTGAGGGAGGGGTAATAAAGACCCTGCCCCTTTGCTCGCCTGCTCGTCTACGTCACTTTCCCTACCCCCTTCTGCCTTCTGCTTCCCAACTGATGGGAAGGGAGCCAATAGGGGAGCACCCAGGGAGCTGCCCAGAGAAACCAGTGTGGAGACGCCTGTCTCACAAGAAGGCAGAGTTCTTCATTTCTGAGGGTGGGCAGTACTCTTCAGCTTTATCAGCTCAAAGGAGGTCCTAGAGAGTGTCAAGGGAACGATGGCCATCCCTTCCGGACTCTTATACCTAAGACCAGAACTGACGATGCACCTCCATACACACAGGCCACACATACTGTGCACATAAACCACAGAGCACACTTACTACATACATACACACTATGTCCAA
Organism: Dipus sagitta; assembly: GCA_036346955.1. Lineage (NCBI taxonomy): Eukaryota > Metazoa > Chordata > Mammalia > Rodentia > Dipodidae > Dipus > Dipus sagitta. Next base: position 130,545,735 of record CM070772.1, on the reverse strand, counting down.
CACACACACATGCCCCATATTCAGTACATACATAACATATACCATGCCATACGTACACACTCATGTGTACTATACTACATACATAGACTGTATCACATGACATCATACAGAGAAATGACATGCTAACAACTGTAGGTACTCACACACCATATATATATATCTATAGCACCTATATTTGCACTATTTACAATACACACACACATCCAACATACACACAGCTGATGCAATACATACCAAACCCATCACACATACTGTACAGTACATATACCATACCACAACTACACTGCACACATATGCATTACACATTATACGTATACACCAGACCATACAGTTACCACACACTGCATACCATGTCCACACCAAACATAGTTCAAATATCACACAAGTATACATATATACAAACACATACCACACATTAATTCTTCAAAATACATACATGTCAAGCACACAGAATACAGCATACCACCCCCCCACACACACATACAACATTTTGTATACAAAATGGCTCTAAATCTTGGGGATCCCCACTTTTATTTGAAGATGTGTTCTGGGAACAAAGGATGGGGTTGAGGCTTACTCTCATGATTAGTTCCTTAGGGAAACAAGAACACTATCTCAATTATCACTGGCTCTGTGGTTGATGGAAGGGAGTGGAGCCTGCCATAGGCCAGGGAGTACTGGGTATGAGATTAATTTCCAAAGTGACTCAGTGCACTATTGTATGTAGTTGTAAAATCCCAGTTTCTTGTGTTTTGCATAAAGCTAAAAGCTGGAGGTAGAGAGTGAAGGGAGGGCAGGGGTCCCTGACAGCATGAGGATGGCCTGGCCCTTGCTGGAATCATCTTGTGTTGGGCTCCAGGCACAGTGCAGCTGACTTCCCTCTGGTGCATAGTTGGAGGCGACTGGAGATTGTGAATAAATACATGGGCAGGAACTCTGATCTGCACCATCCCTTCTTAGACTTCCTTCATTCACATGGGTGCTCTAAACAAAAGTCACTTTGTTCCCTGCACACTTGCATTCAGGTGAAGGAGATGACCTAGTGAGTGTTTTAAAATCAGCTGCCCAGACACAGACCTGTGGAACTGGGTCCAGGAGGGCCAATCCCCAGGTGCCCAGTCCCAAACTCTGTGTATGATATATGACTGGCTGTGGTGGCTGTGTGATATTCCATTTACATGGGGAAGGAAAATTGGACTGAAGCTGGAAGTATTTGTAGCCTTTCTTGTGTGTGGCCTGTTTTGAGAAAAAAAAAAAAAAAAAAAAAAAAAAACTTCAGTTCTATCACTGTAACCCACCGCTTGCAAGAGCTGGGACACTGGTTTGCTTTGGCTGTCATAATAAAGTACACCAGACTGGATGGCTTCAACAGCAGTTATTTTATTATCTCACAGTGCTGGCTGCTAGAGGCCTGAGATCAAGGTGTTGACAGGGTGTCTCTCTCAGGTTTACTGACATCCATCTACCTGCATGTGGCTGTGACAACATCTCTTTTTCCCCCTTTTTATATTAACTAGAAACTTTGTGTGGACACATCATGTGCTGGTACCATCATTTCCCTCTTCCCTGCTCCCACTCCACTGAGCGCCCTCCTCAGTGGAATTGCTGGCATTCGCCATGGAGTTGTGGGTTATGAGTCGTGAAAGCAGCAGTCATTGTGGGGAGGGGGGGCAATGCCTCTGGATATTTCCTCCCACCCTGTGGCTCTTACATTCTTTCCACAGCCCCTTCCACAAGATTACCTGAGCCCTGGTGGATTCGCTCTAAGTCTACTTTAGTATTGAGCTCTCAGCAGCTTCTGGATCTCTGCTTTGGTGTTATTTCAGTATTTTCAGTGTCTGTCTCCATCACCCTGGAGCAGGTTGTCAGGCTCCCTTTCTTTATTATTATTGTTATTATTAACAACACATTTCGTATGGATACATCATGCGTTGGTACCCTCTTTTCCCTCGTCCTTGCCCCCATTCCTTTGGGGACGCTCCTAAGTGGGGTTGTAGATCTCTTTTTATAAGCACACTAAGCATGTTGGATTAGGTCCCTCTGTATTGGCCTCATTTTAAAGACCTTATCTTCAAGTACAGTGGGGATGAAGACTTCAACATCAGGATTTGGGAAGGGGAGAGACAAGCTAGCTCCTAGCAGCTGACAGCTTAAAATCTTCCTCATGTTAGAGAACTGTTTTCATGAAAGGAAAGGCTTTCAATTAGAGAGAAATTTTCTGCCAAGAAATACCAAGAAGCCACTTCCTATTGAGATTACTCTTTCCTCAGGGCCTTCTCCAGACACTTCCCTTGGAACTTCATTAAAAGTGGCAAGTCTTATGTCTCTACCTTTCATAATGTAGCCCTGGTCTGAGTGGCTCTGGATGTCTTGTTTAGCTCAACAGACAGAGCAGTTGCCCATTGCATTCTATTATACTTCCTTGAGTGAACATTTCAGGTGGAAATTGGTGGTGAATTATTTTAAGGATGAGGCAAGCTATGTGTGTCCTGGAACCGATGTGATCACCAAGCTGCCCAGCCTGTTCCAAGCATATGGCTTTGGACTCCTTCCCAGGAGATTGCGTGGGAAACCTCCCATTCAGCCAGTCCTGTTGCCAGTGCTCAGAACACTTTGGGAATTCCCAGAAAGTCCTACAGCACAATAATTTACATGTCAGCGCCTTCTCAAAATTTAGAAACTGTGTAAAACTAAACTGGGCGAATAGTCAGCTGACCTGACTGGTACTGCAATAGACCAAAAGGAAGGCCTGTTATAAAAGCCATCGTGCTTGTGTTTATGTGCAGCTGAGAATATGCCTGAAGATCATTCCAGGAGAGGGTCGGTGGAGCCGTTTGTGAAGAACCTTGTGAATATGTGAGAGTGTAACTGTGGAGGGCCACAGCACTAACTGTACATGTGTGTGATACTCACTTAAATAAATGTCTTAAGCTGGAGAGATGGCTTAGCAGTTAAGGCACTTGCCTGCGAAGCCTAACGACCGACGTTCGACTCTCTAGATCCCACGTTAGCCAGACGCAGAAAGGTGAGGAAAGTGCAAGGTCACAATGCCCACTAGGTGGCACAAGTGTCTGGCATTGGATTGCAATAGAGGAGGGCCTGGCCAATTTCCTCTCTCTCTCTCTCTCTCTCTCTCTCTCTCTCTGTTTCTCCTTCTTTTGCTCTCTCTAAAATAAAAAAAAAAATAAAGTCTTTATTTTTTTTTCCTTCTAGTAAATAAAGGGTAATAAGCATTTCCCAAATATCTACTCAGGGCCCAGAAATCTGCTTGGCCCTGAAGAATAGTGTGTCTGCTGCCCTGCCTCCATGCACATGCAGTTCATATACCTTGTTTTACTTTTTAAAATACTTTTACATTTATTTGTTGGGGGGGGGTGGGAGATGAATGTGCTAGGGCCTCTAGTCACTACAAATGAACTCCAGACACATGTGCCACCATGTGCATCTGGCCTACATGGGTCCTGGGGAATCAAACCTGGGTCCTTAGACTTCGCAGGCAAACACCTTAACTACTGAGCAATCTCTCCAGCCCTGTACTTTGTGTTAATGTTGCATGTTTTTATGTGGGTTCTGGGGATTCAACTCAGGTATTCGTGTTTATAAGACAAGCACTTTACCAGCTGAGCTATCTCTCCAGTCTTCAAGCACTTCTATTTCAGATCAAGGTTTGTATGTAGCAAGCCATTTATATTTAGGAACTCCCCCAAAATTCTAGATCCACTAGTTTTCATTTAAATGGAGTTAAATTTAATATGTACTATAACAGGTTATCTCTTTTTATTCCCCTTGCCCTGTTTCTGTTTCCTTGAGGCTCTCCTCAGTGGGGTTATGGTATTCATTGTGGGGTCGAGAAGGCCTCAGTTAGCAACTGTGGGATAGCAGGAGTTGGGGGCCGTGCCTCAGGGTTGTCCTACCCACTCTGTGGCTCTTACAGTCTTTCTGTCCCCTCTTCCACATTGTTTCCTGAGCCATAGCAGGCCTGTTGTCAGTCTGATATAGTATTAAGTGCTTTGTATCCTCTGGATTTCTGCTTTGATGCTTTGAGCCATCAGATATAAGGAGGCTGGTTGGTATTCCTGGTTCAAAAAAATTTTTACTTATTTTTCATTGTTTATTTATTTATTGGTGTTTTCAAGGTAGGATCTCACCTTAGCCCAGGCTGACCTGGAACTCACTCTGTAGTGCCAAACTGTCCTGGAACTCACAGTGATCCTCCTACGTCTACCTCCTGAGTGCTGGGATTAAAGTCATGCATGCACCACCACACCAAACAACAATTTTGAATTTTTACAGACAACTACACAGCAATAAGAAATCTCTGTACTTTTCTTTCTTTCATTCTTCATCTCTCATTAAGTTTTATTCCATGACATTTTAGACGTGTTAGTGATCTTCATAGATGGGTTCTCTGTACTGATCTGAGGTTGAGAACACAGGGCCCTACCTGTGTCCAGTTCATATCTGGTTAACTGATGGCCTTTTTGCCTGGGCTCCTCACTTCTTTGTGCCCACTGAAGTCTGCCAAGCCCTTTCCCATCTCAAAATATTAACCCACTTGGCTGTGACTGGCTTGTTAGCATTGCCATGCCAGTTCTCAGGCTGTCCTTTTACAGTGGCCTTCCCTGGTTCTTGTCTAAAGAGGTCACCCCCGCAACCAGCCACTGTCTCATTCTCAGAACTATTTACATCATGCTATCACCCAACTCTGACAATTACCTCACATGTTCATTGGTTCATTAATCTATTGTCTGTCTTATTTTAAAGAGTCTGGAGGACCCACAGTTGCTTTGGTGGTTGCAACAATGCAACAGAACCTGGCGACACGCAAGGCACTCAGTGAATATTTTTGCACGAGAAACTGGGTTCCGGAGGCCCCAGAGATAATTTTGTTCCCAAACATTCAGCCTCTGGCAGGAAATGGCCTGGGTCAGAGCAGTGAGAAGAAAGATAATTAAACCAAAACACCATTATCAGAAAGCTTGAATACAAGGTCCCTTTTAGATATTTAGAAATTTCATTCATTTACTCCAAATCTTATCTCCCATCCCAAAATGGGTCTGAATGCAACAGACTTCTCACCCACCTTGATGATAGGATCAGTTTTCTCCATGAACTTAAATGCACAATCAGAGTGCCTTTAACAGACTGGTTTTGTTTTGCTTTTCAAATGGGGACCCAAGTCTCTTGTAGGGACAATAGTTTTGCCTGCCATTGAGTTTTGCTTCTTTGTTTAACTTGTTATAGACTTTCCCAGTGGGAAGTTTGCTCAGGTTTCCTGACCCGGCACCAATCCTGTAGGTTGCAAAAGTCAGGCTGAGATTGCCTACCATGATGACACAAGAAGGCACTGAAGTCAGAAGGTGACCCAGTTACAATGTTTGTGACTGTCCTGGAGAGTAAAGCAAAGGTGAAATCCAGTAACCACTGGGAGGATGATCTGGAGATAGAAACTGACCTGGATTCTGAATTACAACCAGAGAGAAGGAAGTCTGAGAGAGAGCAAGCTGGGCACACCTCCAAAACCCGGTCCCTGTGTGAATTCCTAGAAGCTGGTGTGGCACAGAGTAACAGGCTCTGGTGGCTCACCCAAACAACCACGCCCTATAGCTTTGTGAAGGCAGGAAAACAAACCCAGCAGGGCGCTACCTTAAGGCCAGAATCCAGCCTCAGTGGGCCAAATTGTGTTTGTTTTGCTACTGCTGTTAGTGTTCCTGGTGTCCTATGAAACTGTAGGAAGAGATGGGAAGTTCAGCCAATGTCTTCATTCTATGGCTCCACTCTAAAGAACAATAGAAGCAGTACTGGATTACCCACCAGTAGTGCCAACATCCACAATGAGACTCCTATTAATGTCACAGCCTTAAAACATTCTAGTGGCCAAACTTAAGTGTCCGCTCACATCTCATGCTACAGGCAGCATAAGATGCTTTGAGAGATCTGTGGAAGTGGGCTGTGTATAGGAAGAGGAGGAAAAGGCTCCTTGTCCACCAGTTTGCTGAAGGCAATGGAAATGCAGTAGAAAAAAGCCAGAAATAACCAACTGTGCTGGCTCATACCTGTAATCCTAGCACTCTGGAGGCTTGGGTGTAGAATTGCAGAGACCAAGGCCAGGCCCTGGACTACTTAATGGGTTCCAGGCAATCCTGGGCTAAAAATTAAGTCTCAAACAAATACAAAAACAAAAGACAGACATAGCCCCATCTCCACAAAGACGTTGTCTCTCTGCAAGGCCTGAGGTCTATAACCAAGGCTCCTCTCTGCAAGACAGTCATATTTCAGGGCACTGTCCAATATGATAGAAGAGACCATGAAATCTAATATTCTAGTACCCATGTTTGTCTAAGTACAGGAGTGAATCAGAGGAATCTACCCAACACATACACACACACACACACACACACACACACGCACACACACACACACACACACACACACACACACACACACACACAGAGAGAGAGAGAGAGAGAGAGAGAGAGAGAGTCATAAAATCATGAAGCTCTTTGCTTTGATCTGAACTATGGGATGAAAATCTCACTACACAAGATCTCTTAAGACATGAGTATTCCCTAATTTCAAATATTACTAAAACAACCCTTTGTACTTTAACTGTCAGAAAGTTCACCACTGGTCAAGACTTTCCTCTCCCAAAAGGTTACATAGTTCTTTCCAGCATCATGGTAGCTAGTCCACAGGGAGGAGTCTTTCAGCTCAGCTCTAGCTTGATTTCTCAGTGTCCAAGCATGTGATGCCTTAAGCAATAGGGTCTTACCATGTAGTTCTGGTAAGCAACCAAGAGCTTTGACGACAATAAAAGACATTTTTAGTGTGGAGATTAAAAAAGAAAATTAAAGAGAGGTGAACAGGAAAAGAGTAAGGTGTACCCCAAAGCATAGGTACGGGTTTCAGAAGGGGACATCACACACTTCATTGTCTTCATAATTGCCACATCTACAGCTCTTATAAGTTTTGAAGTTATTATCTCCAAAGGGTTATAAAGAAAGTTAAATGACATCACAAGATGCTTCCTGGGGTGTACCAGATAGTGTCACAGTGGATACAGTAAAACTCTAGGTCATAGGGATATAAGGAAGTGAGGACATTTACTGAGCAAATAAAAGTTAATAGTTCTGTTTGTGTCATTCCCAGAGTCTGGGAGAGGAGTGAAGTCCTACTTGAGGTCATGTGTACTCAGGCCTTAAGATTGGCTTGTTGCTGTGTACGTGTACGTGCACGTGCACATGTGAGGGTATCCTTGTGTGTGCGTACACGTGCATGGAGAGAAGACCACTGTGGGTGTCATTCCTTAGGTCCTGCCCACCTTTGTAGAGATAGGGTCTCTCATTGGCTTGGAGCTCCCAAGCAGGCTAGGCTGGTTTGCCAGTGAGCCCCAGGGATCCACTTGTCTCTGCCTCCTCAGTTCTGGGATTACAAGTGTGCAGCACCATTCTGAGCTGGTTTTTCTGTGGGGTCTGGGAATCCAACTCAGGCCCCTCATGCTTGCAAGGCAAGCACTTTGCCAACTGAAATGTTGGCCCAGACCCCATCTTAAAATTATTTTTAAAATATATCTATGTAAAACTAATACTGTCACTGTGTTGGCGATCTTCATGGTTCATGTTGTTAATCATGCAGGGATTTTTGATACTCATCTGATGAGAGGCTTCAGCCAGACTTAGAGTAAGGCTCTCATTTTTCTCTTCATGTCCCCATAATTTTCTAAATATTGTCTTAGATACTAGCTTGAATACTAAATTATTTGATGGATATAGAAGCCCTGAGAAGGATCTTCCTCAGGGATGTCTAACTTTTTGATATTGTAATATGATGGTGTCATCACAAATATGTTGGGCCTTATTGTTTATCCTGGACTCACATGGCCTGTGGGCTTCAGGTGTGACATACCTGAAATGGATCAACCAAAAGCCTTAAAACAAAGAAATGACTCTTACAGATCAGCCATAGATATACCGATTGAAATAATTTGTATACTCATCAAACACTTTCTGAGCTCTGTGTTGGCCTCTAGGGAGACAAAGATGAATACCCAAGAAGAAGCCTACTTTCTTGGGAGAAATCAGTTATCAAAAGGGTGTGATGGTGCATGCCTTCAATCACAGCACTTGGGAGCAGAGATAGGAGCATCATCATGAGTTCGAGGCCACCCTGAGACTACATAGTGAATTCCAGGTCAGCTTGGGCTAGAGTGAGACCCTGCCTCGAAAAACTAAACAACAACAACAACAAAAACTCATCAGTGTTTCTGGAAAAATCTATGAGACATGGTCTTTCTCTTTCTTTGAAACCAAAGGACCAAACTTGTGTTAAAATTACCCAATTTCAGTGTTGGAAGATGCATTAATGGGTAAAATACTTGTCATCCAAGCATAGGGACCTGAGTTTGATCTCTAGTGCCCATATAAAAGTGGTGGGTGGGCTAGGAGAAATGGCTTAGTGGTTAAGCACTTGCCTGTGAAGCCTAAGGACCCCGGTTCGAGGCTCAATTCCCCAGGACCCACGTTAGCCAGATGCACAAAGGGGTGTACATGTCTGGAGCTCGTTTGCAGTGGCTGGAAGCCCTGGCGTGCCCATTCTCTGTCTTTCTCTATCTGCCTCTTTCTCTCTGTCTGTCGCTCTCAAATAAATAAATAAAAATAAAATAAAAACATCAAAAAAAAGTGATGGGTATGGTGTGGTACACACCTATAATCTCACTAGGCAGGAGGAGACATAGGACTTACTGGCTAGCTAGTGTAGCCAAATCAGTTAGTTCCAGATTCAGTGAGAGAACCTGACTCAAAATTAATGATAATAATTAATAACATGGAGAGTGACTGAGGAGGACTCATGACATCAACTTTTGGCCTCCACTAACACATGTACACAGGCTCACCATACCTTATATGAGTACATATGCATATATGCACATCATACGTGCAAAACCACAAAAATCACCCTGTTTCCTGTTTAAGTCACTTAAGCCACTCTGAACCACAGTTTTCACTTTCATGAACTGAGAATAATCATTTCTCTCACATTGTGCCATTCCCAGGATTAAGCAGTATTTCTCACATGGAAGTAATTCCATGATGATTGAATGTAAAGGATCATAAATACACTGTGTTGCTCTTTGGCGTCCATGAACAGACTTCCTGCTTCCTTCCGTATTCCAAGATTTTACTCCACAGCCTTCCAGACATACACATGCACTTTTCAAAAGCTGATTCATTAAGACAATCCCCTGCCTTTGTTCTTAAAATGAGATAGTCTCCAATCTGAAGGGTTTTGTTAGGCTGTGAAGCTTGGAAATGGCTGAGTAATTTGTAGCTTTGGACACTACCAAACAAAGCACTGGGTGGCTCCTCTCAGCTAAAAGGCTGTTTCAGGTCTATGACAAATGGATAGTGGATGTTCTCATCAGTGCAAGAAGCAGTCAATGTACTTCAAGGCTCTTGACCAAAGAAAGGTTTTGGAAATACCTACTGACAGCAGGAACCATCTTGTGAATCAGCCCCAGAGTTGCTTAGCTTCCTGGATAAACTGAGTGGCCTTCTATGTAGAATTGGGGCTGACCCAGTCTGTGGTGGTGCCAGCAATGGATATAGAACAAGTTTTTCTGTTTATGAGCAGTCCAAAGTCTGGTCTTGCTGGTGCCACCAGTCAGCATGCAGATGTGGGAAAGACTGGCTGAGAGCCAAAGTGAGCTCCTGTCTCCAGAGCTCCTGGCCTCTTCACTGAGCTCTTTGCCCCATCCTCTGAGAACTCCTTTCTCTTTCTCATCCCCTTTGCCCATCTCCTGCCCATCCTGCATTGACACCCCATCCTGACTTACTCATGGTGAACACCTAGTCTTCTTTATTCTTGAAAGGATTCTCACAATTGGGAAGCCATAGTTGCTTATCTAGAAGATTCACATTCCTGCGTTTTGCAGTGGCAAAAGAAGGTTAGGCAGAGTTTCTCAGAATTTCTGGACATACCAGGGACTCATCATCTTTTTTATTAAATTAAATATATATGTATTTAAAAAGGTAATATACACTTATATCCCCTTTTCTCAACCCCCATTCCACTGAGACTCAGTGGGATAATTGATATTTACTGACATGTCTAGTTCAGAAGATTCATGAGATATCCAGGGATCTCAATATTTAACCCGCATCTTGGATTCTTACGACCAAGCAATTTGGAGAATAACTTGAATCTCTACTGTTTTGCTTAACACTTATATTTGCACTCTTTCTTTTTTTAAAATTTTTTTGTTCATTCTTATTTGTTTATTTGAGAATGAAAGACAGAGAGAAAGAAGGAGAGAGAGAGAGAGAGAGAGAGAGAGAGAGAGAGAGAAAGGGCGCTCCAGGGCCTCAAGCCACTGCAAATGAACTCCAGATGCATGCACCCCCTTGTGCATCTGGCTAATGTGGGTCCTGGGGAATCGAGCCTCGAACCGGGGTCCTTAGGCTTCACAGGCAAGAGCTTAACCACTAAGCCATTTCTCCAGCTCTATTTGCATTCTTTCTTAGCAAACTTACACTGACACTGGGTGATTGACTCAAAGGATGGTTTGATTGGAAGATAGTGACCTTAAGAGTGGTAAGAACTCAGTCCACAGAAAATGGAAGAAATACTGAGAATTTAAATAGAAAGATGTTTTGGTGAACTTCTAACCATAGGAAGAGTTTTTAAAGGTGGCAGCATAATCACCTTGGAAAATAAGAGGCTGGTAATAAGGGTCTCATGCCTTGTTTATCTGAAAACACTATCTACAGCTGCTGAAGCATAGCTGAGGTTAGGGAGCTCTACATGCAAGGTGTCTGGCACATGGCAAGCTCCCCATAAAACAAACTGAATGCATAAACAAATGGATGGCTGTTGTATTCAGTGAGAGGGAATAAAACATGTTCTATCCTCTCTGTATCCTTGCCCATGGCATGATGGTAACAACTGGAATAACAAGACTTGGATGAAAACTTTGGATTGACATTCACTATGTGTGGAGTATTTGGTCTTTGTAGGGTTCTCATTATCTGCAGGGCACTTGTTATCTATGAGGCACTTACTATCCTTATAACCTTGAGTGATTCAGTATGTGGGGAACTCCACCTGTGGGGCATTAACTATCGTTGGGACATCTCTAAAGGGATGTCTAGTTGAGAAAACAGACTAAAAGGGCTACCTCCCTTCCCAAGGGCTGAAAACATCTGAAGAATTATTGTACTCTCCTGTGCATAAGCAGTCCAGTTTTCTACCCTATGGGACACAACAATCACTTCTCAGTTTTAGTTTTCATTCCTTTTAGAAATGGTTGGTGCTATTTCTATGAAGCCCTCAACATCTGCATGCTTGATCTATCACCACATTAAAGAACTGAGGTTAAATGTGGAGTTACAAGTCACATGTGGTGCATGCCCATAATTACAGCTCTCAGGAGGCTGAGGCAGATGATGACTATGAGTTTGAAGCCAGCCGGAGCTACATGGTGAGTTCTAGGCCTGCCTGGGTTATAATGTGAGAACTTGGTTCAAAGAAAAGCCAAGCAAAACAAAACAAAATGAGTTGGATGGGCGGCACAGACCTCTAATGCCAGCACTGGGAAGGCAGAGTCTGGAAGATTTCTGGGCTTTGCTGATCTGTTTGTCTAGCCTAATTTGTGAACTTCAGGTCAATGACAGACCCTGTGTCCAAGGAGGTGGACACTTTTCTGAGCATGACACTGAGGTTGTCTTGCCTAAGGTCTCCACACACATACATACTCATGTGCATACAAATCGACCACACAAACATGTATAGACATAGGCACGCCAACCCAAAAATCCTCAATTCAGTAAAAAAAAAAAAGATTAAAAAGGCTGTCTAGGAGGAATGTGCTCATTGACCTTGGCCAAATTGCTTCATTCCTATACTTTGAGTTCTTCCTATATAAAATTGGGTACATTCATGTCCATCAACTCTTAGGTCCTTCTGGGGGAATCTTGGAAGAGCTTGGAAGGTAAAGGGTCACTGTGTTCAATGCACTGAGGTATTTGGGGTAAGGATACCATGTGTGAGATTAGAAAGTGAAGACTTTTTCCACAGTGCAAAGATGGAAAGGTAACCCATCAAGAGAAAGAAAGGAGCTGTCAAAGAAAACATGGGTAGTCTTATATGCTTTTCCCTCTGCTAATGGGATGAGCTTCCATGGGCCACTTGCCCATGCTGTGCTTGAGTTACTCTTCTTTCTCTTCTTCACTTGCATGCTCATTCAATAAATAGGTATTCAGAAGGGGAAGAGTTCAACTGGCTCTCATCTGTGTAGGCATATGTCTAAGCGCTGGGCTCTCTTGTCATAAACTTTCATCTTCTACAGCAAAGGAGCTGTTTTTTAGTGTTTCTGGTGAGCTTCTCACAAGGTCAGACAATACAAGTGCTCACTGAGACATGGTGCTCTGATATATAGTCCACTAACCTTAGTTCTCTTGAGCAGTTCCAATAGTCACATTACGAAGTCTGCACTCTTTTTGCTTGTCCCGATGCCCTTGCCTTTGAACCTGTCTCACTGCTTCCAGTTGGATTTCCTTCTCATGTGCCTTGGTGACAAGTGGCACTATTGCTGTCCTGGCCAGCCTGCTGAGCACTGACAAGGTGGTGTCATGCAATGTGAAGGGCAAAGCTACAAAGTCAACGTAACCTGGGTTTGACCAAAATTCCAACATGAACTACTTAGAATTTTACCTATGTTTCCTTAAATTTTAAAAAGATAGCTATAACTACTTTTCAGAACTGTCTTAAAAGCTAAAAAAAAGGTAAATTATGTATACTGTTTACACTAAAAATGAATTATTTGTTCAGAAACTGTCTAGCCAAATGTCATGAGCCCTATTCCAGCCCAACTTTCAAAGTTTATTTTCCATGCCACATGGACCTTGAAACATTCAAAAGCATATGTCCTCTCAGATGGATTCTTTCTTACCACCCATATTACATTATTTTATGTATTGTAGTCAATTGTATTTTCATATCAATTAGCAAGTAGATGTCTATTCATTTTCATTTTCCCCAAAGCCTGGAACAGTTGGTTGTACATGTTACATAGTACTCAAAATCTGAAAAAAAAAAAAACAGCCAGAAGCTTATGGAATGAATTAGTGAATATACAATAAAGTAATAAATATGCTAATAATATAAATTTCTATATGTTAGGGTCTTATAAGCATGTTAGCTCACATATCTGAGAGAAAACTTTGAAAATGAGATAGAGGATATATGTAGTTCAGTGGTAGAACACTTGCCTAGCATGCACAAGACCTTCCCACTGTCAGAGCACACACACACACACACCCACATGCACACACTCATGCACACATCCACACACATATGTGCACTTATTGAAAATATTTTTAGTAAGAAGATTATAAAAGAAATCATATGAATTAGTGAAATACAAATCCAGTTACAAAATTGGGAAAGGGCATTCATCTAACATTTAATGAACATGAACGATGTCTTTGTGTTGGGAGGCTAGACTTTGTGGATCCTATCCCATTATAGTTTTAAACAATTATTGTGATTATGTATTATTTCCACACTTCAGACAAGGAGATGAAGGCTCAGGGAAGTTGAGTAACATGTCCTAGACTGTGTAACCTGGGTAGGCAAGAACTAGAGCCAAGTCTGGTTGTGTTTGGTAGAAACGGTTAGAGTATGCCCCAACTTGATATGTTTTCTCTATGGAAGAAAATATCCATACCTCTCTTTGCAGAAGAGTTCATCAGTAAAATTTTATTTTATATCAAGCATTCCACAATACTCCATCTACTAATGTCAATCGACTTTTGTAACAGATAACTCCCTTGGACCACTTAACAAACCTTTGGAAGTGGAGTCAGTAGTGGACCCTAGGTTAGATATGGAATTTTATATCTCTCAGCAAAGAATGATTTATTGAATAGAAAAAGATACTGTAGAGTTATATTTAAATGATGTAATTTTTGTACTTCAGTCCATTTATAGAATGTATTACATTTATTGATTTGCGTATGTTGAACCATCCCTGCATCTCCAGGATAAAGCCTACTTGGTTGGGGTGAAAGTTATAGTTTTAATACTAACTGCACCCCAAACTCGTATGTATTTAAAAGGCTGAATTTTCAGCCTTTGGTTCTATTGGGTGGGTGGTGGTGTACCCTTTGAGAGAAGGGCATTAGTTAGGTCACAGGGGATGATCTAAACCAAATGTGGAAGTCCAGGTCCCTTCTCCTCTCTTATGGCATCTGGCTGCCACGTGGTGAACAGGCTCCTCTACCACACACTTCTACCATGATGAACTATGTTGTCACAGGCTCAAAGCAACAGGACTAAGGGGCCATGAACTGCAACCTCTGCTATTGTGAACCAAGACAGCCCTTTTGTCAGCATGTGCTTTTTATATCAGGAATTTGTCACAGTGGACAGAAAACTGATTGACTTCAATGTTCATCCACAGCTTATATATTAGTTAGGTACCTTTCCTTTGTTGGGGCAAAATACCTGACAAAAATCAGTTTAAGGAAGGAAGGGTTTAGTTTAGCTGACCATTCCAGGTTACCTTCTATCATGGTGGGGGAAGGAATGGCAGCAGGAACTTGAGACAGCTGGTCATATTCAGCCCTCAGTAAGGAAGCAGAGATCAATGAATGCTGGTGCTCAACCAGCTCTCCCCTTTCTATATAGTCCAGGACCCTCTGCACAGTGAATGTGGATCTTCCCACTTCAAGTAACCTAATCATGGTAATCCTTCACCAGTGATTGTAGGTCCTGTCAAGCTGACAATCAAGATAAACCATCACACTTATTACCCTAGAAAGATTCTCTGATTCTGGTATCTGAGTGCAGGTGGCAGTCATCCAATTGGAGGTTGGCAGTGTTCAGACACATACACCTTCTACCTAGCATACAAATGTCTGGCTGCCCCTATGGGGAAACTAATTGAGGGACTAGACAAAACTAACTTTTCCTTTCCTTGTTCCTTACAGGGGTCAAGAGTTCAGGACTAGAAGGCCGAGATATGAGAGTCTAAGCAGGGAAGATGCCGAGGATGGAAGCAGCATCCAGTTATAGACCTGGAGTACTAGAAGGAGACCACTTGAGAGTCTAAGCTCTGGAACATCAGCTGCAAACCCTCTACCAGCTCTTTTGTTTGCTTTGATGATGGGAAGTTACTGCTTAACCAGGAACAGATCTAAGGGTGGAGATCATGGAGACATTTCTCAAAATGGCAGCCTGCATCACTGCATGCACGCTGTGTTCTCCCTCCACAGATCTGCTGCCTTGCAATGCCTTTTGTGCTGTAAAAGACAAATGAGAAGCTTTTAAATGATTTCTGTTGCCTAGAAAAGAGAAATATTATCCACAGTAACAAAATCATCAAATTTTATTATGCGCCAGTTAGTGCGATATATTTCAAAGTTTTGCTTTAAAAGATATCATTTAGAAAAATGAGATAGCCTTTGATTGGTTTGCAAGTTTCTATCGTCAAAACATATTACCAGGAAAGTACAATACATTGTAAAATTACAAGGAACAAGACTTCAGCCCTATTTGGACTTTTATTTATAAAAAAACAAATTAATAGCAGACGAATACATTTTTTAAACCATTAGCTGAGTAATAATACTAAACAAAATAACTAATAAAACAGGCGCATTCAAACAGCTGTTTAAGAAAAGCCAATGATATTTCATCCACTGTCAAACTTGGCACTTGAGAGAATAAAGATCAAAGTAAATATTTATTGATTCATGTGATAATACTGTGAATTTCTCCTTTTATAAGTAGAATAAGCAAATAAACCATGATTTATAAAAAACCCTGGCTAACTAAATCAGCTAATGGGTCTATTCAAAAAATTCTTATCATGTAAGCTGTGAATTGACAATTATAATTGAAAATTACCAGTTTCTCTATGAATTTAATATACATATAGTTAACCACCTGCTTGACTGTTATACAGAGCCATTTAAACGTGCAAATGGATGTACAAATGTTTGAAGGCTTTTGAACCAAAAGCATTAATTGCCAGTCTGTGTTAATGGAAACACACAGAATGGATGCTTGCCTCTCTATAATAACTATAAAAATTCCCCAGCCTCCAAGTCTCTTTACTAAACACACATGGAGGCTTTTGACAGAAAAATCACACTGGAGAGACTAAGTCTCTCAAGCCCAACCAAATAGGTGAAAAGAAGGTAGGACAAAGATAAGAGGATGGTTATGCTGGCACACACCTCTGGGCTCAGATACTTGGTGTGGTGGGTTGATTCAGGTGTCCCCCATAAACTTAGGTGTTCTGAATGCTAGGGGCCCAGCTGATGGAGATTAGGGAATTAACTCCTCATGGAGGTGATGTATTGTTGGGGGTGGGCTTACGGGTGTTATAGTCAGTTTCCCCTTGCCAGTGTTTGGCACACTCTCCTGTTACTATGGTCCACCTTATGTTGGCCAGGGGGTGATGTTCACCCTCTGCTCATGCCATCATTTTCCCTGCCATTGTGGAGCTTCCTCCTTGAGCCTGTAAGCCAAAATAAACCTCTTTTTTTCCCACCAGCTGCTCCTGGTTGGGTGATTTCTACCAGCAATGTGAACCTGACTGCGCCACTTATGAAGCTGAGGCAGGAGGATCATTGGAACCCAAGAGTTGAAGGCCAGCCAGGGCAATGTAGTGTGAGCCTGTCTGAAAAAACAAAACAAAACAAAACAAAACAACAACAACAACAAAACCAGAAAGGAAAAAAAAAAAAAAAAGCATGTGTAACAGACAGCTTCAGGTTCGCTGAGATGAACTTCCAGACCAGACACAGTTATGGAGGAAGGGATTTATTGAAGCTTACAGATCCAGGGGAAGTTCCATAATAGCAGAAGAAGCTGACCTGCTTTCACGGGACCAAAACAGAGAGAGAGAAGTACAAGCCTAAAAGCCAAAAGCCACAGCACACTTCAGGAACTCCAGCTAGGCACACTTTGCATATCTTTAGATTGAAATCTGAAACCCACCACCACACCTTAAGATCCACACAATGGCACTGACTCCAGCCAGGTGGCTGCAGATGCAAACTACAAACAAACAACTGAATATATTGGGGGCCATCTATTCTATTCAAACCACCACAGCATGCATTCCATGTTTAACATAATCCTTTCAAGAAGGGGTTTGAGGGCTGGGGAGATGGCTTAGCGGTTAGGCACTTGCCTGCGAAGCCTAAGGACCCAGGTTCGAGGCTCGATTCCCCAGGAATCGCATCTGGAGGGCTGGAGGCCCTGGCGCGCCCATTCTCTCTCTCTGTCTGTCTCTTTCTCTCTCTGTCACTGTCAAATATATAAAAATAAAAACAACAACAAAAAAAATTAAAAAAGAAGGGGTTTGACACCCTGAGGCTACATAGTCAATTCCAGGTCAGCCTGGGCCAGAGTGAGATCCTACCTCAAAAAACCAAAAAAAAAAAAAAAAAAAAAAAAAGAGAGAGAGAGAGAGAAGGGGTTTGAATGCATCCCAAGTAAGAGGAAATAGGTAGGAGAGACGAAGCAAGTGAAGTTGAGTCAGCCTAGAGCCATATTAGTGCTCAGTTCTTTCCTGTTGACCCCTGGGCCAATGACTGTGCTTTTTTTTTTTAGCAGCCTGGGGACTCCATGACTACCTGGGGGTCTGCTGGCTCCAGGCTATGGCCCAGCACTAGAATGCTTTTCTTCCCTGGCATGCTGTGTCAATCCTCCGTTGCCTGCCACCCTCCCAGGCTCTGGTGTTGCAGACAGAAGCATGAGAGTAGCCTGGTGTGATCCTCTGTCCCACCTCCCAATGATCTGTGTGGAGAAGGCAGCTTTCTGAATGCTACGTGTTCTGCTCCTCCTGCCATCATGCCATGTATTTTGCTGGCCATCAGCATGCAGATGGAGAAGCCTCAGTTTGACTCTGAGCCAGGAATCAGTGACCTATGTAGAGGCCTCCAGAGTGAGCGGACATGGGGAAAGTCAAGTTGGGGCCATTGCCCAAGCTTTAGTCTTCAGAGGGGAGTCGGATTTCTGAGGATTATGGGTCACCTGATTTGTGCCAGTGGCCCAGGTCAAAGGTGCACACTCAAGTCTTACTGAGAGAGAAATTTTGCAAATAAAACAGCAAACAAGGCAGGTATCTAAAAATGGGGCAATAGGGCAACCCAGGCAGCCCTTTTTGAAAAGGGATTCTTCATAAAAATTAAGCAGAAGGAATCACTTGTGGGACTAGAGAGCGGGCTTAATCGTTAAAGACCCTTTCTTGCAAAGCCTGATGGCAAGGGCTTGATCCCCCAGCACCCATGTAAAGCCAGATGCACAAATGGCACATGTATCTCATGGAAGCACAAAACCTTCAAATATCTAAACAATTTTTTATGTTTTTTTCTTCATTAGTTTTGTATTCATCAAATACAGTCAGTTTGGTACTATTATTAGGCTCATCTGTGACCTACCCCCTCCCTTTGGCCCCTCCTTGTTGATGTATACGGGTCATGCATTGTGGAGTTAGCCCACAGTTATGGGTAAGCTAAATGTCTCTGCATATCATGACCCAACATGTGGCTCTGACATTCTTTCCACCTCCTCTTCCGCAAAATTGCCCTGAGCCATATTGGGTTCGTTTTTGGTCTGCTTCAGTGATGAGGTGTTGGGGGCCTCTGAGGCTGTGGCTCTCTGATTTGGTAGGAGTTGATTTTTCTCTGTGCTGATCTCTTTCCCCCTTGTGCTGGTATCCGGTTCATCAGGAAACCAGCACCCTTGCTTGTTTCGCTTGCTTGTTTCGCCAAATTTTTCTTAGGTTCAGCCGGGGCCCTTTTGAGGTATGATGGGGTGCCTTTCTCCTTAGGATCTACATCTATCTGAAAAAGAGAAGCAGATTCTCCAATGGAGAGTAAGTTAGCACCAGGACAAATGAGATAACCCTTACATTTTTTTATAGAGAATTTAATAGGTATAGGCCCTCCTGTAGCCCATGATTGATGGTAGCTTGATACTGGAGATTGGACTTATGTTTGGATATGGTTCTGACTTGTTTCCCAGCTCCAGCTATGGGTCCTGTACCACTGAGGCGATCAATTAGTCAAACTGAGAGCAGTTGGTTCCTCACCATGGCTGGGTGCCACTATTGCACTTGTGTGGGCATCACAACAAGTTATTTGCTGCTAAGTAGGTTAGACCATGAGTTGCTTGGACAGATATTGGTCATTTTCCCCCAGTCGCCCATGTAGCACCTTCTGGCACTAGACGCGCTGACTGTCTGGGGACTGACTCTCTTCCACCTTCCAGCCATGCCATTCCATTTTACGTGTCAACCACATAAGGTGTCTTTAGCAGTAGGGTCTTACCACTAACCTTTGGTGGGTCATCAAGTACTCTGTCTGTCTTTTAGGAAACCTTGTAGGTCTCTCTGATCAAAAGCTCATTGTGGATGATAGCCTCATGTTGGTACTGGGAGTTACAGGTCAGTGCTCACTAAGAAAATGAGGAAAAAGATAACTAATATACAAGAGTTAGAGAGAAGAGAGAGAGAGAGAGAGGAGAGGGAGAGGGAGGGAGGGAAGATGTAGAAGATTAAGTTTAGTCTTGATTCTACCCTCTCCAGTGTCTTGTGGTTCAGGTGTTCCCTGTAAAACAATTTTGAGCAATAAAAATAAGGCTGTTGGGATCACCATACCTGATTTTAACCTATATTTCAGAGCCATAGTAACAAAAATAGCATAGTACTGACACAAAAACAGACATGTAGATCAATGGAACAGAATAGAGGGCCCAGATGTAACTCTAGGTAGCTATAGTTACCTGATATTTGACAAAAATACTCATTGGAGAAAAGACAGCCTCTTCAGCAAATGGGGCTAGGAAAACTGGATATGTATCTGTAGAAGGATAAAAGTAGATCCTTATCTCTCTCTATGCACAAGAGTTAAGTGCAAATGGATTAAAGACCTTAATATCAGACCTGAAACTCTGAAACTGCTAGGGGAAAATGTAGGGGAAACTCTTCAACCTATTGGTCTTGGCAAAAACTTGCTGAATATAGCCCCAATTGCTCAGGCAATAACCACAGATTAACTGCTGGGACTTCATGAAATTTCAAAGCTTTTGTATGGCAAGAGACACTGTGAATAGAGCAAAGAGGCAACCTACAGAATGGGAGAAAATCTTTGCCAGCTATACATCTGATAGAAGATTAATATCTAGGATATACAAAGAACACAAAAAATTAAATAATAAGAAATTAAACAACCCAATTAAAAAATGGGCTATGGAACTAAATAGAGAGTTCTAAAAAGAAGAAATACAGATGACATATAAACATCTAAAGGGTCTGACACATGCTAGGCAAGTGCTTGACCACTGAAGCACATCTCCCAACTGGCATATTATTTGAAATTGAATCCTGTTTCCCACTTAGAAGTTGGAAGTATCTAGGAACACCATAAAAAGGTAAACCTTGAATAAACTATTACATGTCAGATGGTTGGAAGTAATCTTTCGATCTAGCCTTCAAGCTTTCAAGGAAATTTTCCTCACTGTGGTCACTGGCCTTTACTTCTTTTTGCAGTACCATCTTCAGCCTGGAATTCAACTTTTCTCTCCTGCCTTGTTTCTGAATGATCACTGGGTACCCTCAAAGCTTTGATTATGACTTCAGTGGATAAAAACTTTTCAGAGGTGAAGGCATTAAGGACCCTAGGCTGCAGTCTTTGACAACAATGTAAAAAAGAGCTCCATAAATCTATTTAATATAAACATGTCTCCTTATTTTGAAGTTATTGTTTGTCCATAAGAACATGGCTGCTACTATGAACAAGACCTAGGAGGGTCATTATGTAGGGTGAAGAACCCAGCTCTGACTGGGCCAAGGCCACTATCAAAGGAGCTACAAGACTAAAAACGGGAATGAACATAACCCAGCCTAGAATATCAGGTCCTCCTATATCCCAGAGCTAGAGAAAGAAAGAGAGAGAGAGAGAGAGAGAGAGAGAGACTGACAGAGGATTGATAGATCAAATGCAAACAAAGTAAACATTTCTGTGGCCTCTTGTTTTGTGTATTTTTACACAGAACTCAAGTTCTGGAAGAAAGTGAATACACTGCCATGACCAGTCCTTGGACCCTGTGGACCAACCTTATGCAAGATGGAGCCTCCATGACCCAATGGAGTGACTGAGATATGAGGCACTGCATGGGGGAGGGGGGGACTGAACCAGCCATAGACTTTTTTCCACACAGTCGTAGTCCAAACACCAATGGCCAAGGGACCTGGACATTCCATTTTCACCCATGTGTCCTTACTTCTGGGAGGGTACTCTGCTTAGGGAAGAGTGACAGTGGGAGGAATTTTGTGCTACAGGCTCAGGCAGCATACACAGACTCTATAAACGTTATATCTGATATCTGTGAGTGTGGAGAGTAGATTCATCCCTGTCAGGAAAGTTGGGGTAGAGGGATCAACTATAACAGTTTCCTGGAGTAGGATGGGTCCCAGGACAGGGGTCTTTTAGATGAAAACAGGGAAGTCCTGGGCAAATTAGGACAAGTCATTTCCTCCTGGAAAGTGCAGGAATGGCTGGTCAGGAGGGTAGGGCCCTGTTGGGTAAGAAGAGAGGCTCCATCTTTGGGACTGTTTGAGTCTTATAAATAAACTTTCTTCAGAGATATCAGAAGCAAATTAAAGACAAAAGTTACAAAGCAACATGCATATATACAAACCTGCCAGATAATAACATCTCTCAATACACTTATTTCATCTGTGGACCTCTGGGCACAGGCTGATGGCAGCCAGTCTAACTCATTCTTCCTTTGAATAGATTTCTTGCCCCTTGCTTTCTCTGTGTTGGAGTTGAGATTCTGGGTCTCAGCTGGGCCTGTGGGGAAGGGCTTCCTCCCAGGAGCATGTGGGTCACATAGTCTGCTGGAGGCCATGGTCAAATTAAGTATGTGGTCAGGTGCTTAAGCGGAGTGCACACCTGCAGCAATATGCCACAGGCTGGCTGCCTGAGCAGCTGTCTCAGGGCCTGTCCAGGCGTGGTTTGTCTGAAACAAGTCCGAGGCTGGAGACAGATGGTGAACAGGTCAGTGATCTACTCTGCCAACAGTTCTCCCCCGTGACTTCTGCAGTATGATCTCCACAATCTATAGCCATCAAAAACTTCGCTTCTTTCTCCATTGGACATAAAAATTGTTTAGGGCTGGACAGATGGCTTAGTGTTTAAGTGCTTGCCTGTGAAGCCTAAGGACTTTGGTTCGTGGCTTGATACCTCAGGTCCTATGTAAGCCAGGTGCACAAGGGAGCGTATGAATCTGGAATTCAGTTGCAGTGTCTGGAGGCCCCCATTATCTATCTGCCTCTTTTTCTCTCTGTCTGGTACTCTCAAATAAATAAATAAAAATAAACAACAACAAAAAATTTTAAATCTGTTTAAACTTTGTAACAACACCAGAGGCAATTTCTCGTTTTGTTTTCGGGAAGACAATTCTGGAGCCAGTTGTTTTAGAAAGTGAGATTAATTTTCAGAAATAAAAGATATCAGGACCAAGATGTTTTCTTATGTCACATCAGGTAGAGGTAGGTATTTGCTTCTAGGGCTTTCCTGGTACCCCACATCCCACACTTATGTAAGAGGGTCAGATCGCTCAATGGTGAACTCACACTGAGGTTTGCTTTTAAATCAACTCAGAAATCTATTCTCTGTCAAGAGGTTTACCAGGAATTTTTGGCTTCATTTTCTCCTAAGGAAGATAAAGTAAGACTTTAACTTAAAATATTTTATTTTATTTTATTTGTATTTATTTATTTGAGACAGAGGGGAAGAAGTAGGGAAGAGAGGGGGGGGAATATGGGTGCACCAGGGCATCCAGCCACTGCAAATGAACTCCAGACATGTGCACCACCTTATACATCTGGCTTACATGGGTCCTGGGGAATTGAACCTGGGTCCTTTGGTTTTACAGACAAAAAGCCTTAATTACTAAGCCATCTCTCCAGCCCAAGACTTTTCAGCTTAACATCATGCTCCTTCTGTGTGTTTGCATACACACACTTCATCAACTTGGTGTAGTCCAGGCAAAAGAAAACAATTGTAATAGTATTTGATTCCTAATCTGTCTTTCAAAAAAAATGTTTTATTTATTTGTTTGAGAGAGAGAGAAAGAGAGAGAGAGAGAGAGAGAGAGAGAGAGCTCATCAGGGTCTCTAGCCACTGAAAACGAACTCCAGATACATGTGCCCCCTTGTGTACTTGGCTTACATAGGTCCTGGGGAATCAAATTGGGGTCCTTTGGTTTTGCAGGCAAAGGCCTTAACTGCCAAGCCATCTTCTCCAACACTCCCCTTTTTATTGTAACCTTAGTCCTCTCAGAAGCACTAAAATCGATCTATAGCAGTGCTCTTAAACAGTGATTACTTAAGTTTCTTGTATGTAGTCACATGTGTTCCTAGAGCCACCTCCGTTATGCCTGGACATTCATGGTTTAATGTTAAGGTTTTTATTTTGGCAGCCTGTATTGCAGTGACTTGAGGTGTACAGGGAATATGAAGTTGTTTTACTGAATGAGTCCATGTTACTTGTCTATTTATTACTGCCAAGTAGATCAGATACTGGACAGATGCTCATGTTTTGTATTCTAGCAATGGGATGAATTGATATTAATAGTGTACTCTCTCTGGAGGCCCATGTGTATACACAATGCAATTGTTGATGAATTTTCTTGCTCCTAGGGTGAAGCCTCTGGCCAAGAAACAGTATCTATGAGTATGTGTCTGTACATGTGTATTATGTGTGCATATGTGGGTACATTTATGTGTGCTGTGTTTTGAAGCTAATTAAGCATAGTCCATAAACCTTTATACTTTATTTGATCAACTCAATCAGCCATTTGGAGAAAGTTCAAATATTTGCAATGATAGCAAATCAAATAGTGCTCATGTGCAACTCAGTTAATATAAGAACAATGATTTCTGGAATTTGAAATGAAAAGATAAAATTTTAAAAACAAGCAAGTTTTCAAGCTATGGCAAAGTGAATCTATATAAAGAATAAATTCTATATGCATGAGTTGTCATGATATAATCATTATTTTGATAAGGAATACTTTATGTCCTTTTTTATTAAATAAGATGTGATCTAGGGCAGTTGAGAGAAATATCTGTTGTATCATGCAACAAAGTTATTTCACAAAACAAGATAACTTTTTGGTATTGGTTCCCATCAATTTACTCATTCAATAACTCCCTAGTGTCTGTCTTTTACTGTCGAGGGGTAGAATAGAAAAAGAAAAGCTCCTGTGAAAGTAAGAATCTATTTCTTTTTTTGTTATAAAGCTTACAGTCTTAGCTGAGATGAATAGACTGCAGGTAAAGAGTGAAGATGAGGGTTGGAGAGACGGCTTAGTGGTTACGGTGTTTGCCTGCGAAGCCAAAGGGCCTTGGTTTGATTCCC
Source organism: Dipus sagitta (assembly GCA_036346955.1). Taxonomy (NCBI): domain Eukaryota; kingdom Metazoa; phylum Chordata; class Mammalia; order Rodentia; family Dipodidae; genus Dipus; species Dipus sagitta. The sequence goes on along the minus strand of CM070772.1, from coordinate 130,521,292 downwards.
CAGGACCCACGTAAGCCAGATACACAAGGTGGCACATGCATCAGAGTTCATTTGCAGCAGCTGGAAGCCCTGGCGGGTCCATTCTCTCTCTCTCTCTGCCTCTTTCCTGCTCTCAAATAAATAAATAAAAACATTTAACAAAAAGAGTGAAGATGAAAAGAGACAACAGCATCTCTGTGTGTTCAAACATGTTTCTCTGCATATCTGTGAGTACATATGTGTAAATCTATGCTTGTATATAAGCAGAGGAGGCATTGCAAGTATACAGGAGGCACAAATATTTTACTTGTTCCCAGTAAGAGATGCAGCCTAAGCAAGTTTCTTCCTGGTATGTAAGACATCTTGAAAAGGTCTATATGAGTAAAATTTACATCTCTCTATCGGTAAGCATAGAAATAATTCCACCAACCCAGTTCAAGGTTTTAACACTCTATAAATGGGCACCAGTCAACACTTCCCCATCACCATCATGCTATATGTCTGTTGTACTTCTTCCTTCCATCACTCACATATTCAGGTCTTCTTTTTCTGTTTTTTTTTTTTTTTTTTTTTTTTTTTTTTTTTTTTTTTTTTTTTTTTTAGGTAGGGTTTCATTCTAGCTCAGGCTGACCTGGAATTCACTGTTTAGTCTCAGAAGTGGCCTCGAACTCATGGTGATCCTCTTACCTCTGCCTTCCAAGTGCTGGGATTAAAGGAGTGTGCCACCATACCCAGCTCAGGTCTTCTTTTATGAAAAAATCATTATTTTATGATGGCTTCTATAAAATATGAGCTCTGCTGTCTCAAAAACATTTTCTCAACAAGTAAGCCCTTGTTTCAAAATATCATTTTATTGAGAATAAGCGTATGTATAGCTGTCATAGTGCTGAGATATGCTAGACAGACTGCTGGGGGAAAAAATAATTGTCAACATTGTTACCCAGTAGAGGAACCTGCAAGCTACACAACCAACCAGCCAGGCAAGATGTGGCTGCTGGTACAATAGTGGCATGACTACTCTGGTGGTAACCAACTGCTCTCTTTCTGCGTATGATGCCCACTCCATGAGAGGAAATTCATGCCTAGCACTGAGAACTTAGTCAAAAGCTGATGGGTGGGAAGATCACGGGCTAAAGATCACTTTGGCTAAATGGACATGTTGTGCCCATCAAGTTGCACTGCCAATATTTATGTGTTCCCCATAGGTTATTGCTGCCCTCACTTTTGGTCAGAGGAACTTCTTTTTTGCAGGTTGTCAGTGACTGCTGTGGAGACTCAAAACTCATCAGTGCTGAGAATAACTGACTGTTGAGTGCTCAGTGCTAAATGAGGCTCAGGGGACATTGTAGAAAAGGGAGCACAAAGAATGTTATGGGGAGGAGAGCTGAGGCATTTGAACATGCCATGGTCATTGCACTATGAACTCATAGTAGCTGTGGTTATTGGCACAAGATAGGGCCAAGAAACATTTTTCTATAGATAGCCCAAGGAGCTAATGGCAGTTAATTGTTGCTGAGAAAGGAGAGTGCTTCTCTTCAGGGGTGTTAATGGTTGGAAAAAGAGTTCAGCTAGAGTGGGAGGATAAAACAGGGTAATGGGAGCATCTATGATCAAAATACAATATACACATGTATGAAATTGTCAAAAAACATAAAATAAGCATATTTATAGTAAACTTTTTCTCTGTTTTGTGTGTATTGTCTCATCAATATTAAAGTAAGATTGTGAATGACTTGTCTTAAGGGTTTATTTAAAAGCAAAATTTTTCAAGTACTTTGACAAACTAAAATGTGCCCCTGAAATTTTGTGCAAATTTTCATTTATATACCTTTTGCAAGATAAATGGTACTTCTCAAACCCCAAACCAAAATATTTATTAAAGTACCATATGCAATGAAATTACTACACATTTGCAGTGCCAAATGAACTTTTAAAATTTATTTATTTGACAGAGAACAAGGGAGAGAGAGAGAGAGAGAATGAATGGGTGTGCCAGGACCTCCAGCCACTGCAAATGAACTCCAGATGCATGCGCCCCCTTGTGCATCTGGCTAAAGTGGGTCCTGGGGAATCAAACCTGGGTCCTTTGGCTTTGCAGGCAAATGCCTTAACTACTAAGCCAACCCTCCAGTCCCCAAATTAACTTTTACATAGTTGTCTATTTCATTTTAAATAGCTAGGGTTGAATGCAAAAGCATAAACTATTGATGCAGGCAGTGATCTCCATGGACCTTAGATTACTATGTTAGTGAAACAAAAATGCTTCCTGCAAGTCCAGACTGAATGGATCCATGTATATAATGTTCTCAAAATGACCAAACTGTAGAGATGAAAACAGATCATTGTGGAGGTGGGGCTAGGGAAAGAAAGGTGTGGCTACAGAGATCACTACAGTAAGTTTCTTTGTGGTGATGAGCAGTTCTGTATCTTGACTGTGGTGATGATTACATGAACCTACACATGTGTAACATGTCATCGAACTACACACAATAATATAAACAGAAAAGAATGAGTGCATGTGAAAACTGGTTGTCTGTGTAGTCAATGTGGTGGTTTTGCTAACGTCTTGGTGACGTAAGATGATACCACTGGGACAGGCAGAGTGGTGTGCCTACACAACTCTGTGGTACTATTTTCGCAACTTCTTGTGAGTCTATAATTATTTTGAAACATAAGAGGCTTAGATCTTTAATGCTGAAAGAATTCCAGCTACTAATTAAACATACTTAGGAAACAATTTATTTAGACTGGTGTCTTTCTGGAGGCAGGGACTTTAGATGGAAACACTGAGGACTTGATTGGGCTAGCACATGCTTATGATCCAGGTCTACCGCCTTTAAGCTAATTGAAGGCAAGGGCTGCTTTTGTCCCTTCTTTATAGGTGTAGGCTCAGGAAATTCTAGAGCAAGCTCAGACCTCATAGAGAATATGGGCCAAGCTCTAAGGTTCCACCTCACTGGATTCTGGTATCCTCACTGGTAAATTGAGAGCTGTGTCCTAGTTTCTTGGTAGTGTCTGACCTAGTTCTAAAATTTGCAACCTACAACTTTCCAATATAACTATAGAAACCTTGATGGTCTTACTGTAAATTTTGTCCTAGTATTTACTAAAAAAAATTATTATTTTTCCAATTTAGGCCAATGACAAATGTGTATGAAGATTGTATACTTTTTTTTTTTTTAACCAGGCTAATGTCTATTGCTTAGTAAGGTTATACTTCTCCAGGCCAAGGGTTTGGGATGTTTCCTTATGATGATTTACCATCTCATCTTCCTTCTAGAAAACATAGTGCCTTTATCTATCTTAGTATCATATAGGAAGGAAAAGCTTGCTTTGGTCACTACTGCCCCTGATGGCCCACAGACCAGCTAATGCAATCCTAGGGAGATTCTGGCCAAGCAAACACAAAACACAGGGAAATGGAAAGAAGGGCTACTGTAATTTGAAAATACATGAAGATATTCTCTCTCAATGACTGATGTAGCTAGCATAGGCTTCCTTATGCAATGCTTTTCTTCCCTTGGAAACTGACTACCTTAAGAAATCAAGCCCACTATACAAACAGACACAGAATACCTGGGGTTATATCTTGCCTCATGCAATCATGCATAGAAAACTGGTCTTACCAGGAGAACGTTGTGTTTTCTGGTACTGATTTTCTTTTAATGTACAGTATATTAAGTTAGTCTTGGAAGCAAACATAAGAACAAAACTAACCACTCATGACATCAGTATAATCATTTTATTAAGAAAAGGAACCCATGGGGTTCAAACAAGAGTACAAAATACAATCTTTATTTTTTCCTGTTGGCTAAATTATTACATTTTTAATAAAAATTAAAAAAAAACCTTTCAGTTAACTTATCCAAAACATAACCTTTGCCTACTGAGTTTCTTACTGTGCAAAACAAAAACACAAAAAGTAAAGTTTTGCTCAAGAAGGATTTTTGTGTGTAAAAAATTGCACACTTTTAATTTTTTTTGCATAAAACAAAAATTCTAAGGCCACATTTTTTTGCCTAAATTAAATAAGACAAGAGGGAAATAAACAGGCAGTAATAGCAGCTATATTTTATCTTCATCTGCAGGTTTTCTCTTTAGCAATGTTGTTTGCTACATTCATAAAATGTTATCATCACTATTTACATGAAGTCAGACAGACCCCATATCAAGTCACAACTCTGTGCTATTCTCTTAAATGCCACAGCTAGCTCTCACTTCTGCAGAAGAATTTCATGATTTCTCTAATTGATCCTACTGTGATGGCTTTTCTATAGGAGACAGGTCAAGTAGTTCAGCTTTCTCTCTGTCCATACTAACGGTTTCTTTCTCTTTGTGTTTCGTAGAGATGGTCTATGTCTTGACGTAGCACATAAACTATAGCCTGGAAGTCAATAAATAGAAGATCATCTTTTCTAAAGTAAAAACAGAATCTCTTTACACAGCATTTAAACACAAATACTTGTTATACACATCCAACATAAAGCAAAATAAAAAAAAAAACCCTCTAAAACAGAAAGTAAGGAAAGTTCTATAACAATTCCTGTAACACAATTACTGGCAAAATCATCTGACATGAGTTTAAACAGTGGTTTATGAGGAAAGACACATTTGATGCTTACACCATCACAGGAGAGAAAAGTATGCTCAAAGGGGTATAAGCATATATTTGTCTAATGTTTGTAAAAAGTCCCTTATCAAATGCCCCACTAATTTTTAAATATAAAATTTAACCATGGAAGAATTTTTCTCTATCTAAGTGACCTTACTGACTGAAAGGTAAAGTTGTCATTCTGCTGAATGAAGGACAGCATTCTGCTTGGGAAGCACCAGGGTTTCTAGATCAAACCCTTAGGATTCAGCTGGTCCAAATCTCTGTCGTTGGAATCCCAATCTCCCTTCCACCTCACCTCAGAAATATTCTCAGCTCAAAGAACCAGCACACTGGAGGCAAAGAAAGTGAGTGTGTGACCATGAACAAGAGGGGAGGGGACAGTGAAAACACCACTGAAAACTCCCAGCAGCTGCACAATCCTGTTGGTCTAAATATCCTGAGGTTCAATGACAACAAATATTGCACCAAAACAATAAAAAAAATCACAGCTTAAATGGAATTACTAAATAATTGGAATAAAAAAGTAACACAGTGACTGTCATCCATCCACTTAAGCCTCTTGATGGAATTAAGCTAGGTTTTGGTAAAGAAATGGTATTCCTATCATCTTTCAATTTTGATTTAGTTTTATAGTATTCTTAGATAATCATATTTAGTGATAAGCTCACAGAATTTTCCCTTAGCTGAGTTTCCAAGTTAGTGATAGGTATGAGAAGTCTGCTACTGTAAACAGCACAAACTCCAAAGGCCTATCAAGCCTGTACTTTTGAAAACAGGTCCATTAACTCCAGTAGAGGTAGGTTAAGAAAATGCTCTCTTTGTGTGTAGGTAGCAAGGCTAAAAATGTAATCCCAACCCCAACCTTTCTTATTCTAATGTGCCTAGGTGAATAAGATATGAGGAAAATCAAACATATGTCCTGTAAAAGTACTTAAAGGTGGTAAAAAAGTATAGCTTTCAACAATACATTTTCATGTGAAAATTCTTTTTTTCATCTTGTGGTACCATTTTAAAGAACTCCTTCTAGGTTTCCCAATACCATGTAGTCAATTTCTAAGGTACATTTCAGCCTCCTAGTAAGAGTGAAAACTATCACTTTGTTAGGACTTCACAGGATATCAAGAAAGCATACTTGCAAGGACTTTGGTCCTTCATACAGTAACATGGTAAGAAATCATGAAGACCCTGAAATGCAAGGGTCTCACTTATATTTAGAGTAGGCCACTTTCTTATTAATATTCACTTCAATGCCATCTTGTTCCCCCAATCAAGTCTTTTCCCAATAAGCACACACGGACTTCAGTTCAAGTCACTTATTTACCAGTGTGGAAACCCTTGCAAAGGCATGCTCACATAGCATCTCCACACCCTACGATTCCTTTTTCTCCAACAGTACAGGCGTTCCTTCACTTACTCCACAACCTTCAGCACTTCCAGTACATTCTGCTATTTTTCACATCTTCATCTCAGGTTTTTAAAGGGGACATGTGACTATCCTATAAATTTTTGCAACCATCCTGTAGGCCCACTAGAGTACTTGTATTCTTTAATTTCTCATCTTTAGTCTTGCAGTTCATTTATATTCTGAAAGTATTCTCTGCTCCTTCCTCCAAAAAGGCATGTGGGAATAATCAACATTCTGATTTGATGAGGAGGTGATTTCTGAGATGTGTTCAGAGAATGAAGGAAACAGGCTGTGTTTCTTCTACATCACCAGGATGTGGATCAACCTGAAAAGAAAAAAGAGAAAGGCAGGTTATGGTTGTAGTCTTCTTTAACACTGTTCAACACCATTTACTTCTAATTACATCATGACTATAAGCCAAGTTGCTCTGAGCCTTTTATTAAGTCCTCTGTGGTCTGTTAAGTTCTTAGGACACATAAATGTCTTAAAGGCAAGCCACAGTACTACATATGCATGCCATACAAGAAAAATACTGGAAAATGTGCTAAATGGCTCTGTGATAATCTATCAACACCATGAAAACAAGTTTCTACATATCCTCTACTAATTATGAGCCAGCAGCAGACACATTAATGGAGGAGGGCAAATGGTTATTTGCAGAAGGCATAATAAGTTTAATTTTCTTCCATTTTGTTTACCTCTGAATAAAGAGGTGGAGGCTGAAACCGAAATTCTTGCATGCAGGCAAACATGGGGTAGCACGCTTCACTCTCACAGTCAGGGGGATGAGGGTAAGGAGGAATGTGTCTAGAAAATTCCTCCTCAGATACCACATCTGCATAATTTGGTGGTGCTGAAACAGAAATGGAGTTTGAGATAAGAAATCCATACAAAAATTAATTTGTATATTCTGAACTCTTAAAAAAGCAAGAAACTAAGCCTAACTGAAGATTAAAAGAATGTAATTTCCCTCTAATCAACAAGTTTTTTGTTCCCATTGCAACAAAAAATGATTCTTCTTTCATTACACTGCTGCTGAGATTAACTACATTCTCTTCAGTTGTGATGCATACATTAATAGTCTAAGAAAACAAAAATCATCAATATGTGGCTACTGAAAATATGTGGTATTCTGCACTTCCATTTTCACTAGCTTTATTGTTAGATTATTGTAAAATTGGCCTGAGGAGGTGTACATTATTGAAATATTTATTTATTTATAAGAGAGAGCAGATAGCAAGCAAGAGAGAGAAAGAGAGAGAGAGACAGAGAGAGAATGGGTGTACCAGGGCCTGTAGCCACTACAAACAAATTCCAGACATGTGTGCCACCTTGTGCATCTGGCTTTATGTGGGTAGTGGGGAATGGAACCTGATTCCTTTTGCTTTGCAGGCAAGCACTTTAATAACTAAGCTATCTCTAGAACCCAGAAGATGTACATTTTATTTCTTGGTCTGTCATCAGCTTTGTGTCATAGATAAAGTCAACTTTCAAGGTCCCTTCCAGGAAAGTTGTATGACTTGTTAAATAAGAGAAATAAGGATAGTAGCTATGATGCTTAATCTTCACTGTTGAAATGGTTCTGTGTGAAATCACCAAGGAGACTATACTGGTATTTCTAGAGTCCTTTAAGTGAGGAGGGAAAACCCACCCTGAATGTAGGTCACCCCATCCCACTTGCTAGGGTCCCAGAATAAGGAAAAGGATGGAAATGAGCTGAGCATCAGCATTCTCCTGTCCCTACTTCCTAACTGCAGATACAATGTGACCAGCTAACTTGAGCTCCTGCTACCACAGCTGCATGCTTTCAATGCCATGATGAACTGTACCCTCAAACCCAAACTATGCATCAAAATAAACCCTTCCTTCCTCATTGGTCCTGCAATAAGATGGTAACTAACGCAGTGGTAGTAATCGTAGGAGTTAACACAGTTTCTATGTAAAACTTGGTTGTTAAAGAAGTCAACGCACTTTACCTTCAGGTTGTTCTGGCAGGGTCAGGGCCAACCAGCTCATGTCCATGCTGAACTGACTGGTGACATTGCAGTTTCTGCTGCCAAAGCCATTATACGGGATTGTACCAATCACTAATGGCAGCTCCAGCATCAACTTTTTAGCACCAGGAATGTGTATATATACCTAATATGCCAAAAACAGAAGAGAAAGGCACAGATATAGGTTAAGACTCACAGGAAATAGCTGGGTTAACTTCTTTCTTAAGGACACAAATGCCTTTGTGACCTAGCACTCTACCCCCTATCATGAATGTAAATTGTCCTGACTAAGCAAAATGAAGAATAAATTTAATACAGACTTCACAGAATCCAGTGGAAACCCTAAGACAGGGCACTGTGGTCTTCACATTCTTCACTGTAAGTTAGCATGGCTTAAGGTAATTCTAACTCAAGTCTTCAATGGAACAAACACTCCTCAAAGCCTCATAGACCCTTTAAGACTATTTTATTGACTTCCCTGGGGGAAGGATATTTTAAAGCAGAGGCCAATCTTCATATATTCTATAAGTGAAACAATGCTGATATCAAGTGACATTTTATTAGGCATTAACTTAGGGGTGATATCTGCAGTAGCATGGCTCATCGTGGTATGTTGTTCTGATTCTCAGGGAACCCTGCTTACCGCTAAGGAATAGTCCACTCTGATAATGCAGCAGTCCAGGATGGATGGAGAAACAGGTGGGATTTTTAGTGTCTTCCCATTCCATGTGTCTGTGCTCCCAGAAGCAATGTGGTTTCCTCGCACGTTGGCTACCATGTGACGGACTGTCTTTGTTTTTCCACTAGCCAAGTATGTCTGGGTTTGGAATATAGCTGCCTTGGGAACAATCAGACGAGAAGAACAATTCTCTATTTCTGCATAGATGGGAATAGCTTCTCCTAAAAAAGAAAACAGATGCAGGATAGATTCAGAAGTTTTCATAGATGTGGAATGGGGCTACTAACAATGAGAGCGCTGACATGGTCCCACACCACTCTAACATACCAAGACGCTCTGACGGGAAGGTTGTAGTATAAGTCTGAGTGAATAAAGTGGAATTCAGTGCATAATGTGGTAAGAATTGCTTCTTTTTATTTCATTATTCATGTTTCCAATATAAAAGAATACATGAATAATTCTTATGAAATATACAATATATATTATTAGATATAATTATATATGTATGTATATATATATGTATATACACACACACACATATATATATATACATATATGTATATAAAAATTAAAGTCTGACATATAAATACATGACTCAGTCCTATGCTAAGGTCTTGAAAATTTCAAATAAAACAATCTTAGTTAAATCTCACCAGTGACTGTCAAATGAAAATCTACCCAACGGGAGAAGATAGCTTTTGATTTTAAAGAATTAATAATGCATAAATAATAATACTGATGTACAAAGAAAACAATGGGTCAAGCAGACACGTTTTATAACATAAATCTATACCATAATATTCCCTGTCACCTTAATTTCCAGCAAGCCAAATCCCAGGAGTGGGGGCCCAATCCAGTACAGGAATTGAATCATTCACAAATGACAACTCTACTATCACTAAGTTTAAAGTTTGTGTTCTATGTTTGTGTATGTCAAACCAACGTGGGATGTGAATGCCAACAATATTTCCCATATAACAGTTCCCTTCTGAGCAACACAGCTGAACATTCTTTTGCAACATGAAAATGAAAGGCTGGCATTTTCCCATTCTTTAGGCATTACTCTTTGTAACTAAAGTAATGTGACTGAAACCAGAAATACGAGGAGTCTCATTAGAACCTTTCATCCATTTAAGAACATAAAGTATTAAGTATTTACATTAAAATGAAACTTCATTGTTCATGTTTTAAAATTTAATGTACTTCATACATTACAACACATACTGTAAAAATATTGTAACCTAGCTAATGCCATCCAAGAATCCTTCATGTGGACTTTCAAACATGGTACTTACCATTGCAGTAGCCCTTTCTTTCAATTTTGGCACTCAGAGAGACTGGACCCGAAGTGAAAAACCAACAGCCAACCATTTTCTCTTGAGTTTTCAGTACGGGGGTCTAGAAAATTTCAAATAAAACAATCTTAATTAAACTACACAAGATAAATCATAGAACTTAAAATGATGGTAAAGTAATGTCCACCTCTTTAATTCTTGTGTGACACATCAGGCAAAAAATTCATAGTAGGCCTTACTTTGCAAAGCTAGGGTGAATTTTCATTTTCAAACCAGCATAACATCATGCTATTTTATGTGGTAGTTATTGCATTTCTAGGAAATAATTTACCATTCCTTGAAAAATCAATCAAGGGTCATATTAATACCAACAAACATGGCAGTGTAAAGTTCGGCAAGGAGAAGTGATACACAAATCAAGAATAAGAAATGGTGCACTGTTTTGTCATTTACTATGTGTAATAAACAAACAGCCTCTTTTCTTACTTCAAAATACACCAACAGAAGTTTCAAATGTTCTTGAAATGGTTTAGGACTTTATGGAACAGGCAATAACATACCAATGTCAACAGAACTAAAAGGTTCTAAAACATACTTTATCCAACATACTATATCCCACTGGGAAACTCTACTCTTCACAGTGAGAAAATGCTCACGTGAGACTCAATGTGCTTGGCTTATAAACTGTACATAACAGCTTTCTATAAAATCTTATCCCTTTAATATTTTTATTCATTTAACATCTCAATTATATATGGTTTTAAAAATATAAGACACTTCATATCAATCAATTCTCAGAAAGCATTTTAAGGTAATGTTAAAGTCACAATTCTAAGCTGGGTCAGCTAGGTGCTAGTTATTTTACGACTTGGGCAACAAGAAACCATGCAAGTATGGAATATGTGTTATCTTTTATCTAAAGGTGGACATTAATTCTAATTCTTTTTCATGTGACAATAAGAGTTAAACAACTTTTAACTGTTGGATTTTTCCTTGTCTTTGAAAATATGACAAAGAAACATCCCAAACTAAAAATACATCTTTGTCATATCAGTATCATGATGAGAAGTTTAAATTATCTCAGTATTTTCTAGGAAGTAAAAAAATCATTCATTCATATTTAAATGAAGAACCATTCGTCCCTAGTAGCTATCATGACAGTAGAAGGTATAATTTTATATTATTTTGATAATATGGGTTTAGATAAAAGAATCTAGCTCATTAGCTCCCATCTTGCCCATTCTGTTGTTACTTATAGCCTGATCTTTCTTATCAGTCTACAGTATCTCTGGTGGTTATTAGAAGTTCAATGCTTTAATGTGGCCAAATCTGTCATAAGGAAATGATAAGTGAAAGGATCTCGGCGGCAGCTGCATGCACTTACTTAATGTTAGAAAATGACATGCAAAATGGAAGGATACATAGCATAATGGCCCAAGCTTCAATAACAGGCTGGGCATGATTAATACTTTCCCATAATTACTGTTCCTCAACCTGCTATTACTGCAGAGTTTAGAATACCACAGTCCTGTGAATGTGGCCACTCTAGTAAAAGTAACTCCTCTCTGTGTGTGCATTATTGTCATTAAGCCTTATTAATGCATTTCAAGCCTGTGTAACTTTTTGGCAAAAGCAGCCCTGAACAGCGGGGACATAATCAATAGTATTAACACACACAATTTGTAATCTGTCAAACCTAGAATTCTATCTTTATAGTGAATGCTGATGGGTTACAGGATTATGTTTTCGAAGCCATCAGAAAGTGACAGTATAGACCATTACTCACCTGACTAAACACAAATGCTGCTATCAAAGGAAAGGAGAAATGAAAGGAAGGAGGGAGAGAGGGAGGAGAAACTTACCAGTAATGCTGGTGTGTTGACATCCACATGACTAACTACCTGGAGTTCCCGTCTCACACTCTGATCTGGTACCTGGGGTCGTTCCAAAACAGCCCTCACACAGTACTTAATACTGCCATATTTCCCAGTAAATGATGTTACCAGAGGTCTGAAACAACCCAAAGACATTAATATATGAGCTTATTTAACTTCTATAAAGGCAGAAAAAGTATGCTTCAAAAATGTAGGTTTAGCCAGGTGGTGGTACACTCCGTTAATCCTAGCACTTGGGAGGAAGAGGTAGGAGGACTGCTATGAGTTCAAGGCCACCCTCAGACAACATAGTGAATTCCAGGCCAGCCCGGACTAGAGGGAGATCCTACATAAAAAAAAAAATGTAGATTGAAATAGATGGTAAGACCCTATTGCTGAATATTCCATATTCTTGGGCTGCAAGGCCACTGAGAAATCTTGCTGGATCTGAGCTGATAACCTCCTCCATGTAGACCAGCTGACAGAAAGCTGGCTGAAGCTATTCTGCATGTAGTTCAATGGGAGAAAGAGAAATCATCAGTGAAGATACTCATCAGTGGACACTGCAAGCCTTATAATTGGCCAGCCAGGCCAAATGAGCCAACGGGTACAATAGTGGCACATCTGTTATGGGGGAAACCAACTGCCCTCTAATTGGACTGGAGGCCCACTCCATGGGAAAGGAATACATCCCTGATACTGAAAACTTAAAACTGGGGTAGTCATGAGCCCTAGGGGTGTAACGTCTGCTGTTGTCTGGCCAAATGTGTATACTATGCTTATCAAACTGCCCAGTAAGCACTTCTGTTAATGTTCACACCCTTATATTAATGCTACTCTCACTTTTTGTTGAGAATCTTCTCTTTTCAGATGGCAGTGACCTTGGGATGACTCAGAAGGTATCATGGTGATGGAAAGAAATGACCGCAATGCTCAGTACTGCAATATCTGTATCACACCTTCCAAGGCTCAGGGTCTAATGTGGAAGAGGTGGCAGAAAGAATGTAAGAGCCAAAGGAAGGGCAGGACTCCATACAACATGCTCCCTCCAGACACAAAATGGCCTGGATATCCATGGCCTCACAGGGCCTGACACTACCTGCATAAGACCAACATAAGAGGAGGAAAAGATCAAGACATCAAAAGTAAAAGAGAGACTGATTGAGATGGGGAGGGGGTAAGATGGAGAGTGGAGTTTCAAAGGGGTAAGTGGGGGGAGGGAGGGTATTACCATAGGGTATTTTTTTATAATCATGGAAGTTGTTAATAAAAAAATTTTAAAAATGTAGGTTGAGGTTAAAATTTAAAAAAACAAAAAGAGTAAGCATGGGAGTCTAGGGAGGGTTTACCCAGGATAAGCATTGAGACTTCAGAGTCACCATATAACTGATGGGAAAGAAAATTACAAAATGATAACTTCACTTACTCAGATGGAAGTTGAAAGCGAAATGGAAATTCATGTTTTCCAGGCTGCAATAAGATGATGCCTTCTCCTACAAGAGACATTACATTTTATTTTAACTAAGGTCAGCATTAAATGAAGAGTTTTCCTGATTTAAATCATGATGTGCTAGAGCCAAGAATTCCGGTATACATGTACAGTCCACTTACATATATACATGTAAATGTAGCTATATACACAAACTTTTTATACTAATTGGGATACTAATATTAAATTGTATCTAAAACTAACTTATGATAGTTAGTTTTATTTTGGGAATACCATAAATATCCTACCCTGAATTCTTTGGACAAAGAAGGAGAGGAAGTACAAAAGTCAGGAGTATTATTCATACTGGCATCAATGAGGCAGCCCCATCATTAAGGCAAGCCGTGAGACAGGAGTCAAGGCTTTCCCCCTTTCTCTCCTGAGCTGAACATGCTTGCACAGTAGGTAACTTAGGACTTATCAAACACAGCCATGGCCCCTAGCTTTTCTCTGAGTTACCAGCCCCATTTGACTTAAGGCTTGTCATTAAATGAGGGAAGGCCAAAAACACAGGGTAGGGATGGATTTTGTAAGACCAGGGGCACCACTGTGACCATGTCCACTGATAAATGGGACTGTTTCATTCAAATCCAATCCACTGTCTGGCTTCTGTGAGGGTTAGTGGCTCTCCTATGATACAAACTTCCCTTTCGTACTCAGATTGAGACTCCACTGTGGGGCTGGGAAGATAGCTCAGTTGGTAAATGTCCCTGTCTTGCAAGCATGAAGACCTGAGTTCGATCCCCAGTAGCTAAATTAAGACTACACTGGGGGTGGTGTAAATACGATGACAAAAGAACAGCACAGAGAACTTGGTCTGACATTCGTCTGGTCTCTGCCAATAAAATGAAGATGTTTGCTTCATTCAGTCACTAATGAGGAATGGTTTATTTTTTTAACTTAAGATTTATGAGCTTTAACAATTCAGTCAGTATTTTAATCTTGCATTTCTAGAAAACAGGAACACATTATTGACCCACTAGTTTTCTAATCTATCTTCAGTACTGTATTACATTTACAGTTTGTATAGAGATACATTACACACAAGTGACCTGAAGACAAAGTGCACAATCACCAGCCACAGTGACATGAGGACATATTCAATGGTGGAGCTATGGCAAGTCCTAGAAGTGTGGGTTGCTCTGGAGTGGCCCAGAGAGCCTCTGCAGCTACACTGCCAGGAAAACCTCTCTTCCCCCTGCTCAACATTGAGGAGATCAGGGCAGTGGGGCTGGGATGGAAGTTCTGATTTGTCATTACAGAGAACAGTAAAACACTTAAAAGTGGTAAAAATGGGGATTTTACCTGAGTCTAACACTTATATGACTCAAATACCAGGAACAAGTGGTATAAAGATGGATACCTTCAATCCTCAAACAGACTGGTTGGAAGAAAGGAGACTAATTTCTTATAGCCAATTAGTAACTATAGTGTTCTAGAACCCACATGTGAATTAGGGTGGGCCCAAACCTGGTGAACTGGGGAATGGAATGGAGATGGGTGCAGGGTAAGGGAGGAGCACGAGGAAGCATGATGGATGGGTAGGTTACTGAAAGTGGATGAGAGATGCAGATCCCCTTTCATACAGGAAAGAAATCAACACAGAAAGGGATGTCAATTCAAATGAGATTTCCATCTGTCTTAAAAAAGATAAACAGAACTGAGAAACTAATAAACAGTTTAGTATTTTCAGTAAAATCTTTATTTTTGCTTTTAAACTTTTATTGTTTGCAATTAAAAGGAGCTGAACCATGGGCTCATTTCTGCTTCTGTTTTCATGGCTTATCACTTCTGTCTTGGACACTGAGGACCGCAATGTCATTGGCAGTCATTTCATTCCTAATGGTATATAGCCAAAGCTAAGAATCAAAGATTTTCATGAGCCCTAGGATCTAGAGACAGGGTTTGAAAAGTGAGGGACTCATCTATGGTCACACTATGGGTAGGTGCCTAAGAACTGAGACCTACTCTCTGTTTCCGTTTTCTTGTCCATCACAATTCCCCATTATGAAGCAGTTCAGTCACAATGGCAGCCAAGAAGTTCTGTAAGATTAATAATGTCAAAGAATTATCTGGGAAGATTTAATAAAAGGGTTCCAGCACTATATTTCCCTAGAAGTCTAAACTTAAAAAAAAAAATCTCTTCAGGTATTTGAAAAGCAGCCAGTTTGTAATACCCCAAGAATCTGTGACTACATCAGGTCTTCCAGGTTATGGGTTTTTAGAATGATTTTCTTTTCCTTTAACTAAAAATGACTTTGAATTTAGGTAAGCTATAACTGTTGCTAACACCTGTCATGAAACATTCTAAAATAAGCTGAAGATTTTCAGATTGTCTAGATTTAGACATTCCATTCCATTAGAATGATAAAAAAATCTGGGAATTGGAGAGAGAACTCAGTCCATAAGGTGCTTGCCTTGGAAGCAAGAAGCCCTAAGTTTGACCACTAGTTCCCTTGTAAATACCAGGCAAGGTGGTGTGCACCTATAATTTCAGTGCTGGGGAGGCAAAGAAAAGGCAGGCTAGGCTAACTGGTGTGTTCCAGACTAATGAGACCCTGTCTCAAAGAAGGTGGAAGGTGCTTTTGAGATTGACACCTGAGGTTGTATTCTAGTCTCCACCTGAACACACCTGTGCGCGCGCGCACACACACACACACACACACACACACACACACACATTGCAGGGAGCCACATCTAGTCCCCACCACTAGATGGCGCTGGCACTGCAGGAAACCACATGTAACCCGCCTTTACAAGATGGCGCTAACCTCGTGGTGTCCAGCTTCTTTACGACAGTGCTTTCGCGCCAGCCGTATTCAAGGTACGCGCATGCGCTTGACGCAACCTGTCCTGAGCCTATCCCGTGGCGCCTGGTGGTGACAAGCGGGTAAGCAGCCAATCAGTAGGTGCCTCATTGCCCATCCCCCTATAAAAGTAGCTGCACATCCCGCCCCCGCGTCCTTCTCCATCCGCGCTCTCTCTCCTGTTAACCAAGAAGCTCTCCAATAAAGTGTGATCAAGAAGGATCCTCGTGTGGTGATTGTTCTTTTCCCGCTGGTCGGGGGGGCTCGCCGCAACACATTAACATACATGCATGCATATCACACACACACACACACACACTCGGCCTTGTGAAGCTGAGTGTGGTGGTGCATGCCTTTAATCCCAGCACTCTGGAGGCTGAGGTAGAAAGACCACTATGAATTCAAGGCCAGCCTGAAACTACATAGGGGAATTCCAGGTCAGCCTGGGCTAGAATGAGACCCTATATAAAAAATAAAAATAAAAATAAAATAAAACAAAAATGGTTTGTTAGCTCAGATTTTCTAAGGCATTGTTTATTTCTAATCCAAGGTTCAATGCTTTTTTTTTTTTTATTTCTGAGTCTATTTAATCAGTAATTATAGGCTCCAAGTCTAAAGCCTTGGACAAAACCCAAGTTATTTCTCTCTTCCATGGCCTTCTCTGCAGTCAGCCATCTTGAAAATCCCTGTTGGCCATTACGGTTGGGAGGAGGGGAAAGGACTGTCCTGGAATCCGCTCTGAGAACGGAAATCTACCACCCCTTTTAATCTAGAAGTAGCTTTGGTGTCAACTATCATTTCTTCACTCCCTTTTGGAATCACGTTTATATACATCTTTTGTGAACTTAACTGTGGCAACCTACTTCTCCACAGTAGTATAACACTTCATTCTATTTGTAAGATACAGTAAGGGTTAAGTTTATTGATATGTTTTACTTCTCAAATTACGTCCATAGGCACAAGCTGAAAAGGCAGGTAGGCCAAAGTTTCAGTTTCTCCTAAGACTCACTGTTCTAGGCATTTTCGCGAGGATCTATTCCTGTACTGAGTATTAACACACCACCCTGTAGTGGGTCTGCACAAGGACACTTCCAGAAAAGCCTACAGTATTTACTGGACTTCTCAAGAGTGAACAGACAAGGGTCATTTAGAAATACCCTGATGTCATTGTCTCTAAAATCCTTTGGTAAGGGGAGGGGCAGGAATAAGACACAGGAAAAAATACAATACAGTCATATCAGGTAGGGGCAGAACTTAGTAAGATGCCCGGAGACTCAGAAGAGGGAAACACACCTAGTATGATGTACATACTAGAAAACACTTCCTTTCAACTACCCAAGAACTACTTCCCTCTTCCCAAGACCGAGTTTCTGCTAATTCATCATGAACCAAGGAGGAGTGTCTTGGGTCTAGGATGGAGAAGCAGCCAGGCCCAGGAAACTCCAGGCACCACATAATGGAACCTCACAGACGCTGCTTCCCCACTGCCTTCTTCCATTCCAGAAATGATCTAGCTCCCTGACAGGCTAATCATCGGTTCCCATGGCAACGGCCCACTCCCTTCTAGGTTCTTGAGGCTCCATGATGGTGTTCTGACTCTGGTCAGCCAGGGTCAAGGCGCCAGGTGCTACTGTTCACCTCCAAGCAAGGTCTGGTCTCACCTTTGCTGGGGGGCAGGGGGAACTCAGTCGTGGTGACCTGCCACTCACCTGAGACCCTAGGATGATCCCACTTCCAAGAAGCCTGTCTTTCTGAAGCCCCACCTGCCAGGTGGGCATCCTATCCTAGTTTCCCCTCCCCCCACCACCCCAGGAACCCTGTGGCCCGGGCAGGGAAAGCCCAGGCGGTCACCCACGCTCACCGGCCGGGGGTTCACGCAGGCTCAAGCGCACGTTCAAATACTCCACCTCGGAGGTGGCAGCCGCGGCCGCGCCGCTGGCCGAGACCCTGGCGCCGGCGCTCGGGCCCCAGGCGGCGGTGGCACGGCCCTGGGCCTCCAGACGCAGCGCGCGCAGGGCCACCGGCTCGGCCGCCTCCAGCAGCACGTGTCCAGCCACCGTCTCGCCGCTGGAGTAGCAGCCCTTGCGCTCATCCTCGAACAGGAGACCCAGGCTCTTGACGCGGCCCCCGGGATGCACGGCCGTCGCCGACCCCGCCTCTCCTCCCATCCCGCCGCCGCCTGGCGACCTGGCCCCGCCACCGAGGCCCGCGGCGGCCCGGAGCCCAGGTGGCCAGCACCGCGGCGCCGCTGTCACGGGCGCCGGCCGATCGCCGAGGGCCACCGTGGCCGCTGTGCCTAGCTGGGCAAAGCACCCGAGTACCGGGGCCCTGTCTCTTTAACAAACCTAACAGGGACTGGAAAGGGGCCGGGACGGCCCACCCCCGGCGCGCGCCCATAGGCCCGCCGTGACACCCGCTTCCTGTCGGTTGGTCGCGAATGGCCACTGAGTCATCTCATTGGCGGCCCCACGCAGGGAGCGGAGCAGGGCGGCAGTGCGTGATCAAGCGGTCTTGGCCAATCGGGAGACACCAGAGTGCACGTGCACAGGCCGTTGATTGGTCGGCGCAACGTACAGCCGGGAGGCACCGGCCAATCATGAGGCGGTGCGCCCATGTGGACAGAGGATGGCAAACAATATCTGTCAGGGAGGGGGCGGAACCGGGAATCCCCCAGTCTCGGCGTGTCAGCCGTTCCTATGGTTACACGCGGGGGCGGGGTTTCCAGCTCCGGGAGCCGCGTTTCCATCTGAGTGTTGGAGTTCTCTCTAGAACCTGACCTTGCGAATGTAGCTGGCTGGAGTGATGATTACAACCCCATAGGCGTCGCAAACCAGAGCTCAAGCAGCCTTTCCTTGTGACGCTTGGGGACTGGCAGAGTTGGAACTTTAAAGCGTATCTACGAATGTAGGCGCCTACAGGATCCTGAGCCCCACCGCTCTGGGTTTCAGAATTCCCACACTAGGTTTGAGCTGAAGTCTAGAAAGAATTCTAAGATGTCAAGGAGTTCTGCTCCCAGGCTCAGCTGCCCTGTAAGCAGGTCATGACTAGAACTCGGATTCTTTCTACTCAGTTAAGTTTACAGATCACCTTAAGTGCACCTACTACTCTTGTTGCTGCGAATGATAGGATTTCTTTCTTGTGGTTGAATAAAATTCCGTTTGATTATGACACGCTATATGCATTACTGAGTTGTGGTCCTATACAAATACACAAACATTTGTGTCTGAAGGAAAGAGACAAACATCTGCACCCAAGGTTTTTGCCCCACCCAAAAGGGTTTCCTAACCTCAGCATCATAGTTCAGAAACATGCTAGGTTCCTTGGTGACGTGTTCCCCACACCTACCACAGCTCTTCTTGTCTCTGTTTCTTTAAAATCTTTCATCCTTTTGCCCCGCTGGATTTTCTTTACCATTTAGCGTACAATCACTATCATTTTCTGATTTAAGTACTGTCCTCATGAGAATTCAAAGTTGATTACAAATTGAAATTCAAAAATTTTTGCTGGTGTACTTACAGATTCAACTAGCTTGCTCATTTATTTTGGGGGCTTGGGGATCCCTTCACCTCTACCTATCAAGTCTGGGATTAAAGATGGGCCACCAAAGCTACCCAGCTTTCTGAGTTTAGACTTTTAAGATAGAACTTTAATAAGGCATTAGGAGTTCAAATTTTCCTTACTTCCTCTCAAAGAAAGTGGAAAGGGCACCAAAGCCAGCTCTGCATCATATTATAAAACAGCCTTTTAAAAGGAAATTTTAACCTCTAGTACCTAAGAGAGTGTCACATACAGTAAATTCTCAACTAATGTGCCTTGACTCTTTGAATGATCAAGCACAACCCATCAGTATTTCTGGATTTTCAGTAAGTTAATAATACTCAGTCTCCTACTAGACTTTCATCATGTCCAGGTAGATTTCTTACCCAACCCTCTGACTTCAAACTGCAAAGGCTGGGAATGGGACAAAAAGGCAATTAGAAAAAGGCACAGGGCGAGAAAAGGAAGGCCAGCACTGAAGGCAGCATTTTGTACTGAACCTCTTTGTTCATTTGTTAATTTTTTTGGAAAGTTGGAAATCCAACTCAAGGCTTTTTGCGTGCTAAGAAAGCACTCTGCCACGGAACTACATCTCCAACCCTTGGTTTTGGGAAGACACACTATGTAGCCCTGGTTGGGCCTGAACTCCAAGACCCTCACACCTCTGTCCTCCAAGAGTAGGTGTTAGAATCAAGAGCCATTATGCCAGTTAGGACTTTTGACTAGAGGAGGTAGAATGTGTGACTAACAGGGTGGCTTGAAATACATTTACTGTTCAACTTATGGTTGGTTTAAAATTGGGGGCTGGGGAGTTGGCTCACTAAGTAATGTGCTAGCTGTGTAAGCAATGAGGAACACAATTCTAATCCCAAGCACCTACATACATACAGGGTAGGCACAGCAGCCATCTGTAATGCAGCGTGTAGAAGTTGGAGACAGAATCCCAGGGGTGAGCTGGCTAGCTAGAGTAGCTGAATCACAGCTAGCACTAGGCTCAAAGAGAAAAGCTGTTTCAGTAAAATAAAGAAGATAGTGATTGGACAGTGATGGCTCAGCTGTTAAAGGAGCTTGCTGGCAAAGCCTGAAGGCCTGGGTTCAAGACCCCAGTAAAGCCAGATGCACAAAGTGGTGCACGTGTCTGAAGTTCATTTGCAGCGGCACTAGGCCCCAGGCATGCCTACTTTCTCTCACTCTCTCAGTCTGTCTACTTGCAAATAGATTAATAAAAAAGTAATAAATAAAATTCTTTTTAAAATGCAATGATTTAAAAAGATACCCAGCATCAATATCTGGCCTCTACATTCACACACCTGTGCATACTCAACCACACACATGTGCACACACACACACACAAACAAATATTTTTAAAAAAAACTATTTTTTACAGGTAGTAAATGCTAATGTTGTATGTATGTGTGTGTGTGCAGGTTCATGAGTATGAGCACATGTGTCAATGTAAGTGTGCATGTACATTTGTGCTCATGCATATGTGTGTGTGTGTGTGTGTGTATGCAGGGTCTCTTCCTGGTGCAAGTTTACATCTGTCTTTACATAGGTGCTGGAGAATTGAACCCAGGGCCAGAAGACTGTGCAAGCAAGCGCCTTTAACCACTGGGCCAATTCCGCAGCCACTAAAATTAATTTTGTTATGACATTTTTCTGTATACATATCATGGACTTTCATCACAGTCACCATCCAGTACTCTCTTTTGTTATTTCTGTTCTGTTCACCCTCAGTCTCTTTCCCAATATTCCTTTCTTTCTTTTTTAAAATATATTTTATTTATTTATTTATTTGAGAGAGAGAAAGAGGCAAAGAGAGAGAAGGCGAGCCAGGGCCTCCAGCCACTGCACATGAATTCCAGATGCATCCACCCCCTTGTGCACCTGGCTTACGTGAGTCCTGGAGAATAGAACTGGGATCCTTTGGCTTTGCAGGCAGATGCCTTAACCACTAAGCAATCTATCCAGCCCTTTTCTTTCTTTTTTAAAATGTAGATTACATATAAGAAAGAAAACATGATGTTTATTGAGTCTGGTTTATTTAATTTATCATAATCTCTAGTTGCATCTATTTTCCAACAATGATGCCATTTCATTTCATTTCATTTTTCTTTCTTTCTTTCTTCCTTCCTTCCTTCTTTCTTTCTTTCTTTCTTTCTTTTTTTTTTTTTTTTTGAAGTAGGGTCTTGCTCTAGCACAGGCTTATCTGGAATTCACTATGCAATCTCAGAGTGGCCTCAAATTCACAGCGATCCTCTTGCCTCTGCCTCCTGAGTGTTGAGATTAAAGGCATGCACCACTACGTCCAGCTTCATTGTTTTTTTATAGCTGATAACAATTGTGTGTATAAATACAAACACATAAATATATATATATACATGCATATATGTTTTATTTTGTTTAATATATCTATATTAATATGTATATATGTATATATATACATGCATATATATGTTTTATTTTGTTTAATATATCTCTGGTTGTATCAATTTTCCAACAAATGATGTAGTTTTATTTTTCTTTATAGCTGAATAACAATTATGTGCATGTATGAATACATGGATACTATTTTTTATGAAGCACATTTTCTTTATCCATTTATTGTTGAGTACCAAGGCTGATTCAATAACGTGGCTATTGTGGTGTTTGTAGGCATCACTGTGCTATACGGACTTGATTCCTTTGTGTATGAACACAAGAGTGAAAGAGCTGAATCATAAAATAGTTCCATTTTAGTTTTGGGAGGAAAGTTCATATTGGGCTGCACAGTGGCTGATATAATTTACATTCCCATCAATAGTGTATAAGCACCCTTCTCATGCCATCATCCTCCAGAAATTTGATGTTGTTTGATTTCTTTTAAAAAATATTTTATTTTTATTTATTGAGAAAGAGAGAGGGAGAGAGAGAAAATAGGCATGTCAGGGCCTCCAGTCACTGCAAACAAACTCCAGATGCACATGCCTCCATGTGCATCTGGCTTATTTGTGTCCTGGAGCTTTGAATCTGTCCTTCCTGCTTGATTTCTTTTATTATTGTTGATGTTATTTTTCAAAGAGAGAGAGAGAGAGAGAGAGAGAGAGAGAATTGGCATGCAAGAGCCTCAGCCACTACAATCAAACTCCAGATGTCTGTGCCACCTAGTGGGCATATGTGACTTTGTGCTTGCTTCACCTGTGTGTGTCTGACTCAAGTGGGATCTGTAGAGTCCAACATGGGTCCTTAAGCTTCGCAGACAGGTGTCTTAACCATTAAGCCATCTCCCCTGTCACCTTTTTTCTTTTTCTTTTTTTAGATATTTTATTTTTATTTATTCATTTATTTGACAGAGGAAGAGAGAGAGAGAGAGAGAGAGAGAGAGAGAGAGAGAGAGAGAGAATGGGCATGGCAGGGCCTTCAGCCACTGCAAACAAACTCTAGACGCATGCACCCCCTTATGCATCTGGCTAACGTGGGTCCTGGGGAATCAAACCTGGGTCCTTTGGTTTTGCAGGCAAATGCCTTAACAGCTAAGCCATCCCTACAGCCCTCTCCTGCCCCTTTTTGTTTGATTTCTTGATGGAAGCTAATCTTACAGGTAAGATGAAATACGGGTGTAGTTTTGATCTCCATGATGACTAAAGGTGCTGAAGGTTTTTTTCATGAATTTATTCGCCATTTATATTTCTACTTTTGAGAAATACTAACTCAATTCATTTGTCAATTCATTGATTGAATTATTTTCCCTGCTTTAGTTTAGTTTTTTTTTTTCAGATTTTACAGATTCTGGATATTAATCCACTGTCAGATGAGTAGTAGAAAGGATTTTCTCCCATATTTAGGCTGTCTATTCTCTTGGGTATCTGTTTCCTCTGCTGGAATATGTTCATTGTCACTCAATACCATTTATCCATTCTCATTCCTATTTCCTGAACTATCAGAGTCCTAATCTGAAAGTCAAAATGTTTTCCCCTAGTAGTTTCAAACTTTCAAGTTCACATTCAAATCTTTGACATATTGTAATTGAATTTTATACAAGGTGATATGTAGAGATAGGGTTTCATTATTCTACATTTAAATGTATAGATTGTGCTCAGCACAGCTTGTTTAAAAGGATGTCTATTCTAATCTTTTGGCAACTTTGTATGCATTTATTTCCAATTCCTCTATTTTTCTGTCTGTTTTTTGTTCCTATGGCTCTAATATAATTTTAACTCTTGTTATTGTGATTCCTTCAGTGACCCTCTTTTGTGTGTATGTGTGTATGTGTGTATGAGTGTAGGTGCACATGTCCCTCCCTCTCTCTCTCTCTCTCTCTCTGTGTGTGTGTGTGTGTAGGCCAGATTACACATTTGGGGTTCATTCCTCTCATGTGTTTTCCACTTTTTTTGAGATAGAATGTTTTATATGCTTGGAACTTGCCAATTAGGCTAGACTGGTTGATCAGTTAGCCCCAAGAATCCACCTTGTCTCTGTCTCCCTGTGCTGGGATTACAAGCTCACACACCATGACCTGCTACTAAATGTAGATTCCAGGAACTGAACTTGGTCCTCATTTTTGCAAAGCAAACATTTTACTGACTGAGCATCTCCTTAGGCCCTCCTCCAGTAATATTCAGGCACAGAATTGCTTTGGCTATTCAGGTATTTTTTTCTCCCTATGGGATTTAGGACTTATTCCTCTTCTTGTGATGTGCCACTGAGATTTGACTGGGATTGAATCGAATCTACAGATTTTTTTCATTCATGTAGCCACTTTCAAAATATTAATTCTGCTGATTATTTAATATGGAGGTCTTTACATCACTTTACTTTATTTCTTGTTGCTTTAAAATATTAATTGTAGAGGTATTTCACCTTGTTGATTAGCTTTATTCTTATATGTTTTATTATTTTTAGAGGCTATTTTGAATAGAATTGTTTACCTGCTTTATTTCTCAGGATGTTCATTATTGGTGTATAGAAAAGCTTCTGGTTTTTGTATGTTGGTTTTTATCCTGCTACTTTGCTCAGCGTTTATCACATCTAAGAGATTTTTAGTGGTCGATATTCATGGAGGTAGGAAAGATTTAACTCATTCTTTCCTAGTTTATCATTTCCTTTCTTTCTTTTCCTTGCTTAACTCTCTGATTGAGACTTTAAGCTCTGGACTGGAGAAATGGCTTAGTGATTAAGGCACTTGCCTGCAAAGCCAAAGGATTCCAGTTTGATTCTCCAGGACCCATGTAAGCCAAATGCACAAGGGGACACATGTATCTGGAGTTTGTTTGAAGTGGCTGGAGGCCCCGGCATGCCCATTCTCTCTTTATACTTTATCAGGATAATTATTGGGGATCTCTTTGACATTTTTTTAACTTAGGCCCATTCATATCTATAAACTTCCCTCTTACCTTTGCTGTATCTCAAAGGTTCTGATGGATTCTGTGCTCACAGTCCAGAAGAACAGTCATCTTAGCCCATTATTTCTATCAAAAATAAAGACAGTTTTTCTCTTTGGGCTTTATGTATCACCATATTCGTTTAATGTAGTAGCAGGACATGACCATCCTCAGAGCTTCAACAGATAATCTGAGTGGAAAGAAGAATTACAAATACTTTTAGATTCTATTCCTACTTATATCAAAGCATGTTCAACCTCATGAATTTCTTCTGTCCTAATGAACATAAGTTTGGCCAGATAAAGAAGGCTAACATCCTGAATGACATGTTAGGTTGCCTGCATATTTCTCTGAGATAATGTTATGAAAAGGACATTTAGCATGTTTGATATCTTCCCCACTCCCAAATCACTTAAATTACAGTGGAAGCATAAGAAAACAGTAGGTAGGCCAAATATATATGAAGAGTATTTTACAAATTATTCCACAAGCACTCCTTGAAAATCCCAAAGCCATGAACAACATGGAAGGACTTAGAAATTATCCTAGACAAGAGCTGTCTAAGAAGATGTGATGACCAAAGGCAGTATGGTATCCTGAAGCAGGAAAAAGATTGCATTGGGAAAACTAGCCAGTCCAAGCAAAATACAGAGCTTAGCAATGGTAGCATTCTCAATGAAATCTGGAGATCTGTTAGTAGTTATGTACTGATATTAGCTTTTAATTTTTTAAATTATGTTAATAGACAAATTGATGAGGGGTGCACAGAATCTCTCTGTATTATCTTTGCAATTAATATTATTGTAAAATAAAACTATTTTAAAAACAAACAGGGAAATGGGGTGTAGTGACTCATGTCTGTAATCCCAGTACTTATTTAAGGCAAAAGGATCACCTCAGAGTTCAAGGGCAGTCTGGGCTACAGAGTGTAACCCTGTATGAAAACAACACTTCAGAGAATTCTCCCAAATAATCTGCTTGAAAATGCCTCTTTTCCTAGTTATCTGTATCTGATATTTTTCTCTGAGTTTTTGCTGCTTATACCCTTGGGTAGTTCCACACTGGGACCACTTTTGGTTCCAAGTCAAGAGAGAGAACACTCATCACAGAACTCACAAAGTTTTGCTCTTCAGTTGTTGACACCTTCCCTCAAACCACCTGTGATTGTCAGGGTCTCCCAAATGGCTTTTTTAAATGCTATTTTCAGACAGTTGCTTATGATCAGTGGGGAGAAATTGGCTGCAATGTTCTAACCTCGTGATTCTCCATCTCAAAACTCCTAATTTATTTTTCCTAATTCTTCAAGTCTTAAATTTCAGTGTAAGTATCAACACTCACTCATTATTGTTTTGCATGATGTACACATTTATCTTGTTATTGCCTAGGCTTTTTTTCTGTTGTAAATTTAATTTGTGTTTGTGTGTGCATAGCTAGATCTTAATTAGGGACTCCACCTATATACCTGCTGATGTTTGAAATTCATGTATGACCTGCATTCCTGTTTCACAAGTTCGCATTTGGAAATACAGTTTACAGAGCAAACATCTTTCTAAATATATTTGCTCTGTAATGATAAGGATTGACCATTATGAAACACATACTACACTCAAGTCCAGATGATCAACATACACTATCCCACCACACTCACAGGGACCCTGTGAAGGGGCAACTTAGGGAAGAAGTCTAAATTTACAGAGATGCAGCCCAGAGTAATGGACCATGCACTTCCCTTACATAGCCAGGGTACAATCGAACTCAAAGCTCCATGTCCTTGTTTTCATAGTACTGTCTTCAAGGTTAACGGGACAAAAGGAGGAAGGGCTGGGTGTGGTGGTACATGCCTTTAATCCCAGCACTTGGGGAGGCAGAGGTAGGAGGATCTCTGTGAGTTCAAGGCCAGCCTGGGACTACATAGTGAATTCAGGCCAGCTTGGACTACAGCAAGACCCTACCTCAAAACCCCCTCCCCACAAAAAAAGGAGGAAGAAGAAAGGTGAACTTGTTTTAATATGTACAAAGAATAGATAATGACCAACTTCTCTGCTACTCCCGTTGCCAAAGCACTGGGGTATATGCCTGATTGACACTGAGGTGCTGCCTTACAGGCTAGTAACCTTTTAGGGAAATAGCTGCACTGTATTTGAGCACTCTGGACATCCATATGCATAAATCTACCCTTCTATGCTCTTCCAAAAATGATTCATGATAGCAATGAGGTAAAACTAAAATGAACTTTCTTTAAAAAAAATTAACTTGGAAGAAAGTATAAGTCACAAAAGAATATGGAGAAAAATAAAAGCCAATCAAGATGAAGAAAGAAATAAAACAACCTATATTTTAAATAAAATCCCAACTCTCAGAACAAATGTTATTTGATTCTCCATTTTGGTGGAAAGATGGGTGTTAAAATAAATGCACAGGATTCTGTTGCTAAAGATATCTTATTCCAAGCATCAGTAAAAGTCCTGCTTTCTTATTTCAAGGTTTGCATATACATGATGTTGTTGTATTGCAATTATAGCAGAGTGGGTAGCAGGCAAGTTCTGAGAGTGAAGTACTGCAGATTGCATTGCCACCACTAACACGGAACAAGCAGACAGAACATCATGACATGCCAGGTAAGTGATGTGTAGGGGTCTTAGATAAATATAATTAGATCTGCATTGCATGCAGAGTCAATAGAGAAGTTCATCTTGACCAAACCTTATTTGTTCTACATGATTGCCCTTTAATCTCCTTTTCTGTCTAGGTGGATCTACTGCAATCAAAATTGTCATATGGTAACTGATTCTGCTTTTGATTTC
The DNA here is from genome assembly GCA_036346955.1 of Dipus sagitta. Taxonomy (NCBI): domain Eukaryota; kingdom Metazoa; phylum Chordata; class Mammalia; order Rodentia; family Dipodidae; genus Dipus; species Dipus sagitta. The sequence goes on along the minus strand of CM070772.1, from coordinate 130,493,454 downwards.
ACAAAGCATCTCTTTGTAAGTGGCTCACAAAGAATTCTACTTGGATTAAATAATAAAATTATTATGAAAATAATAGAGGTTATAATGGCTACAAACAGTTATTTTTATGAACGAACAGAGGTCTAGAGAATTAAGAGCCCGTGTTCTGATACATGGACTCCTGACAACAAGCATGTAAGCATGTGTATGTGGGCAGGCTCGTAACTCTTGATTGGATTCATTTAGACTGCTCCACCTCCACTACTCGTTGTTCTGTTTTAAGGAGATATCCTCTGTTTCCAGCTTAATATATGTATTTGCAAACACATATTTATACATATAGAGATGCATATACTTATGTAATAGAGTTTATCACTTTGTTTTATACATTTCTCTTCTACATACATACCCACTGAAAACATACTGTACCTATGGGTTTAACACCTTACTTTTTCCTCACTTCAAAGCATCCAAAAGCTCTTTCAGCACATAAAAGTCTGCTTAGTTATCATGAGTAACTTAAATTCTATTGAGATGGTTCCATTGTTTGCAAAATCATAGCCTTGCTGAAAGGCATTTAGTTCAGATTTGGGGTCATTAGTAATAACAATGCTGACCACTGTCTTGGAAAATTCTGCATGCATACACATATATACATACACTCCAGGATAGGGACAAAAGTATAATTGCTGGACCAAAAGATATGCATTTGTATTTTAAGAAGATACTACTCAGTTATCCTACAAAAAGATTCATCCTTGGTATGAATGAGAATAAAGTGTAATGACACATGTATGAACATCAAACACATTGCTTTGAATGCTAACCTAAAATATTAACTAAAAAGTTGAAATGTTGAATGGCTCAATGCTGTGCAGGTCTGTGAAGGTAATGAAAGCTCTTTGAGGTAAGAGTAGCTTCCTGTCTGCAGGGTGTGTCCCAAAGTATTATTTCCCTTCCTCTGGCTTGTCTATTCCTTCTGTCCTCTCTTGGGCAATGTTCTCCGAGCTTTGGAAAGTATGCTAGAGATACCCCAATAGCCACTTACCCTCAGAACTTAGGCAAATTTTGAATTTCCTTGGTATCCAACTTCTTTTGCAAAAAGAAGCTCTTCTGGCCAATAGTGAGAGCAGCTCACCTTTGTTGCTGTTTGTCTTGTACCTGGTATGTTTTCGAGAGTAGGTATATTCTAGGTACTGAAACTTGGTGCTGTATATGGAATTTTTCTTCCTTCATATTGTACAGTCTTGGTTCTTTGTCTTAGAGATGCTTTTAATTTAAATATAATTAAATTGAAACTCACTTAATACAGTAAGATTTATCAATCATTTTATTTTATATTATTTTAAATATAAGAAAGCCTACTTCCTTCTAAATTATAAAGCCTTTACTATTATTTCTTCTAATGGTTTTTAAACCTTAAGTTCTGGTAATCTGATTATCTTTGAAAAAAATTTTAAATTGTCCCAGAAAAAATAGCTATAGCTAACACCATATATATATATATATAGTTTATAGTTTATTGAGTAATCCATCCTAATATTCACTGAATACAATATTTATTTGTTTCTTATTTTGGAACAGGGTCTCACTCTATAGGCCAGACTGGTCTGGAACTCACTATGCAGCCCAGCCTCACCTTGAACTCATGGTTTCTTAGCACCTCCTGAATGTTGGGATTATTACGTGTGCTCCACCACATCTGACTGGAATATTTATTTTTATGACAGTGAATTGATTAGTCTCCTATTAAGTTACTATTTCTTATACCCATCTTTCTCTACTCCTAAATCAAAATATTGGATATTTTTCAAACTGTTCTATAATTTGGATAACTAATAGGGCTTTGATGACCTCATTTCTATCCTTTAAATGTTTTATTATGGCTATTTTATATGTCATATACCTCAGAACTATTTTAGGGCTAGCTTGTCAGATTTTAATAAACATACACACAAAAAAAATCTTTTTTATTTTTGCTTGGGATAAGTGAGAAAAATTTTGACTTTAACCATTAAATTATGGAAAATGATCATTTTAAATATTGAGCTTTCCCATTCAGGAACTTAGGTGTTCTTCAATAAAAATTTATCTTTTTCTTCACAGTTATTACACATTTTAGGCTAGATTTATAACTTTTCTAACTGTTTTGTGTTGAATGGGTGTTTTTGCTTTCCTCCTTTCCATTTTTTTGATGGCAGTTATTGCTATGTAGAGGACTTTTGCCTTTTGTATATATAGAAGCTGTCCCTGGGCCCTGTGGCTGCATCTGTTGGAACACACAGCTTGGACACAAAGCTGGCGAAGTTTCCTTCAAGGGTGAAATAAGTCACAGGCGTTTGGGGAAAAGAGACATCAAGGTATTAAAATGATGCCTCCACTTACACCTTCTGAACTGGAATGCTCCTGTGTGCTTTGAGCCATGTGGGGTGCTGAGTGGGGTCTACTGTGTGAAGTTCAGAGGCTCATGCACAGAAGCTTTCTGCTGTAGAAGCAGGGCAGTGAGAAAGTGACCAAAACACTGACTTTGGTTCATGTATATAGACCTTAAGTCAACACTTGCTCTGCATACCTCAGAAGGGAAGGACTCACCTGTTTTCAGATGTTAATGCCTTCCTGTTGTGTGACTGTCTCCTTAAGTGGAGTACTGCATGAAAAATGCCTGGTCCTCAGAAAGAGCTCCGTGGTCAGTGGAGGCCTTCACAGTCGTGCGCAGAATGATGGTGGTGGAGAGGGATTTGGAAGTCTAATTGGCCTGGTTTGATGTCTTGGCTCTACCACATCCTAATGGTATGACCTGACTTTTTATGTTTCAGGTTTTTTTGATGCTAGACTTGGCTTAAGAACAAGTATGTATGCATGCTTCATGAACTGTGGCATTTCATAGAATTGTATCATATCTATCAGTCTTCTTTATAGGGGCAAGAAATAGTTTTTGATTTAGATGTAATAAAGAGATATGTTATATTAGCTTAAATTAAAACCATGGTGTATAATTACAACATTTAAAAATAGCTTTGCTTATTTGTATGCTATGAAGAATTTCAAGATTTGGGGTTATTGAGTTTGGGTGTGTGTTTTAATATTTATGTGTTTGCAAGCAGATGAGAGAGAGAGGAGAGGGGGGGAGAGGGAGAGAGAGAGAAAGAGACAGAGGGGGGAGAGGGAGGGAGGGAGGGAGGGAGAGAGAGAGAGAGAGAGAGAGAGAGAGAGAGAGAAAGAAAGAAAGAGAGAATATGGATGAATGAGAGTATAGGGGAAAATGTGTATGCCAGAGCCTCTTGCCACTGCAAACAAACTCCAGATACATATGCCACTTTCTGTATCTGGGTATCTGGCTTTACCTGGGTACTGGGTAATCAAACACATGCCATCAGGCTTTGCAAGCAGGTGCATTTAACCACTCAGCAATCTCTCTAACCCCAGTGAGTGTGTTTTAAAGATAGTCTCTGGCTGTTTTTCATACAAACATTAAGGACCTTGGTAATCCACCAATCCTTCCATTCAGATCAAAAGTCTAACATCTCTCACATAATTGATCATCACAGGATACTGCCTTTTAAGACTTGAAACTGACTTATGGCCTTGTTTTCTTCCCTTAAACAATGGCTTTGTAGATTTCTTGGGGAAAGAATGACATTGTAGTTATATGGGGCCCATTATCTCTCTGCTCTTTCTAACACTACTTAAATGATCTGTTTACAGGGGTGGAGACCAGGCTTAATGGTTAAGGCACTTGTTTGCTGAGCCTAAGGACCCAGGTTCAATTCCCCAGTACCCACATAAGCCAGAGGCATAAGCTAGAGACACGAGATTACAAGTGCGTCGGTTCATTTGCAATGACTGGAGGTCCAGGTGTGCTCATTCTCTCTGTCTCTATCTGACTTTTTTTTCTAATCTTTCTCTCAATTAAATAATTTAAAAATAAAAATAAATGATCTGTTTAATTTATTCAATATATTTAGGCATAAGAGAGAGGTGCTTAAGCCTTCTTGTTAACAGGGGCAGAGTAGGTATTGGTGTAAGCACTAATATTTTACTTTAGTAATCTTATTGCTGACACTTTTCTTTAAAGAATTAGATCTAAACCATGGTCATATGGCAATTGTACAGTGGCTGACTTGAGCCTTGTAGAAGAAAATCCAGATGCTAACCACTAAACCACCAATTCTTCATTTTGTCCTTATAAAAAGCATGTGCATGTGTGTTTGCACGTGCATTTGTAGAAGACTTTAAAAGTCATTAACTGTTTTCTAAAACAAGCTTTAAGACTTCCAATTAAATAACTTTTTATATTTGATGTCAGTATCTGAGAGATTTAACTTATTGCTCAGAGATTTTCAAAGGACGTAGCTTACATTTAGGATTTCATGGAGGAATTCATGCCTCTTGAGAATATGTGGAAATAATGTGCACATATAGATCAGACATAGCATTATCAATAGGCACACTGACCCCAATATACTTAACAGCAGGTGACTCATCTCAGGTGTCACATAAATGGTGAAAGTCATGTGAGAGAGGTCACCACCCTGCTTGTAAAATACCTTTGTCCATGGTGGAGAAAGGGTAGAGGCAAAATTCATAGCTTATCTACAAGCGTTGGTTAAACTTGAACTATTATAACATTTTTCCAGGCTTGTGATTAGAACAGGATTATATCTAAGTGAACAGTGTACAGACAGGAGATCTACTCCATCACCATTTCCTAGGCTTAGCACATCAATTTCTCAGACAGAAGAGCATTAGAAATGAACAGACAGGGAAGACACAATGATGCCTATTGCTTAGGCCAGATCCAGCTTGGGACAAAAGCATCCAGATCAGTGCTTCTCAAAAAGGTTGTGTGTTAGAATCTCATGGATCATTTTCAAGTTACAAATGCTTGGTTGCTGGGGAGATTTACTTGTTCATTGGTTAAAGGGACTTGTATGCAAGGACTACTGACTTGGGTTCAATTCCCCTGTACCCATGTAAAACCAGATGCACACAGTGGTGCATATTTCTGGAGGCTGCAGCAGTGAGAGGCTCAGGCATGTCCATTCTCATTCTCTTCTTCTCCCTCCCTCTCTTTCTCTCTCTCCCTATTCTCTTTCAAATAAGGAAAAAATATGAAAAATATAAATGCTTGGCTTGTCCAGGTAATTACAACACATGTCATGAGTGAGAACCATGATGGAGACAGTTGGTATCTGAAAGATGAGTTAGAAACAAATGCAATGTGTAACCCTTACTGACTTCGAGACAATGGGAACATAAGGATTTAAAGATACAAAGAAGAAATCAAAGCATGTGATAAGTGCCAGGTGTGAATTCTTAACTTGGGATCCATAAGATCATAGGAGACCCATAAACTCTCAAAATTGTCTGCCAAATGTGGCTTTTCACATTTGGGAAATGGATGAGAAGAGGAACACATTCATCCTTTTCAGAAGATAATCAAGGGAATGCAGACAGAAAATCTCAAAGAAACTGCTGAGTGAGCACCTACATTCTTGATATTGATGCACACATGAGGTCACATGCATGTGTGTATGCATGTACATATGTGTGCATGCATATGGAGGCTAGAAATTGACATCAGTAGGTGTCTCTACCTCAGTTGGTCTCTACCCTATTTATTGAGACAAGGTCTCTAACTTGAACCCAGAGATTGTCAGTTCAGCTACTCTACCCAGCCATATTCTACCTGCCTCTGGGATTCCCTCAGCCTATGGAGTCCCAGAATTGCATGTAGTTGCTTCCTATCTGGCAGTGTGCCAGATATGAGCGCTGCGTGTTCAAACTAGGATCCTCACACTTGTACCACACATGCTTTTTAAACAAAGAAAATCTGGAAATTCCCCTAGTCTGTGCCTGGTCTGGCCACTAGTTCTTAGACCCCAGACACCAGAACATTTCCCACTTGTTATTTTTACCTAGGGAAAGTTACCTTTCCTTCTACACCTTAGCACAGCCACATGACTTCAGTCTTCCCCAAAGCATACATGATGGAGTGAAACTACTATAACAAGCCCTAAGAGTCTTTTTCTTTTGCTTACGCCCTAAATGTCTGTTTACTTCCCAGACACATTTCCTGTCCCTCCATCCCTTCCCTTCCACTGGCTGGGGTTACATGGGAACACTCTGAGCCAAATGATCCTGGCATGCTACAAAAATACTGTGCCATACTTTCTTTCTACCTTCAGTCACCTCATTGCTATGCTATTTTCAAGCCAGGATGAGTAGATTTGCACTCATGTTCTGGTCAACCAATGATTAAGGGCATTCTAACAGTATTTCTGAAACTGAGATGTACAAATAGTCTGTTTAAATGCAGATTCTCAAACGTGATGGTTCACACCTGTAATCCTGGCTCTTGGGAGGAAGAGGCAAGAGGATTTCTGTGAGTTTGAGGCCAGTCTAGGTTACATTGTGAGTTCCAGACCAACATAAATTATAGAGTGAAACACTGTCTCAAAAAGGAAAAACAGTGCAGATTCTAAAACTCTCTGAAGACTATTGTGAGCTCCCGGTTTTGAGCATTTGGTTGAGAGTGACTGAGGCTGGCAACCAGACAGCTTAGGGTCCCCAGCTGTGTTTTCTGTGGTGCTGTAGAAGGGCAGTGTGGACGGACATATCAGGCACTGGTCCCTGTTTTAGGTTATCAGCCCTTTGGGAGCATTGCTATTGGCTGTTTATTTCCCTCCCTTTGTTGTCACTTTTATTCTTTCCTTTCTCTCAGAAAGTGAGTTGGTATTGTCCCTACCCAGGAAGAACAGCTCCCTTGGCTCACAGCCAGCTGCTTGGTGAGAGAGAGAGAGAGAGAGAAAGAGAGAGAATTGGGGAGCCAGGGCCTCCAGCCATGGTAATCACACTCCAGACACATGTGCCCCCTTGTGCACATGTGCAGCATTACGTGCTTGTGTCACTGTGCATCTGGCTTATGTGGGACCTGAAGAGTCAAACATGAATCCTTATGCTTCACAGTCACGTTCCTTAAACGCTAAGCTGTCCCTCCAGCCTGGGCTTGCTCCTTTTGCTGGTGGAATGGGCCTGATGCCCAAACAAGTGCAGTGTCAGTAGAGCTCTGGATGTGTGATGGGCATCCACCTGTGGATTTCCAGATGTTTTGCTTCTTGCCCCTGTCTAAGCATTGGCTGCAGCACTCTGCTGCAACTGAAATTGATCCTGGAATACAGGATGTTCTTGCTTCTGTTCTTCTGGGGTCTCACTGCTTCTGGCCCAACCAGGATGGGTTGTGGAAGGGTGATAATCCCAGCACTTGTGCTGAATCCAGCTAGGAGCCATAGCATGTTGTTCCTCCTTAGACTGCCGCCCTTCAAGGCTGATGCTGATCCTACCTGGACCAGTGTTAGCCCTGCAACTACCCATAAATCTTGTAGTTCTAGTTCTGGAAGATGAGAGAATGTTAAATTATTAGGAGTAGCAGTATTAGTACTTACAGTTTCAATAAAAAGTAATACTAATGAGCATGTATTTAATAATTCTTGAGTTACAAACTTTGCACTTAGTAGGAATACATATGTTGAATTAGTAAACTCTGAGTTAAGTGAGAGCCCCTGCCTCAAGTAATGAGGTGGACAGTAATAGATGAAGATATCTGACATCAACCTCTGGCCTTTGCAAGTGCATGTACACTCCTACGTAAGTATGCACACATCATACACATACATACGAATATTAAAAGAGGAAAAGTTAGAAAAAATAAGGTGGACAGCAATCTAATAAGACTCACAACATTCACCTTTGTCCTCTATGTGGATACACAAGCACATCAATATGTACCTGCATGCACATTGCACCAACATGCATGGACCACATACCACATACACACACAAACACACACACATCATGTACCCAAGCAAAAAAAAAAAAATAGCAAGTAGAAATAAAAGTTGTGCTCCTAAGCAACAGGGCAAGCTGTCTCTACTGCTAGGTGACTAAGATTAATTTACAACTTTTGTAGTTCCATTTGAACCACTCACGATGTGTGGTGGGAGGATGTGGGGAGGGTAGATGCGTGGTCTCATGCAGCTGAGGTTGCCCTGAAACTTCCTGCCCTTGAACTCCTGACCCTCTTGTCTTCACCTTCCAAGTGCTGAGAATATAAACCTGCACCACATTCCTGGTACTATTGTTATTTTATAAGCTGCTGACTTTCAACTAGTTAATTGTCTTTGGGAAACCTCTGAATAGGCAGCATTGTACAACCTTATCTGCATGAAAAGAGTCCTCACAAGTTCATGGGCATTATTTCTGCATGGAGATGCCCATTCATTGCTTAAATGCCCAAGAAGGGAGTTGGCACCTTCTGTCATTCCTGATTGATGCTACGAATTCATAAACAGTGTGACTAGCAAAAAGTGGAATTTGTTAAGTATTTTATGCTTGGAATGGTTATTAAACTCCACTCCAATGGATGAGCCAATAGAGCTGTAGCCTGAAGCTGCCATATGTCAGTGGAAAGCAGGAGGCAGGGGACAGTTGCCTTCCTAGCCTAAATGTGAATATTTGGCCCAATTGCCAAAAATCCTTGGCCTGTCTTGGCATATGATATCCCTGGCATATGGCAGCACTGCCACACTGGAAATGCTGCTAGACAGTTCAGCTTTCATGAATGGCCCCAGACTTGCCTCTCCCTTCATCCATGCTCATCTTTGGTGCATGACTTTGCAGCTATTCCCTCAAGAGCAGGCATCATTTGTTTCCTTGAACCTGAGCTAGCCTGGGGTCTTGCTTTAGCCAGTGATAAAAGTGACAACATTAAGAGACAAACATTTTGGTAAGAGCATTCTTGATACAACATTCTATGTTACAGGTCAAAGAGAGAGTGAGATAAAAAGCTTGAGAAGGAAAAGGGAGACAAACAGAGAGAAAGAGAGAGAGAGAGAGAGAGAGAGAGAGAGAGAGAGAGAGAGAGAACAAATCTCTCCTATTTATAACGAAACCTGCCCTGTGATAATGACATCAATTCATTTATTCTTATAGCCTAATTGCCCCTCATTAAGCTCCACTTCTCAACATTGTTGTACACTGGGGACAAAGCTTTAAACCCATAGCTCTTTGAGGAACACAGGTCATATCTAATCCATAGCTTCGGGTTTATTTTGAATAACTCTGGAAGTCAGGGAACAGTGCACACACTACAAGAGTGACCTTTGATCAAGTAAGGAGAATGTTGAACTCTGGAGGAGTTTTGGCATTGGTTCCTCCAAAGAGATATAATTTCTACAGCTCTCAGTGGAATTTTGCTCATAGGCCTTCGAGTATGCAAAATTTTGGAAGTATGAAGCAGTGTGGCATATTGTAAAAACTGGAAGCGTGTAGTTTGGAATTTCTAGAATCTGAGATTGAATCAAGCACTGGTGGGAAAACAGATGGAAGTGAAGGGCAGACCTTCCAAAACTTTACGTGTCAGGTGATTATCCATCTTCATTTCCAGGACAGTTCTAGTTGACATGTGCTTTCTTGGCATAATTATAAGTGTCCCTTTCATAGTTGTAGTTTTGGCTTAGACAGTAAATTGCATGGCCAGTTTCATACTGTGCCATGACATGAAGAAGCAGTATGCACAGTTTAGTCAGTGACTTGGTTTTCCTTCTATATTAAAACAATGAAATACGTAACTTTTCAAAACTATGGAACATTTCATGAATTTACATGCTATCCTTAGGCAGGGTTAGGGTATCTTCTTTGCATCATTCCAATTTTAGCACACGTGCTACAGAAGTAGGAAAAAATGCAGGAGGCAAGGGCTGGAGAGATGGCTTAGCAGTCAAGTGCTTGCCTGTGAAGCCTAAGGACCCCAGGTTCGAGGCTTGATTCCCCAGGACCCACGTTAGCCAGATGCACAAGGGGGCACATGCGTCTGGAGTTCATTTGCAGTGGCTGGAGGCCCTGGGATGCCCGTTTTCTGTCTCTCTCTCTCTCTATCTGCCTCTTTCTCTCTCTATCGCTCTCAAATAAATAAGTAAAAATATTTTAGAAATGCAGGAGGCAAACATTTCAAACAGATACCTTATCTTTTTCTCCTGAAGATTAAGTCAAATCCTATTAATATTACTGGGACATGTTCTTTAGTACATGACACAAGGTTTAATGACACTATAATAATTTGAAATAGTTGCATAAAGTAGTTTCTTTTTCTGATCAAAGAAACTAGTTGTGGAAGAAAATAGATTTTTCTCTTTTTCTTAGAAAGTATTTTAATTATAAAAGTGTGCTAGTAATGACTCAGTAAGTATTATGAATGAACTCCAGATGGGTGCACCCCCTTGTGTATCTGGCTAACATGGGTCCTGGGGAATCGAGCCTCGAACCAGGGTCCTTAGGCTTCACAGACAAGCGCTTAACTGCTAAGTCATCTCTCCAGCCCCTATTTGATTTTTATAATTTTTTTGATTTTTTGTCAACTCTTCCAAATTAGGTAATGATTTTCTTACCCATGAAGTTATTAAAATATTTATCTTGATCCATTTTTTTACTACATTAACAGAATAATGAGCCTCAGTACCTTACAATGAAGAGACGTTTGTTGGCTTACAGTTTTGGAGGCTAGAGTTTGAGGTGCTGGCATCCAGTATGGTGAGGACCTGCTAGCCATGTCATCACATGACAGAAAGCAGAAGGATGAGGCAGCAAGACAGTAGTCCCACCACTGGGAGCTGTTTTAGTATGTGTGTTCAGAAAGGGCTCAGACCTAAACTCTCCCCCAGCATTAGACCACACTTTCCCAAACTGCTGTCTCAGGAAGTCAGTTTGCAGGACATTAATTATGAGGCATACGGTCAAACCATAGTGGACATTGTTATATATCTTAGTTGAATATTTTATCATTAAGTGCATAACATTATTAAATGTAGGTCTTTATCTATAGGTAAAACTTTGAAAATATATGAAATAGGTATTTCATTTTATGTTAATTAGATCCTCCCAATCACTAATTTAAAGTGCCTACTTTTTTGTACTTAGTTTTAGACTGGGTCTCATGTCTCGGATTAGCATTAAACTCTAGAGTCTTCTGCCTTTCACCATGCAAGTACTGCGATCACAGGAGTGAAATACCATGCCTGGCTGTATGAAGTGCATACCTCTATTTCCGTAACTATGTGCCTAACCTTGGAAGTTATTTCCTGGTTCATTAATCCAAGTACACATTTTTGCATATAGGCAAGCTGTTCTAATTAGTATTCATTTGTATTTTTTATTATTTATTTGAGAGAGAGAGAGAGAGAGAGAGAGAGAGAGAGAATGGGCACATCAGGGCCTTTAGCCACCACAAACAAACTCCAGACACTTTTGCCCCCTTGTGTGCATGTGATATTATGCCCTTGTGTCACTGTGCATCTGGTTGATGTGGGACCTGGATATTCAATCAAGGGTTCCTAGGCTTCAAAAGCAAGTACCTTGACTGCTAAGCCATCTCTCCAGCCCATATTATTAGTATTTGATGAGGCAAAATCTTCCTTGATATCTTATCAAAATGCTTTGTCAGTACTATGCTCTTAGTTTTCTTTTTAATCATTTAAAATTGTATTTGAATTCTAGTTTTTTACTAAATATTTTATTTTTATTTAAGAGAGAGAGAGAGAGAGGGAGAGAGAGAGAGAGAGGATGGGTATGTCAGTGTCATAGCAAATGATGCATCTTGTGCATCTGGCTTATGTGGGTCCTGGGAATCAAACCTGGGACCTTTGGCTTTTCAGGCAAATGCCTTAACCACTAAGGTATCCCTCCAGTCCAAATTCTAGTTTTCAAATTGTTATTGCATATAGATGAATGTTGGGGCATTGAAATGACCCTTTAGGATACGAGAGTGGTGAGCACATGATGCTTTTCATTTGTGAAAGCCAAACAAAACCAAAACAAACCAAACAAAACCAACTCATCCAACAGATCAAACAAACCAGCACCCTGTAAATCACAAAGATTAAATGCTAATATGAACTTAATATGAACTGTGGACTTCAGTTAATAGTGTTGCAGTAATAGTAATTCGATTGTGTTGTATACATTGATACAAGATATTAGTAATGGGAAATAGAGAGCAGTGAGAGACAAACGAAACTTCACAGCTCATTTTTTCAATAATCCTAAAACTTCTGTAAGAAATAAAGTTTTTTTAAAAAATATTTTATTTATTTATTTGAGAGAGAGAGAAAGAGGAAGAGGCAGATAGAGAGAAAGCGAGAATGGGCACGCCAGGGCCTCCACTGCAAACTCCAGCCACTGCAAACAAACTGCCCCCTTATGCATTTGGCTTAAGTGGGTCCTGGGTAATTGGACTGGGGTCCTTAGGCTTTACAGGCAAATGCCTTAACTGCTAAGCCATTTCTCCACCCCAGAAATGAAATTTTTACTTAAAAAAATCTTTTGGCACTTTGGTTGGTGGTTTTACTATTAGTTGTGGAAAATTCCACCTTTAAAATGGCACAACTCTGGATTTCAGTGAGATGACTAGGTTCTAATTGTTAACCTCAGTCCTATAAACTCCATCTGAAGTATATAGTAAAAATTGAATAGATATTGTGAAATTTATAAGTAAAAAATGTCATCTTTGTGTTATGGAGTCTGATGACTTATCATCGATGATCAGGGTCTCATTGATGTCTTTCATTGCCATTGTTTTTTCAGGTATATATTCAAAACTTAAAGCAAAAACAATACTATGGTTTGGTTGCTATATAGTATTCATGGCTATCACTTCTGTATTCTTGGATTCTCTAAGGAAAGAAACACAGAAGAGATATTTTCTTATTCTGTATTTGATACTTAGTTACCTTGATGCTATTCTAGTAGTATGAAAGGCCCCACAATGAACAAGAGGTAAAAGAGGCCAGTGGGTCTCTTCTAGACTTTCATAGGGTTGATTCCATGGATTCATGATCAATTGTTACATTAGCTGTATGCTTTTCCTATTTATTGTCCATTTGGGTCAAGTGAATATTTTTTTCTATACCTTATTTAGTTTTGCTTCTGTTGAAATATATCTTGGAACACTCAGGAGCCATAGATTGTTGCTAGAAAATTTTCAGTGCAAGGATGGGATACCTTCCAGTGAGTTATTGGCCAGGGAGGTCCCTGATGCCCCCAAAGCATTACAGGCCATTGCCAAGGCCCTTGGTTTCCCACCAGGAATAGATGGTAAGACCCTATTGCTGAAGACTCCACATACTTGGGCTGCAAGGCCACTGAGAAATCCTGCTGGAACTGAGCTGATAACCTCTTCCATGTAGACCAGCTGACAGAAAGCTGCAAGAAGCCATTCAACATGCAGTTCAATGGGAGAAAGAGATACCACCAGTGAAGATACTCAACAGTGGACACTACAAGCCTTATAATTGGCCAGTCAGGCCAAATGAGCCAGCGGGTTCAATAGTGGCATGTCTATCATGGTGGAAACCAACTGCCCTCTAATTGGACTGGGAGGAAATACATCCCTGATACTAAAAACTTAAAACAAGGGTTGTCATGAGCCCTAGGGGTGTAACATCTGCTGTTGTCTGGCCAAATGTATATACTATGCTCATCAAACTGCCCAGTAAGCAGTAATATTCATACCCTCATATTAATGCTACTCTCACTTTTTGTTGAGAATCTTCTCTTTTCAGATGGCAGTGACCTTGGGACGACTCAGAAGGTATCATGGTGCTGGAAAGAAGTGACTGGAGTACCTAGTAATATCTCAATCACACCTTCCAAGGCTCAGAGTCTAATGCGGAAGAGGTGGAGGAAAGAATGTAAGAGCCCAAGGAAGGGTAGGACTCCTTACAACATGCTCCCTCCAGACATAAAATGGCCTGGATATCCATGATGTCACAGTGCCTGACACTACCTACACAAGACCATCATAAGAGGAGGAAAAGATCATGACAAAAAAATAAAAGAGAGACATTGAGATGGGGAGGGGATATGATGGAGAATGGAATTTCAAAGGGGAAAGTGGGGGAAGGGAAGGTATTACCATGGGATATTTTTTATAATCATGGAAGATGTTAATAAAAATTGACAAAAAAGAAATATATCTTATATATTTTTCTAAATAGTTTCTGAATCTGTTAAAATTATTATGGGTGTAATAGACAGCTTTGCATTGCTGGGATGAACTTCTAAACAGACAATGTTTGCAAAAACCAAGCGCAACAAACACAAAACCTGGCAGTAAGCATGACCCCCTCCTCCACTGCTCAAATTTCTTGGCATACCTTTGAGCTGGCATTCAGATCCATCCCCAGTGATACACCTCCTGTACCAGGAGTCTGCCTGCTCATGGCTGAAGTTGAAACTCAATTTTAATCAAACACCAGAGTCTATGGGGGCGCATACATTCAAATGACCACAATAGGCTTTTAAAAAATTAGAATAGTATAGTGGATTTCATTAACAGACTACTTAATAATGAGCCAAAGTCACATTCTTGTGTATCACATGATTAGTACTTTTAGAATTCATTAAATTTTACTCAGTAACTTCTGTACAACTTTAAAAGCTGTATTTGCAAATGTTAATGACCAATATTGTTCATGGTATGTGCATGTGTGTGTGTGCATTTGTATGGATCTTCAATCTTTGTCTAGCTTTCGACTAAACCATACTTGGGAATCAACTGTATCCAATAAGCAATAAAATATCTGTAAAGTCATATAGCCAATAAATAAAAACATCAAATCAGTGGTTAAAAAATTTAATTAGTTCTATAATAACTTTAAGCAACTAATAATTATAATTTTATACGAATTTTTCTGTAAAATTAAAAGAAGACAAAAAAACTCTACCAAACTAATTTATGAAGGTATAATGGGCTAGATTCTAGGATGAGACAAAATTAACACCACACACACACAAAATCTAATTTCTGTGAAGGATAGAATTTTTTTTTTAATTACTAAAATAAATAACTAAGTAGAAAAACATTAAAATATACTAAAGTAAGAAATTCTACTCAAAACACAGTTTATTTATTTTTTAAATATGAAGTGTTTTATTGAACACATTGCATCTTTTTGAAAAGTATTTTTATTTATTTGCAAGCCAAGAGAGATAGAGAGAAGATAAACAGACAGAGAGAATGGGCATACCAGAGCCTCTAGCCATTGCAAATTTACTCCTTGTGCATGTTTCATTTTGTTCATCTGGCTTTATGTGAGTAATGGGGAATCAAACTTAGGGCTTTAGGCTCTACAGGAAACTGTCTTAACCATTAAGCCATATTTTCAGCCCAACACAGTTTATTGATTTATTCATTTACCTTTGGATTTCCATCTGCATTTATACTAGCTGTATAAAATAACAATATTGTAATGATTCATCTTATTTAACCTCCTAAGAAATTTATTCTAAAAACCATAATTTATTTAAATGCCTTATAAATTACTAATATTTTTAGATGATTTTTGGAGGTCTCAGATTCTTGAAAATAATTGACACATTTGAAAAGATGCCTTATGAAGTAACATTGTTTAAGTGCTTGATTGAATATATTAGACATACACTGACAAAAATGTGTAAACACAATCAATTTCTTTTAAAATCTCTATTTGAAATAATTAACATGTGTCTTTTGAAAATGAAATTTATAATCTTCATTAGTTCAAAGTTAAATTCTCAACAGTAATATAAAAATGCAATTATGAAGCATGGTGTTGATGGAATAGTGGTGAGCATAGCTGCCTTCCAATTATAACTTAAACTATTTTAATCATTAATTTTGTTTTTACTGTAATATTATATTAAGAAAAATTATATTGATTTGTATGTTATTTAAACTAACAAAATGATAAAAGAATACTTATTTTCTAATAATAATAATTAGAAATATAAAAATAAGCCAATTTGTTCTGGGTCTCTGTGTGCTTTCAGAGTATGTTTTACAAGTTAAATCCTCCTAAATCTAGCATATTAAGAAAAAAATCAGGTAAATCCAGTAAATAATGATTCTGAGTTTATAGAAGGAACTTAAGCTTACTTCATGCCAAGTCTTCTCTGTCCCTGAGTCAGCATTGGTATTATCTTTCCATGGGGCACTCTTGCTCCCTCTATCCTTAGGGATCTTTCCATGGGACAATCTTGCTCCCCCTATCCTTAGGGATCTTGTTTTGTTTTTAGTCTTATGTCCACTCACCTTAGACATGAGATCTACCCTAATTAGCTCATCTATGTCAGTCAGGGTTTTCCCAAACAACAGAAGCAATGACAAGTAGTCAGTAAATAGCTAGTTAAACGATAGAGATAGAGATAGAGATAGATGATCTATAGATAGATAAATGATAGATAGATAGATAGATAGATAGATAGATAGATAGATAGATAGATAAATAGGGAATTTATTAGGGATTGGCCCAATAATTATTAAGGCTGAGAAATCCAACATATAGCTTCTAAGATTGAGACTTTGGAATATGGGTAAGATAGCTCAATCCATGTCTGCACCTGCTGGAGTGAGACTAGAGTAACTTCATATAAAAATTAGAAACTTCGAAGGTCCAAGGAAGCAGAAGAGAATAGGAGAGGAGAAAGAGAGAGAGAGGAGAGAGAGAGTGGACACAGAGAGATTTCCATTTCTTTGTTTTTGCTATATTCTGGCCTACACCTGATTAGATGGAAGCCATTCCCCCTGACATTGGATCATTCTTACTTAGTCCACCCAGACTTGTGTATAGTTCTGGAGATGGCCTCACAGATACACCTAGAAATAAAGCCTTTCCAGCTGACTAGGAATTCCTTGACCCAGTAAGTTGGTACTGAAAATTCATCACCATCATCTCATTTATTATTAACACATTCCATTCCAGATAGTTCATATCTCCTTATTTGCCTGATTTTTCCCCTCATTACTGTTGTCTAACATGTCATTTACCTTTTATTATTTGTTTCCAAAATAGGATGCAACTTGCTAGGACACAGATATTTTTGTTTTGATTTTTTTTTTGCTGTGTCATCAAGAGCTCAGTGTACCCCATGAGTACACAGCATATGTAAATATTATTCCAAGGTAAGGAGTCTTGATCCTTAGGAGAGCAAGAATGTGTTAGTCAGCTTTCCACCACTGTAATGGACATATGAGATATTCAGTATATAGAGAGAAAAAGTTGACTATTGGATCATAGTTTTAGAGGTTATAGTTTGGGTTATTTGTCCCCATTGCCTTGGGCCTGTGTTGGCACAGTGTTGTGGAGGGCACAGTAGAGCAAAACTGCTCACTTCATAGCTAGACAAAAGACAGAACAGTCATCAATAGCTTCAAGAGGCAATGGATCCTGCAAACTACACACTGACCAGCCAGGCAAGATATACCCATTGGGGTGATATTGGCAAGTCAGTATTGGGGGTAATAAACTACCTTCTGCATGGATTTGAGACCCTTTCCATGGGAGGGAATTCACATGTGGCACTGAAAGTAAAAAGTCTACGATTTAGAAGGTTACAGTGCAGGGGAGGAAGCTACTTCTGCTTTTTGGCTGAATGGATATGTTATCCATCAAATCACCCTCTAAATGTTTATATCCATAGATTAGTAATGTTGTTCCTTTTGTATAAAAAAAACAAAACTTTGTTTTTGCATATGGTGGTGACAACTGGGAAGACTCATCAAAGTGATGAGTAGTGACAGTTGAGTGCTCAGTGCTGGGTAAGAAATCTCAATTATACCTGCCGGGTCTTGGGAAACATGGAGGGGGTGGTAGAAAGAAAATTGGTATTGCTCTCACTGCTGGCAAAATAAG
Source organism: Dipus sagitta (assembly GCA_036346955.1). Classification (NCBI taxonomy): domain Eukaryota; kingdom Metazoa; phylum Chordata; class Mammalia; order Rodentia; family Dipodidae; genus Dipus; species Dipus sagitta. The sequence continues at coordinate 130,475,752 of CM070772.1, read as the reverse complement.
CTTCTCTTTTGACATGGAAGTAGATAATGAGGATACTCAAAATTCATCAAGGTGCTAAAAATAAGAAGCTGTGGAGAGCTCCACACTAAATAAGGCATCTGTATTACACTGTTCAAGTGTCCAAGGTTCAGGAAACATCGTGCAAAGCGGGGGGGGGGGGGCAGAAAGAAAAGCCAGAGAGTGGGGAAAAGCACTGTGGGATATTGTCTTCTGGACATGAAGTAAGGCCACTACCACCGTAAGTCATGCATGATATTGAGCCGTTTAACATTTTGACATAGATGAGGGAAGTGGGTATGTGCACATGCGTGTGTGCATGCACATGTGTGTGTGCGCACGCACACACACACACACACACAGAATGAGACATCAAAATAGAAGAGGGACTGCCTGGAAAGAGGAGAGAGTTCAGAAGGATTGGGTTGGGAGAGGCACACAAAAAAGGGTAACGGGAGGGGATTATGATTAAATTATAGTGTATTCTGTTATTTAAAATCTCAGTAAAATTAATCTAATTAGCTAAAACATTAGTTGGAAATCTTGATTTAAAAATTCCATATGATTTCTACCTCTTGTTACTAAGTGTGCAAACATCAGCTCAAAAGACAAATTGGATTTGCATCCTATGCCCCAAGTTCGGGTTCTACTACTTTTCTTCTAAGATTTATAAGATATTTGGCAGCTTGAAAAGATGGAAACTTACACAATCGGTCTGAGATACTTATTGTACTTTAAAACATGAACATTTTAAAGGGCTAGTGTTGGTGTGCATTTTTTTAAAGAAAATACAGTAAAGGTGGTTTTAGTTTGGAAAACTGTGATAATTTTCCCAAGTAAAATAAATTTAAGAAAAGTCATCTTAATGCCAGCTATGATGGTGGGAACCTGTTAACCCAGCACTCAAGACTGAGAGAGGAAGTTCATGAGTTCAAGGCTAATTTGGGCTATATAGGGAGTTTCAAATGAAACTTTGCTTCATTATGATGCCCCATCTCAAAACAATAGCATCAAGCCGCCAAACACACACAAGAGATAAGGTAGCTTACAAATGTAAATGTGGGAGTTTATAATAATATTGGAAAGTACTGTAATTAGTTTTCATTCAACCAAGAGCACCTTTTCCACGTTGTGTGCACACGTCTGATGCACCATCCTATGTGAGGTCAGGTCAACCATGTTGTTCCTCTGTGTACTGCAGCCTGGAGACTCAGTTGGGAGTCAGGTGGAGAGATGATGGAAGAATTTGACTGCGTCCCTCAGTTTTTCCTTTGTTTAATTTGTATCTGGCTCATTGCCCTGCTTCCTTGGCAGTGGTGATTATAGACACTTCTTTTCCCTGATGTGAGCAGAACCTGCTTCAGCATGCTGGGGTTTCATCAGTGTTCTGCACTTCTTCCTCAGAGGTCTGGCTCCCAAGCCTGCTGGACCCCTTCTCTTAGCTATTTCCTGTAGCTTCCTTCTCTGTTAACTTAGAATTCTTTCTGTTTACCTTCAAGTGCCCAGTCAGAAATCTATGCACAGCTAATAATTTCCCATATTCACTTCTTTAAGAAAACTCTTACACTTCCATCATCAGTTACTATCCCCATCCATTCCTGCCTCTTCCCACAAGGTCTCCACAGCTAACTGCTTCCTCAGAATCCTTCAGTACACTTTGACTTGCTCTTAGCATCATGCATATGTATGAACACACACCTATACCCAGGCCATGCTGACTATGTAGTCTTCAGTATTTCACTCGATGGTTTAGAGAAGTCTGGCAGCTCTCCAGGTTCTGAATTTCTTTTTTTGAAATATTTTATTTTTATATATTTATTTATTTATTTTAAAGAGAAAGAGGGAGAGAGAGAGAGAGAGAGAGAGAGAGAGAGAGAGAGAGGGAGAGAATGGGTGCACCAGGGCCTCCAGCCTCTGCAAACAAACTCCAGACGTGTGTGCCCCCTTGTGCATCTGGCTAACATGGGTCCTGGGGAATCAAACCTGGGTCCTTTGGCTTTGTAGTCAGACACCTTAACCACCAAGCCTTCTCTGCAGCCCCTGAATTTCCCAAACTCCCTCTCTAATATTCCCCTTTCTTTGGGGCCTATGGCCTGATCACATGCCTTTATACTCTTCTATGTCAACTCAGTGTGAACATTTCTTTGTGTTCCTGTCCAGGAGTAGAGTCACAAACAAGCATTGATGGGCACTCATGATTCCATATGGGGTAGAAGGAGAGTTTACATGAGCAGTTAATATAGATTTGTTTCCTGAAGTTACTTCCCACTTGTATCATCTTTGAAAATCTGTCTATTCTGAACAATTGCATTACTCCCCTAAAGTGCCTTGTCACCCTTGTCTTGGTTTCTTTCCTCTATAATGTGTCCGTATTGAAGGAGTTGTTTTCTGTTTTGTATATATACACATATGTTTTTATTTGTCTGTGTTCATAAATAAGTAATATCCATTTTAGAAAAGATACATTTTTGATATATTTTCTTAGTCTTTGAACAACCAGAGAAATGCCTAGTCTGTCTTCCTGTTTTAATGACAATTTGGCTATTTAGAGGAGTCAGTTTATGATTTTCTTTTCAGATCAATACAGGTATTTGTTCATTGTCTTTTAGTGTTTTGTCCTCTGCACAACAAATTCAGTATGCACTTAGTTTCTCTCTTCTTCTTAAAAATTTTGTTCTGTTATTCTAGAAGTTTTGCCATATTTTTAGAATTAATCTCTGAATTCGGAAATGATAGCAGGAACTATCTAATAATGTGTGGTGTCTTTCATCATTGCATTGTGTTTTTAGGTACATCTGTGTCTGAAAACTCAAGGTTTTCTCAAATAGGACTTCTTTAATATGTGTCAGTTTTCTTTTTTAATATTTGCCAATTGGATTTTTAAAAATAACTAACTTGGAGATTTAATATATGAATATTTTCAGGTTTCCCTCTATATCTCATGTAATGGAGGCACATTTTTAATTTGGTTAAGGATTTTCTTTAAAGTTTCCAAACATACCTCTTTAATAGTATGCCTCTGTGTGTGTGTGTGTGTGTGTGTGTGTGTGTGTGTGTGTGTTTGTAACTTCACTGTCATAAAGGATATGTAATTTTCTGGCAAATATTTTCTACTCTTTCATACATCAATTTTGTTTATTCAGAATTATTTCTCTTTATTACTACTTTATTTTTAAAAATAACTTGTGATCTGTGTTGTATATTGCATACATTGCACACTGCAGTGTCTAGAGTAGATAACAGTAGCAGATGAAGAACGTCTTAGCACCTGTAGGTCCCTTCCCACTGCTCCTGCTATGATTATGAATGTTATCTGTAGTGAGATGTGCTATAAGGGTAAATGGGCCATCTTCTCTTAAAGTACATGAGCTCAGACCCCTGTTGTGGCCTAAAGTTGTCTGGGAACCGCTCTGGTTCTCTTTTGGCTCTGATACCCATGCATGAACTGTAGCCTGCCCCTGCTGGCTGAATCTGTCAATAATGTACTTAATGACCCAGGGGGATCTCTTGCAGAAATTCTTACTCAGTCCTTCAGATGCCATCTTGTTTGTCTGGATCAACTCAATTTCATCTGTGTTCAGCCTGATCCACTTGTTTTCTGTCCTATAGACAATTTCTGATGGTTTTTATCTTCTAGAGAAAAGTTTCTTGGATTTTGAATGTTTCGATCAAATTATTATTATTTTTTATTTTGTTATCTTTATGGAAATTTTGGGATAATAAGGTAACAACTTTTTAGTCATATTGCTTGCCACTTAAAATGAAAAGCTTTGATTAGTTTTATGTTTGTTCCTTTTTGTAGGCAAAGCCTCTTTCTATTGCTCAGAATGGTCTTAGGTTCATGATCCTCCTGAGTGAGTCTCCCTAGTGCCCCATATTTGATCAGTTTTAACCAATGCCTACTATCTGGGACAAATTTTACCTCACACATGAGTCTGTCTGATAAAGCATCCTATATATCAGATAAACAACCTTTGTGAATCTGGATTCTTTCCTAGTACTTACCATGCGTTAATGTGGTGGTTTGATTCAGGTGTCCCCCACAAACTTAGGTGTTCTGAATGCTAGGTTCCCAGCTGAAGGAGATTTGGGAATTAATGCCTCCTGGAGGCAATGTACTGTTGGGATTGGGTGTTATAGGCTGTTTTCCCTTGCCAGTCTTTGTCACACTCTCCTGTTGCTATTGTTCACCTTATGTTGGCCATGGGGTGATATCTATCCTCTGCCAAAGCCATTGCTTACCCCTGCCATCATGCAGCTTCCCCTCGAGTCTGTAAGCCAAAATAAACCCCCCTTTTCCCCAAAGTTGCTCTTGGTCAGGTGATTTCTGCCAGCAATGCGAACCTGACTGCAGCAGGTAACAAAACCTTTATTACTGACACTTCAGCATTACTTGGGATTAGGTCAAAAGTTTATTCAACCTGTAGTTGCAGTCTTGTATAGTTACTAAACACCATAAGGTAGAAGGATCAGGAGTGTGAGTCAGAGTGGCTCATACCCATGTTGCTCATGGCCTCTGAAGTTCAGTTCTATGCAGAGCTCTCAGTGTAGTATGCAAAAATCATGCCTCATCAGTCATTAGCTATTCTTAAAAATCCAGCCTGCCAAATGGCACCCAGGACTCAGAACCCACTCTTTTTTGTTGACAGCTTCGATATTTACAGACAATAAACCATGATAATTCCCTCCCTCACTTTTCTCTTCACAAATTTACACTCCATCAGTCTCTCTTTTATTTTCATATCATCATCTTTTCCTCCTATTATGAGGGCCTTGTGAAGATAGTGCTAGGTACTTTGAAGTCATGGATATCAAGGCCAATTTCTGTCTGGTCTATTGCATTGTAAGCAGTCCTATCCTTCCTTCAGCTCTTACATTCTTTCTGCTACCTCTTTCGCAATGGGCTCAGAGCGTTGGAAGGTGTGAGATCTCGATTAATCCCTTTTTTCTATAAGATTTGAAGATATTCTACTAATTGCAACTGCTACCAGGGAGTATTTTATAATCCAATCAGTTACTGGATCTGCAAACTCTATCTACATGACTTTCTCTCCATTCTACAGCATCAGACAGTCTAACCTAGCTGTTTGGACTGCTCCCTTAGACACCGAATGTGCCTTATGTACAATAATTTATATTGCAGCCCACTTTTCTTGGAGGTAATATTATTCTTCCATGCTATGTACTCAAACTTTGCCCTGCTAGGTCCCAGATTGTTTTATTAGTCTATCACTAAGGTTCAAGCAAATCCCCTAACTGGAGCAACTTTGTGGCAATGCTTAGGGGGTTGCTTCAATGTAAAGATCTACTTGATGTTCTAGAATGTTTATCTATTGATATTAGAGTCACCAAAGTATATCTCTTTCCTTAAATATACAATAAGAATTTATTACTTTTTAAAGAAAACTAGAGGAAAAAAACTTCCTTTGAACTGTTAATGTCAAGGACTAAATATTTAACTGGAATGGAATGGAGGGACACTAAAAGATGGTGTAATAGTTGGAGGGCAAAGATTGGTAGATTGAGAACCAGGGATCCTGTCCGTTACTTTCCCAGTCCATTTTCTTACAACTAGACCAATTAAGATCATACCTCATAAGCAAGAGATAGGAACTAAATTTGTTCTGAACAATTATATTTGCTATCTATATTTAAGTAAAAGAAATGTTTAAATATTTAAATTCTTGACTTTGATACATTGATTAATAATGTAGAGTCTATTGACATTTCTGAAGGTCTCTTCCACCAAAAATCGCAGTTTGTGCTGAATAATTGATATTTAGTGCTTTTTATCTCACCACCTTGGTGTCACTCAGGTGTTGAACTATAGTTCATACAGTAGAAATAATACAGACTTTATCAACATTCTCATTGAAATCTAGCTACACTGATGAATCCTAAGTTTTCATCTGTTCAGCAGCTAAAGTCTCCAGGCTCAGGTCATGACTTACATCCCCTTTGGATGTCTTAAATCCAGCGTGTCTAACAAAGAGCTTCTGATCTTTATTTCATAGTCTATCCCTATTGTTTTCTCTAAATTCAGTGACATTTTCCCCTACTATAGTAGGCTGAAATATATTATTGACTTTTTTCACTTCCACATTGATCCCAGTCCTGCCCTTCAAAGCTTCAAACCTGTCCTTAGTGGTTATGTTGAGATTAAAACTACTTCTCATTATTTCCACTTTGACTATGTTTATCCAAACCAATGTTCATACTTTCTTGAGTTATTGTATAATGTATTAGCTGAATATGCCACTTTTATATTGCTACTCTAACAAACTATGATGAGCTCAGTGGCCTAAACAGTGCCTTTTAATGCTGTTTGTTGGGTCATAAGCCCAACTGTTCAGCTGGTTCTCTGCTTCAGGACTCACATAGGACAATGGTCATCAGGGCTATAGTACTTTCTGAAGTATTTGAAGTTAAATTTGTTTGGAAGTTCATTCTTGGTATTGGAAGAATTCAATTCTGTTCAGTGAGGGTCTTGTTTTCCCAGCTATTGTGTACAGCTAATTCTCTCTGTAAGAAGCCTCTAACATCCCTTGGCTTGTGGACCTCTCCCACATGTGCAAGGTCAGCTACAAAAGGTCAAATCCTTCTCACGCTCCAAATCTCTCTGACCTGTTTGTCTGTCCATGTCTATTACTATTATGCTTTATTTTTAAAAGTGTAAGTGTGTGTGTGTGTGTGTGTGTGTGTGTGTGCGCGCGCGCGTGCGTGCGTTTTGGGTGTTGTTTGTATGGTGTATGTTATGTGCACACCTCACGTACATCTGTGCGGAGGCATGCCAGATGTCCTCCTCTATCATTCTTCCACCTTATTTTCTTGAGCCAGTCTCTTGCCAAACTTGAAGCTTGCTGAATTTCAGTCACTGTGGCTGATGAGGGAGCTCCAAAGATTCTCTTATCTCCTTTCTCCTCACTGCCAGGCTTACAGGCATGAATGGCTGTGCTAGGCTTCTTATCTGAGTTCATGGGCTCAAAAGCAGTTCCTCATTTTCTCATAGCGAGGGTTTTCACCCACCAAGCCATTTTCCCAGCTTTTTTATACTCTGAAGAGTACATGGTTGTTAATAGTCTCAGAGCTCCCAATGGATGGAGCCATCTCTCCCCTTTACCACCTGGCTAAAACTCAACAGGGGATCTGGGAAACCTGCCTTTTCCCAGGGCAGTAGTTCACACCTTCCCAAGCCCCTCCCTTTCACTGGGCAAGTCACTAGGCCCAAAAGGAATGGGCAGAAAAAGCACAGATGGTATTCTCTCTTTCTGACCCTCTTTCCTGAAGTAAGGTATGCATTTCTCTGTATCTCCAGCTGTATCTTTCTCTCTGCATCTCTGCTTTAGCTTTCCATCTGCTTTCCTTCCCACACATGTACCTTTCTCTCTCACTCCCCTCCTCCATGCTTCCAGACTCACACTTGGCTCCCATCCCCCACCTGTTAATCTATCACTCAATGCTTCTGGCATGGGAGCACTGCACTGCAGTCTCAGGATTTCCCTGGTTCCTTGCCCTTCCTTCTTTTCCTAAAACTCTTGCTCTGAGTCCCTAATAACTTCCTATTCCTAAAAAGTATAGCTTCAGTCCTTTGTTATCTTATGAAAATACTTTTATTTATTTATTTGCAAGTAGAGAGAAAAGAGACAGAGAGAATGGGTGTGCCAGAGCTTCCAGACCATGTGCCATTTTGTGTATCTGGATCTACATGGGTGCTGGGGAATTCAACCTCAGTCTGTTAGGCTTTGGAGGTAAGCGCCTTAACTGCTGAGCCATCTCTCTAGCCATAATTTTTTAAAGATATTATTTATTTATTTTCAAGCAGAGAGAGATAGAGAGAAGAGAGAGAGAGAGAGAGAGAGAGAGAGAGAGAGAGATAATGGGCATGTCAGGGCCTCCAGCTGCTGCAAACAAACTCCAGCTGCATATGCCACTTTGTGCATTTGGCTTTATATGGATACTGGGTTGTTAGGCTTTGCAAGCAAATGCCTTGGTCACTGTGCCATTTTTCCAGCCCCAGTCCTCTAATTTTTGAATCTCTTAACACATATTATTGAGTTGACCTTGATAATTCAAGATAATCTCCTTATTCTAAAGACATTTGGTTAGTGTATAATTATATCTATGAAGTCTCTTCACAGTGGTCCGTAGATAAGGGTTTGATCAAATAAGCATGGGTTTAGATCCTTGGTGGAGCATCTTTGAATTCTGCTTGCTATCTTGGTGTTTCCAGATTTTACCAGTGCTTGTCATTCTCCTCCTGGAAGTATTTTCTAAACACAGCAGTCATATTTATCCTTCAACATTATTCAGTCCTCGGAGCACTCCAATCACTTCTTACAGCTTGTGGAGTGAAAACCAGTGCAGTGTGAACCAGCCCATGGAGCCTTCCATGACCGCGGAAGTGTTACATTGTTCATGCTTTGCTCTTCGTTCAGCCATTGTGCCCACCCTACTCTCCACGCAGGCCGTGTGCTCGAGCTCTGCATGAAATATGCTTCCCCATGCATATGCTAGGCTCACTTACTCACCTTATTTAGGTTTTTGGTGTTTTATCACCAGGACTTTTTCCTAACCACTTCATCTCAGCATATATCCACACTTCTCTCTCACTAAGGCCTACCTCATTCATTTTTACCCTAATGCATTATCACTGAGTTATTTTTCCCACTGCCATATGATTAAATTTGTTTTGCATCTTCCTCTTCCCTGCTATATTTAGTTCCCTGTGAACTAAAGCACTTTCTTCTCTGTTACAAGATCTCACAATGCTGTCTGTTACATAGTAGATTCTCTAAAAATATTTGTTGAAAAATAAATTTTATTTAATTTGCTTTCCTTTCTTTCCCCATTGTTTTCTCTCTTTTTTCTATTTAACACACACACAAATGCAGAAAAACCACAATGAAGCAATCACTATGCCCTTATCAAGTAGATCTAACAGATGTTGATGTTTTGCTGTTTCAATTGAAGTGTGGTTTTATATAAAATCAACAGAACATAATGCTTGGAGTTAATGCACCTTGATTTACCTCCACAGAGAAAACAACTTCTGCTAAGCTAGAGGTAGTGGCTTAGCATGGCAGTTTTGTACAGACAGTGTGGTATTGGCAGAGAGATGGACAGATAGCTAGAAAAGGGCTGAATATCCTGAAATAGACCCACAAATATGATCAATTACTTTTTTGGTAAGGATAAGTGACTTACTGGACTCAGGACAGGGTTACGAACATATGGTGCTAGGGCAAGTAATCATTCATAGTTAAAAAAAAAAATACTGACCCTTGGCCAAAACTGTGTTCTTTACTTAAAATAGTCTCAAAATGGATCATGTAAGTTTTTGTATGGAGTTTTTCCTCCAGGTATGACACGATGTCATCTTGAAATAGAGAATGCTTTGGTCTGGTAGCCACAGCAACTTGGTTGCTGAATGACACAGTGATAACCAGATCTATGGTTGTGGCAATGGAGCTATTGTCTCTCCCTAGTTCATGGAAGAGGGGAGGGCCACAAGTCTCTCACCCGGGGTTCAGTTATTGTTCCCTCCTGCACTGCTCTCAGCTGAAAGTGATCTTGGAAGATTATGGAAGGTTGGCTGGAAGGGTGACTCCATGATGCAACTTCTAGGATGAGGTGGGACTTTGAGTGATGCAGCTGCCTTCGAGTCACCTGTGCTCTTATAAGTCACCCCTCACTCATGCTTTGCAAGTAAAGCTGATAAACTCATTGGCTCAACCAAAACTGAATTTTAGTACAGCTGTTCCTGTATTTGTTACCAGAGCCCTCGCTGGGTGGAATAGATTTGTATACCCACCTACCCAGGGAAAATTTTTCATACAACTTGCATACACGTATAATGTAAGACATGGAGCTTTTAGAAACATACAGGAGAAAGTTTACCCAATTAAAGATTAGGCAAACAATTCTTAGATTTGATATGGAAAGTATGACCTATAAAGAAAAGAATAAGACCTCACCAAAATTAAAAACTTTTACTTTGGGGAAGAATGTGAAGAGGATGAAAAGACAAGGAATACACTGAGAGAAAATATGTGATCCAATGAGCATATCTGAAAGATAAAGTCTAGAATAAAAAGTGAATTAAGAAGCCAATTTCAAAGGTTGTAACAATAGTCACATATGTGGTTACATTTGTACAACATTTTTTTAAAAAAATCTATTTTTATTTATTTATTTATTTATTGAGAGAGAGAGGGCAAGGGGAATGGGCATGCCAGGACCTCTACCCACTAAAACTCCAAACACATGCACCACCATGTGCATCTGGATTACATGGGCTCTGGAGAGTTGAACCTTGGCCCTCGGGCTTTTCAGGCAAGTGCTCTAACTGCTAGAGCCGTCTCTCCAGCCCTTGTATAACATTATAAAACATGCCAACTGTTAGAAATGCTGAAGAATTAGATGTTATAGAGGTACATAATGAAGGGAGGCATGTCGGAGACAGTGGGGGTGATGGGTGTGGTTCTAAAGGGCAAAATGAGCAATCCTTGTGACTATGAACCTGTTCAACACTGTTGTAGACATGTGATGGGTTGCATCAAACTACACACATTCTACACACATACAAGGGAAAACCAGATATATAGGGAAGAGCTATGGCCTTTATCAATGTTTATTTTCAGTTACTATGAATGAAAAGTCTTTAAAAATCTTATCTGGCCTTTAAGTGATTATGCTATATGTTTTTAAAATCTATATATATTCTTTTTCCCTTCCTCCCATTCTTTCTCCCCCTTCTCTCCACTCACCTCCCACACATTTGTGTACATGAGTGTGTGCGTGTGGTGACACATGTGTCGTGGTGTGCATGTGGAGGTCAGAGGGCAACTTTCAGGATGGTCCTCACCTGTCCTTATTTGAGGCAGGGTTTCTTGCCCTGGATTTTCAATAGCTAATCTTTGTTTAACTTGACATGAGCTTCTAGGAGATTCTCCTGTCTCCATCCCCCATCTCACCATTAGCATCAGCTGGCTGGGATTATAAAAGCCCACCATAGCTTCCAGATTTTTATATGGGGTCTGGGGGTTGAATTTGAGTACTCTGGCTTGAGCATTGAATGCTTTATCCACTGAGCCCATCTCCACAGTCCCTACAGGTGCCCCTTTTAAACACTAAGTCACCATATTGACATGCATAGGACCAGTTTAATCCTTCATTTTTGACTGCTATAGTAGAATGCATAAGAAGTAAGTCAGCCCTTTGATTTCAGGCTCCATTTGTTTGTAAGCATTTATTTCCAAATAAGACTAAACCCTAGGAAACTGCCTTTGCTGCTGGAACCTAATGCCCTAGGAGCATGCCCAGGGGCACACTGGAATCAGAAAAGCAAACTTACCTCTTCTTACAAAGTCTCTTGTGTGCCCCCTAGTGAGGAAGCTTAATGTGCCAGGTGACAGAAAAAGTACTCTGGTCCTTTTTCGGGGAGCAGCCAAAAAGAGTGTATTTTGATTCAGGAGGCAATAGTAACCACCTCATTAGATAACCTGATATACTAGCACTATGTCAGGATTTTTTTTCTTGCTGACATTAATGTTATATTTATGATGTAACATGATCTTTTAAAGAATGTACCTTTGTATTGTTTCTTTTGTCAATTTATCATGTTTAGTTCTATTTACTGTACCATTTTAATATAATGCAATAGTTTGCAAAACAAGGCTTCCCAAATTTTTCTTCATATAAAAATTTGGATATCAATCATCTATCCACCCATCAATCTGTCTACGAATCATCTAGCTACCTCTATCATAGAACACAGTAGCACCTGACACAGCATTTGCACATTTTTCTTATCGTTATTACATAGTATTAATCTTGCCATATGAAAGGGGCACTTCATTTACTCATTTTTATTGCATACTTTTCAGAAATATTTGTTTTTGTAAAAGTGTGGCATAGTATTGTCTATGTCTTACAGATTATTTATTTGCTCTTAGTGTCAATAGTAGCTATGTTTCTAATAAGCTGTCTTGTAGATTATGCTAGAATAGAGATGGCATTGATTTTCTGGTCATTGATCTGGAGACAATATGTAGACAAATAGATGTAGCTGCTTTGGTCTACAATAGAGCCCAGTTTGGTTCATGGGCTTTAGTTTAAAGATCCTTGATATAGATAAGTTATTATTTTTGTTCCTAAAGTTATACCTTAAGCATCTTCTCTTAGCATATTTCATGAGTTAGAATTTCAAGTGTAGTGTTACACAGTGGGGCCAAATATTGGAAATTATTATCTTCTTCCAGAATTTATTAGAATTCATTGCATAGCTTGATATTAAATATGATATCATCTTGGAGCTATGAAAGTTTCTCTTGATTAAATTTTTCCTAAAGCTTTTATAAGAACTGTTGATATTGAAAATGGCCTTGCATATGAAGAGATAACCATCATTTTTGTCCTTCACTCTTAGTACTGATCAGCTTGCTAATTCTGAAAATTTCAAGATACATTGATACGCTGTTGGATTTGACTTGATACAATTTCGTTATGTTTGTACTAATTCTCATAGCTGAGTTGAATTTTTTACTCTCATTGACTGGTTGGGAATATAGCTATAACAAATGTTACAATGGAAACCAGAGGATTTTATTTTTATCCCTGTAAAATGTTTGTTAAGATATAGAGATTTGGGGCTTTGTGGATTTAATATATTTGTCCTGTGCAACTAATTGGGGAATGCTTTTCTACTTTGATAGTTGATTAAAAGTTAGTTAATGATTACTGACTTATTCAGAATTATTTTTGAGACATTTTAGTGATTAAAATAGTTTTTAGAAATTTTATATTGGATATATTTCAAATGTATTGGTACAACATTGCTTATAGTATATATGTAACTTATCTATACTTATGGCCTTTTCAATTCTGAATTATGCTAGTTTTTGGCTTCTCTCTCTCTCTCTCTCTCTCTCTCTCTCTTTCTTTCTTTCTATCTTTTCAAGCAGGAAGAGAGAGAGAGAGAAAGAAAGAGAGAGAAAGAGAGAGAGAGAGAGAATGGGCACACCAGGGTCTCTAGCTGCTTCAAACAAACTCTAGACACATGTGCTACTTTGTGTATCCAGTTTTATGTGGGTACTGGGGAATCAAACCCAGGTCATTAGGCTTTACAGGCAAGCACCTTAACTGCTGAGCCACCTCTTCAGACCCCTCTTTTTTCCTAATAATTTTTATTAGAGATTTATAAGTATATTCATCTTTTTAAGGAAGTAGACTGATTTTGTTTATCACCATTTTTTTCTTTAAAAAAATGGATGCTTTAGGTTTATTCTTTTTCCACTACCTTATGTTGATTTGTTTTCTTACTCTTTTTATGTCTACTTGGGTTGAACATTCCATTCATTTATTTTTTAACCTTAAAAATTTTTATTATGGTTGCAAAGTTTTCTGAAGTTCCAGTTTAGTTGTGACTTATAAGCTTTAATAATTGTTATTAGTTTGTTACAAACATTTCACAATATCTTATACTGAAGGAGTGCTGTTGCAGTCAGGTTCACATTGCTGGTAGAAATTACACAACCAAGACCAGCTTGTGGGGAAAAAAAAAGAGGTTTATTTTGGCATACAGGCTCAAGGTGGAAGCTCCATGATGGCAGGGAAAAACGATGGCATGAGCAGAGGGTGAAAACTACCCTCTGGCCAACATCAGGTGGACAATAGGAACAGGAGAGTATGCCAAACACTGGCAGAGGGAAACTGGCTATAACACCCGTAAGCCCACCCCCCAAAATATACTGCCTCCAAGAGGAGTTAATTACCAAATCTCCATCAGCTGGGAACCCAGCATACATAACACCTCAGTTTATGGGGGACACCTGAATTAAACCACCACAAGTGTATTTTAAGTCCTATTGAATATGGCTATTTGGAGACTTTTCAAATGTGAATATTTAACTTTACTGCCTTATTATTTAGTCAGATTTTCATTGTATCAATTTCGGAGTTGTGTTTACAATTTCTAAGTAGGTTGCAAAGCACCTTTCTATGTGTCATATATTTCTGGGAATTTTAAGGTAGCATAGACTGAGAGATCTTGATTTAGTGGTGGAGAGTTGTAGTGATTCGGGCAGGTGTAGTAGGCTTGCCAAGAAAACAGGCCTGAACACATTCTTCCACAGTCTTTTTGCTTTCTCACTTGCTATTAAATTTTATGTTGCAGATTTTTTGTAATATACCATCTTGCATTTTAACATTCTATAAACTTTGGCATCAGGTGTGTATTTTACTTAAGGACAATTTACAAATCAAAATAGAAACTTGTAATAAACTCTCTTTACAGTTGTGGTTATAAGAAGCATCAAATTCCCTTAGGCTTGATTGATAAAACGTGGTATTTCTCCTATTCCTATGATGATGTTCAGCCAACTTTATGACGGAGGGAAACAGCTGGCAAAGTGGGTTCATAGAAAGGTGAAGGTAATGCAGCCATAAAAAACAAGAGGATAATGATTTTAAAAGGGATAATAGTTGTAATAACACCATTAACCTTTTGCTTCAAATTATTGAAACTGTGGTCTTTTTTAGAGTCCTAATCAAAGGTTTGTAGCAATATGGGACAAAGGAGAGTAATGTAAAGCTATAATTTTTCCCTTCAAATTCTTTTCCCCAAGCCCTTCAGGAAACAAGGCCACTGCATGGTTTGGAATCATTTTGAAAGACGGTTAAAGTAAATTTCAAATAAACAGATTGACCTCTGTAATGGAAATGACATTGAAGAATACGCATCTGCATAATAGGTCGGGACTCCCATGGTTTTCAGAGCAGATACTAATGCTGAGAGAAAAGTCTTGTTTAACTTGAAAGCACATCACCATGTTTCCTGTTCTGAATTTGTAACTACATGTGTGTGTTGGTATACTCCTCCTGCAACGGCTCAATGCAGTGGCAACTGGAATCAGTTTCCTTTTTGATCTCCTGATTTTAGCACAGATGGTGGATGTATGCATGCAGGAAAGAGGAATGAACTGTAGAGAAACAGGCTCAGTGAAAACCAGATACCGTCAATACAGTGTCAATATAGGGGAAAGCTTAGAGAACCTATGATAAAACTTTTGTTGACAAACAGGAGAATCACTGAGTTTTCAACTGGTTTCGATGAACAACAGTGTTCTTAGACTACAATGATGTGAACCTCCTAAAATTTTTGCACAATTTTGTAAGTAGTTATATTAGACATTTTACATTTTTGCATGTATATATGTATGTAGTGTGCACACATGTGTGTGCATGTTCACTTGTGTAGACCAGAGGTTTGATGTCAGGGATCTTTCCCAGACTTTCTCCACCTTAGTTTTTGGAGGCAATTCTCTCGCTGAACCTAGAGTTTACTGACTCAGCTATACTTACAAGCCAGAGGGCTCCTGGATTTGGTCTCTGCCTCCTTAGTGCTTGGGTTACAGGCATATATCACTATGTCTGGCATTTATTTAGTTGGGTACAGGTGGCTGGTGAATTTTGCCTGTCATGCTTGTATAGTAAGCACTTAGCCCACTGATCCACAGACTCAGGCTTTGGAGTGCTTTTCTGAGAATGATTATGGTACTTAGCAACTTCTCAAAGATTCTGTGATATCCTTACTCTAAATAGTTGAAAATAGGCAATCTATTTTTTTTTAATGTTTACCTTGTTACCTGGTAACAGATCCACTTTCTGTTTAATGTTTTTAAATTTAAAAGTTTTATTTTATATGAATTAAAACAGGGTATCCTCTCTTATTTCCTCTCTCCAGATCCTGTTACCCTGGGGAACCACCTCAGTGAAGTTATGGTATTTATTGTGGGGTATAAAGGCTTCAGTTAGTCCCTAGGGTAGTGGGGAACTGTGTCTCAGGGTATTCCTACCTACTACGTGGCTCTCACAATATCTCAGTCCCCTCTTTCACAATGTTCTCTGAGCTATGGCAGGCCTGTTGGCAGTCTGATTTAGTGTTGGGTTCTCTGTAACCTCCGAATTTCTGATTTGATATGTTTGGATTTGTCACTGTCTCTATTGCCCTGAAACTTGTTATCAGGCTATCAGGAAGAGCAGTATTCATGTTGCCACTTCGTCTATAATTTCTCCTGGATGCTGGCAGATGTGGATCTTGGTTCTCCTCTGTTTTCTCTGAAATCTGTAAAATAAAGCAGATTTTCCAAACAAGGGTAAGAACAGCTTGGTTAAAGAGGGTGTGCAAAGTTATTTTGAGAGATTTTTGTTTTGGGTTGCACAAGCCCACTTTTCTTCTCCAGAGAGCAGTGGTGCCTTCCTTCTGATGTCTGTGTGTTTCCTGACCATGGGATTCTGATTTGGTTTCCATTACCAGATATGAGCTATCTTCCACTGAGTGGGGCTCATGTCCAATCAGAGAGCAGTTGGTTACCTGCAGAGGCTGTGTACCAGTATTGCATTAAGCGTGTGCTTCTTCTCAGGCTGGTTGACTTCATTTTCTTCCATGTCCCCTGCTTATTTGTGCTATTGGTGAGCATTTTCCTCTAGCAGCTCCCAGAGGGTTTTCTAGTACTATGAGGGATAACCAGGTGTGATCTAGTTTCCTTTTAGTTCCAGCATGATATTCTGATGTCATGTGACCAGAGCCTGTGGTGTCTTCAGCAACAGGGTCTTACCTTTTAGCTCTGGAAAGTAATCAAGTATTTTGGAAATGGCCTACACCATTTTGGGGACCTCATGGGTCTGCTTGGCCAACAGCTCACTGTGGGAGATAACCCACTTCTGCTTATTTTCTTTGTAACTAAAATTTTAAGATTAAATACCCCTCAACACTTAGTTCTTTTAAAATCTTTTACAACTTTTCAGGAAACTTGAATTCATATTGAATTTACTCTTTAAGGCAAGCATTGGGACACATCATTCAGCAAGTAATAGAACATTTGTAAGATCAGAAAGATGCAGAGAGATGAGCTCTGGGCAATTTGATCCAGTCTGAAGAATCTGTGCAAAGGTTCCAGTATATATTCAGATCCATTAACTGCGTGTGTGTGCATGTGTGTGTGTGTGAGAGAGAGAGAGACAGAGACAGAGAGAGAGACAGAGAGAGAGATAGAGAGAGAGAGAAACATGAGCCAGAATTAGTTGACCTGTTAATAATTTTTTAATTTTTGTTTTTTAATGCTAATCTGTCTTTAAAATGATATTCCTTATATCTGTGACTCCAATATTACTTTGTTTTCACCTTACCTCTCCCTCTTGCTCTTGTCCTGTCTTTTTCTTTTTCTTAGTTTCATTGCAATGATCTGATTTTAGGTCATATTCTTAAAAGCTTTAGGTTCTCCTTATCCTTTTTAAGGGGCTTCAATGAGAACCAAAGGAAGGGGAAAGAGCTCTTCCTCAGACACCTCCTCACTCCAAGATTTGGGGCATACGATTCCTGCATCTGTTGATCTCAGAGTAAGAATTCTCAGTTTTGTCTCTGCCCATGTTTTTGCCTGGTTTCACCACATCTGGCTTTGGTAACTCTTGCTTCACTTTCCATCGTGAACTTCTTTAATAGTCAGTGTGTGATGAGTTGGCTAAGTTTTGTCTGCACAAAAGACTCATGAAGTCAAGGCTGAGCCCTCAACTGGTGATGCTCTATTGGGAGAGTTTTGAAACTTTGGGACTGTGGCCTAGCTGAACAAAGGCAGTTCACTGGGTGGGACTTTGGGGGCTATATCTTTTCCTGGGCATCTCTCTGTTATTTCTGTTATTCTCTCCTTTCTGGTCACCCTGACATGATCTGCTTTGTTTCCCTGTTCCCCTGCTACCATTATGGACTGGAACCTCTGCAACAATGAGCCAAAATAAATTTTATTCCCTTAATTTGTTTTTCCTCAGCTATTTTGTCACAGTGATGATGAGTCTGACTGATACAGCTTCCTGCTTAAAAATATCTTTGAGTGGTTTCACAGTGTTTACATGCTTCATGAAATCCAGCCTCATCTAGATGCTACACATCTCTCAGGGTTATCCTCCTGCCTACCTCCCCTCCAGTCCATGCCCACACCACTCCTAGGATTTCTGAATCTACCTTGCAATACTACATGCCCAACCTTGGTCATATGCTGCTCCTAGTTTGGCCGTTACCTGTGTGTACTTGGTGACCACCAGCATCTCTTTGGGGCCTATTCATTTCTCCTTGAATTGTCTTTGGTATACTCCTTGTCCAGTTACTCCCAGTAAGGTAGCATCTGGCTCCTTGGTACCACTATGGTTCTCATACTTATGTCTGGTTGAGCTCTTAACATACTGAATTCATTTATTTTTGCAAATGAACTCCTGATACATGTACTATTTAGTGTATCTGGTTTATGTGGGTATTGGGGAATCGAACCTGGGTCATTAGGCTTTAAGCAACTTAGCCACTGAACCATCTCTCTAGTCCCACAGTTAATGCTTTAGTTTAGATTTCAGATTCTTGGAATCAATGTTATATTTAGCCTTTTTGGTTGCTGTGAGAAATTCCTTAGCAGAGAAGATTCAATACTAGAAGATAGAATGACTAGTAGATAATATTTTATTGTGATGCCTTCTTTTTGGCTATTATGTTTTTGAGAGAGGATCTCATGTGTAGCCTAGCTTTTTCTTGAATTCACAATTCTCCTGCCCCTGCATCCCTAGTGCTGAGATTAATGGTGTGCATTGCCATGTCTAATTCTTTGTTGCTTTTATCAAATAGAAACAAAATATTTTAAAGATCCAAGAAAGACTGCCAAGAGAACAAGTCAGTTCTATAATCTGTATACTTTGGTTAAGAATAATAATATGTAGGGAACTAAATAATATGTTGCCATTGCTAAAAGAGCTAAGTTCTGATTTTAAGTCTGCCCTTTATTGTTAGGTAAACTTGGTAGAAATCAACTGATTTGCTTAAAACATTTTTTTTATTTTGTAATTAAGAATTCTAGCAAGACTGGATTATTTTGTGATAGAAGTACAGAGTTGCTGGTATGCTGCTGGCATGTAGAAACACTGCCTTAATTTGAAAGTCAATGCTGCATGAGACCAGGACATAAAAGAAGGCATCTTTGTCCCCACATGACTAATGAACTATAGAGCTCTTTGTCGTGGAGGGTGGAGGACACAGCTTGTTTCAGATCCTTCTCAGGCAGCTGTTACCAACAGGTCAGTGTTAGCTCCAGAGACAAAACCTACCAGCCTTTTGATGCCAGAGTCTGGGATTGCTGAAAGGAATAGTAAGGAAGAAAGCCACTAATGCCCGAAAATCTACAAGCAGAGGCACATGTCACTGTCTGTATTTCTCATTACCTGGACTCATGATTCTTCACAATAAAGAGGGAGTTTCCTGGCCTGTTCTTTAGAGCTGGCTATGGAATATGAACTTTGGCAGTAGGATGTTATGTGTGGTCATTTCTGGAATTGTTCTGAGAAGGCAGTTGCTACAAGGGGAGTGGTGAATCAAGGGTTTTAAGAAATTATGATCTTTTGGTATATGGTCATTGCCACCTGCTAAAAGTTTGGTATTTATTGTCAATTGTGTAATTAAGCCCTGTCCCTACTTTCCTAGGAATCCTGGGCATAGAGCAGAGAAGGCATAGAGCATAGGGACTGTGGTGCTTTGATTCAGGTGTCCCCCATAAACTTAGGTGTTCTGAATGCTAGGTTCCCAAATGATGGAGATTTGGGAATTAACACCTCCTGCATACAGCGTATTGTTGGGGGCAGGCTTATGAGTATTATAGCCAGCTTCCTCTTGCCAGTGTTTGGCACTCCCTCCTCTTGTTGTCCACCTGATGTTGATGAGGAGGTCATGTCCACCCTCTGATCATGCCATTGTTTCCCCTGCCATCATGGAGATTCTCCTCGAGTCTGTAAGCCAAAAATAAACCCTTTCCCCGACAAGCTGCTCTTGGTCAGGTCATTTCTGTCAGTGATGCTAACCTGAATACAACAGTAAAGTTGGTACTGAGGAGTGGTGTCATTTGCTGCTAGATACCTGACTGTGGCTTTGGCCTTTTGGAGCTGATTTTCAAGAGGAATGTTGAAGCTTTTGAAATCTTGTCCTAAGAGATGCCTTGCAGTGCTATAAGTACAGATTGATGGACTATTCTGGTTAGAGCTGAAAGTCCTGAATACAGTAAAATCTATGGACTGTAAGGTTTGGCCTGTGAAGGTGAGAAAGAGCATTGCATAGACTGGGCTAGAAGCAGTTTGTGTGAGAGGCTTGCTGTTATGCCCATGTCCTGAGAACTTGTATAGGGTTGCTTTGTGCAGAAACATACTGATGTGAGAAAGGGATATGGCACATAAAAAATGAAATCTTTTAGCCCAAAGTGCTGCCTATTCAGCTGAAATTGTATGAGAGATTACAAACATTGAGATTGGGCCAGCTAACCTCCACTGGGACAACAAAAGAATGCAGTCTTTTGAAGGGGCCTGAATGCTGAAGGAGTGTCCTGTACCTCAAAGTCTGCCTTATTCCCCCCTGGATTAACAAATTGGCACCCATCTTGGTATTATGGAGTATAAGAAAGGCAGGAAAGAGAGGGTCACTTAATTTGCAACATGGTCTTGTGTTTTGGAAATGGTCATGGGAAGTGTGTGGCAGGTTTGCTGGATTGTCTCCATGGAGACCTGATGGAGCCATGAGGATGAACAGTAGGTTGTGGTAGAGACCCTGTGGAGATGCTTTGACCATGAGATGGCTACTAAGGAAAGTTGTTGGCCCCAGATGAAGTTTTCCAGGACTGTGAGTAGCCTAGCTGGAGGGTCAGAATTGGAATTCCAGACACTTGTCAGTGGTTAGAATTATCAGACTTGGAGACTTGTCACTGACTACAGTTGATGGACTTGGAGGTACAGAGTTTGATGTTTGCCCTGTTTAAATCTAGTGTTGGTTGAATATTTTTTTTGCTATGCCCAACGTCATCTTTTGCAGTGTGAAAGTTTATTCTGTATCATTATGGATTTGGGGGTATTATGTCTTAGTTAAAAGACCTTGGATTATGGGGATGTTTGAACATCATTAGGATTGATAAAAACTATGGGGACTTTTAAAGTTGGACTGAATGTATTGTATTTTATAGCATGTATGGATATGTGTTTATGGGGGCCAGGGTCAGATTGTGGTGGTTTGACTCAGCTGGCCCCTATAAACTTAGGTGTACTGGATGCTAGGTTCCCAGCTGGTGGAGATTTTGGAATTAATGCCTCCTGGAGGCAGTGTATTATTGGGGGAGAGCTTATGGGTACTATATCCAGTGTCCCCTTGCCAGTGTTTGGCACACTCTCCTATTGCTATTGTCTACCTTATGTTGGCCAGGGGGTGATGTCCACTCTTTGCTCATACCATCATTTCCCCCTGCCATCATGGAGCTTCCCCTGCAGACTGTAAGCCAGAATAACCCCCCTTTTCCCCACATGCTGCTCTTGGTCAGGTGATTTTTGTCAGCAATGTGAAACTGACTGCAACAGGGAGCTTATATAGAATCCCTAACATAGAAATTAGAGAACATATAATCTTCAGCATGGAGAAAGGGGAGCATCAAGGCAAAACACATTCACTTTAGGGATGAAAAGACACTTTTAAGACTTGTGCATCATGGTCAGCTTGGTGGAACTTCAGGTGGTTATCCATCAGTAGCTTCCATACATGAGTGACTGTAAGTACAATGATGAGGTAGGCAGAGCAACATATCAGGAAATCAGCAAACCAGTATGCTAAATCTTAGTTTTTATTCTATGCTTTATAGTTATTTGAAATTATTAAAACTGCAGAGAATATTGGTTTTATGTTAAAATGATAGGTGTGCATATGCGAGAGAGAGAGAGAGAGAGAGAGAGAGAGAGAGAGAGCAGAGGTTCCTATGGATGGAGAAAGGTACAGAGGTGAGAGTGTGTTAGGAAGCTATCTAGATAGATACTTGGCTATCAAGTTGGGACTGACTTGTTAGTCAGCAGAAGCTCATTCAGGGTATTTGTATATTAGGGACAGTTAATAAGTAACATCAATATTGTGTCACCCCAAGTCCATAAGCATAGTGCACCTCATAAATTTTCAAGGCTGAATCATTTTATATGCTTTGGTATGCACAGCTCACTTTACATTTCTCTTATAAAACCACATGTCTGATGTTCTATCTATATTCTGTCTATGTTTGAGTGTCTATATTTATACTGACTACAGTAAAATGTATATAATAAAATGATTCGACATCCAGAACATCTTTTTAATCTGCTTTTGGCAGAACATCATTTAAATAGCTACATTCTGTTTATGCAGAGTTGTTAAATAAACTCCAAGATTCTTACACTGCAATAACCCATTAAATCATCTTAAATACTATGTCATAATGACAACTTGATGCAACCAGATGTGATATTTGAGAATTAAAAAAAGATACTTTTCTAAAGACATAGCTCCTGGTTTTACGTTCGCAAGCCCGTTTGCACAGCTGTTAAATCTCTCTGTGCCACTCCGGTGGGTGCATATCACTTATGTGCTGCTTCATGCACGGAGTTGCTGAAGTGCAGTGGAATGTTCCCCAGGACATGGAGATGGGCACTTTTAAGAGTTCCACATCAACATCATTCACTTCTCAAAATGTGATTTGTCTAGCCTTAGAAGGTACAAATATTATATGTCAAATAAAATGGGAACATTAATAACAGGTCTTGCAAGGGATCCCAGGGCTTGGGAGTCATGGTAAGGCAACCCAAAAGGATGATGTTCATCACACTCAGGCTTGAGAGAAGCTTACCTGAACTTCTTGGTCTTGTCTTAACACCATCAAAATCATAACAGAATGGTTCCAGTTCTACCATTCATTGCAATTAATTATTCATGAGGGGTGTAATGTTTATAGTACTTAAAGTTCTATGTCACATGGGGTTGGAAGTGAACTTTTGAACCTCTGATTTTATCAGTTGGTATATAAGTTGGCACAATTCAAACTTGTGCATGTGATGAACCCATCAAAGAGGGAGAACCCATTTGACAAGCGTGTTATGCACCGTGCGTGGGGAGGGATAATACCCCATCAAGCAGGAATCCTGGAAATGAGGTCATAACAGGCAGTGTGCACAGGCCCTAATGAACCCAGATTCATATCTGTGGTGAAATTATATGCTGGATAATGTCTTCTGTGAAGCTGTCATGCTTCAATCTGGAAGGCAGCCCACTGCTGATACAACAAATCAATTGATAAGAAGTGTCTTTATTGCACTCAATAAAAAAACAGCACAACCCCAAATAAACATACACGGCTCATAAAACAAATTGCTCACCTAAAATGAATTACACTCTGAGTTTTTTTTAAAGTAAATTATGCCACAGAATATTCAGTGATGCATCCATCCTCTAAAGAGTAAGATTAGAAACAGCACTAAAAGTAAATGTGCTTGCCGTTCTTTTTAGTTCAGTTGTGGTTTTTTCAATCTACCGGATTACCAAGAGCAAAATGTAAAAGAAAAAAGTGGTAGAAATGGCCTGTTTTGTGAAATATAGGAAAAAATATACCATCTGTGATTTAGCACAGTTCTCAGTATTCCATCTGTGAGCTCGGCTCTTCACAGAGGCTGAATCCCACTGTAGTTCAATACGATTTTTTAAAAAGTTCTAAGAAAACTACTGTTGTAACACACTATTATTCTTGGCATGGAGTATGTGAATGAAATAGTAAATATGGCCTTTACAAGTGTTTTAAGAATTTGTTGTTGTTGCATGTTGGGGTTTAAAATTCTAACAGCTAATAAAAAGAGCCTTACCCTATCACCTCCCTGCCACACTCACCATCAAGGAAGTGTCTGCGAGCCCTATGTGGCGGGCTTTTGCATCTCATTCATCTAGTAAATACGTGTTTACTACCAAGCACCTTGTTAGAGGGATTTCCACCTGGCTGGGAATCTCACAGTACTAAACAGCATCATTTCGATGCTTCACTGAGTGCATTGTTGTTGCACTTTTGCCACACATCCCACGCGTCACGGCTTCATCTTACATTGATGGTGACAGCTCCTCACAGCCCTTGGACAAAATCACATGGTGAGATCAGACATTCATGCTGCGCTCCATCATGAACTGTATGAGCAGGCTTCTCAGCCTCAGCTCTGGGGTGCCTGAGGTGAGGTGATGCTCTGTTGGGGGCAGCTGCACTGAGAATTCAGCAGAATCTCTGGCCTCTACTTACTACACTTCAGAAAGCACCTGTCCCCTCTAGTCATTGTGACAATCCCAAGTGTCCGCAGAAATTCCAAGTATTGCCCTGGGGAACATTGCTTTTCTCTGAGGTCCTTTTGTATGAAAGACATCATTAGTGTTTCATACCAAGTATTGGAAACTCTGGTTTTCTTTTTCATTGCAGACCCACTGCCAGTGACATGTAACAGACTATGTGATGGAGGGTGATACTTCACATAGTAAAGAAATGCTGGACAGTGAGGGCAGAGTAGGTGGTTTGCAATATGTCATGATCAGGCCAGGCCTGGAACCACAGCATCATTCTCTGGAGACAATCCTGCTCTTCAGCTACCTGGGACCATTCTCAAATCATCTCATTTATGCCCTCTTCAAGCTGTGTGCTCCCTGGCTCCATTTATGTCTTCTTCCCAATGGGGGCATCAGCACATTTTTCCTTCTACTTCCATGCTGTGCATCATTGTCCACAGTTTCTACTTTTCATGTTTTAAATGATGTTTTAATTGATTGTTTAGGTACCTGACTCCCTTAAGATATTGTAATCTCTTCTGTAGCTAGACTATCTTCTTTACTAGTGATGACATTTGGTTATCACTGGCTCAAAGTAAATAATGACCTAGGGGGATTGTTTCTCTCATACTACAAGAAGTGTACATAAGTGGGAAGCCAAAGTCATTGGTTCTGGGGTTCAGCAATGCAGAGGGAGGCTAAGTCTCGAAAACTCTTTTGCCATTTCTTTCTTGGTCACAAGATGGCAGCCATTTATTTTTAGATTTTTTTTTTTTTTGTTTGTGGTGTGTGTTTATCTGTGTAAATGTGTGTGTATCTGTGTGTGTATGTGTATCTATGTGTGTGTGTGTGTGTGTATGAATGTGTGTCTGTGTGTGTGTACATCTGTGTGTGTATGTGTGTGTGTGTAGATACACAGATGTGCTCATATGTGGAGGCCATATGAAGATGTGGGGTGTCCTCTATTATGCGTCAGCCTTATTTTTTGAGTCAGAGCTTGAGTTCATTGAAAGTGGTGCTCACTGTTTTTTTTTTTCTTTTTTTTTCTTTTTTTTTTTTTTTTGGTTATACTGGCGGACCAGAAAGCTCCAGCTATCCTCCTCTTTCTGCATTGGGGTTACAAGCCTTTGTAGCAATGCTCAACTTTTTACACAGGTTCCAGGGATTAAACTCTGTTCCTCATGCTTGTGCACCAAACACTCTTACCCAGTGAGACATCTTCTTGGTCCTGGTAGGGTTTGGACAGCCTTTGTCTGCCTTGTGAGCCTGGAGGAGTAGGGTTGTGAAGAGGCCAGGAGATTTCACTTGCATCAGTAAGTCAGATCTGAGTGCTTTGATATTCTACAATAGAGTGGAAGTGGGGGCAATTGTGCTTTTATTTTTCCAGACTCTAGAAAAATGTGCCAAAAGAAAGAAGGCTGGGATGGATTTGAACCCACCAACCTCTAGTGCTAATGTAAACTGAGTGTTTGTGGGACAAATTGGACACCAGCTCTGCTCAATTACAAGTAATGATTTTATTTTAAGTCCTTCCTGGAATGATGTGAAGGTATTAACTTGGTTGATTTTCAAATGAGAGTTTAATAATCTCTGGGCCTTTTTCTCTTCTGTGCTTCTCCTTCATGGCCTGTGACATGGATTGGGTGTGGAATGTGGCAGAAGTGTCTAAGAAGTTAGATAAGAAAAGTGTGGAGTGGAAGGAAGTGCTGAGGCATGCTTTGGTTATGGTCATATTGCATAGAGAATGTCACAGCTAGCAGGACCCCGACTCCTGAAAGAAGCTCAAAACTGTGAACAGTGGGATGAGGAAGGATTTCCAAAGAGTGTTTATGTGTTCACACATTTTCAAGAAAATATCTCATTTATTTATTTATTTGAAAGAGAGAGAAAGACTCAGATAAAGAGAAGGGGCACACCAAGGACCTCGAGCTACTGCAAATGAATTCCAGACTCATGCGCCACCATGTGTTGCTGGCTTATGTTGGTATTAGGGAATCAAACCTGGGTCCTTAAGTTTGTCAGGCAAACACCTTAACTTCTAAGCAGTCTCTCCAGCCCGCTTTTTTTTTTTTTAATTGAGTATAAACTTTGTATGGACACATAATGTGTTAATACCATTTCCCTCCTCTCTGCCCTCATTCCATTTAGGGCCCTCCTCTGTGTCACACACGCTTTTATGACGGAGTTTCCAGAGAAGTGCAGCATGGTTCAGACTGAATACTTGATAGATATCAAATCAAGTAGCGATTTGAAATTTCATCAACCTTTGATGTTCTGTCTTGAAACTTCCACAAATAGTCTCATATAAAAACCCACAAAATTGTCTTTGAGGATCAGTGCTTATGTGTTTGTTCTTTCCCAAATATTCATATGGAGATATTTTACCCTGCAACCATGGGGCTAAGCAGAATGCATTTGTTTTCTTTTCTTCTTCAGCAAGGGTGACAATTTGAACAAGAATGGCCAGATTGCTTTCTTTCTTTCGTTTTCATCCTAAATCAAACTGTCTATTCAGAAGAGGATCACCTTGCAGTTCTATTAAACAAAATCACACGTTCTGCTCTGATATTTAATAGGAGGGACTTCCACCTCACTATCGCTTTGCCTTACTGACAGGAACCTTCTGAAGGGAGGAAGTTTTCCCCAAGGAGAGGTCTCGAGAGGGCATTTCTCATTTTTCTTTTTTCCCCAGCTATTTCCACTGCTTCATTTGGTATGATAATCACACAGGGTTTATGGTGGCTTACATGCTAATTTGGAGGTAGAGAAAGAGTATCTCACTTTTCCTATTTAAGATATTGTGTTTAATGGTTTTGTTAGTTTTTCTTGTGCAACAGTAAACCTGTTAGGAAAGAGACAAGGTGATGAATTGTGGGGAGATCTTTGCAGAGGACTGTCATTGGCTGGTAATGATGGGTGGAAGGGCACGAGATTGATCGTGGCTGCCTGACTCTCCATCCATCTAATCTGATAGCCTGTCATTGGCAGGTGCACCTGGAGACAGGGTTGTTCTTCATGATGCTTCCATTAGATGCAGTTTGTCCCTAAACATCCACTGGGCAATTAGTGCTGTGACATATCTGTATTCAACCAAACTTTCTGCAACACTTGAGGAAAAGTAGCCCTATTGTTTGTAGGATGTGTCTAATTTGACCATTCCCTGTGAGGTGCTCTGATACTCCACATGCTATATCTATGCTTCCGTCCATCCTTCCTTTCTTTTTCTCTTTCTTTCTTTCTTTCTTTCTTTCTTTCTTTCTTTCTTTCTTTCTTTCTTTTATTTTTGAGGTGGGCTCTTGCTATGTAGCACAGGCTGGCCTCATACTCATGCTTGTCCTACTTCAGCCTCTGTACTATTCGATTAAGGGCATATGCTACCATACCTGGCATGCATGTTATGATGTTAGGGATTTGAAAAGTTAGGTAGTTTTCCTCTTACCCATACTCTTGTTGGTCATGGTTCCTAGGTTTTATAGGGATACATAAAATTCCATAGGCATAGATATGACATGAAAGGAGAAGTAACACTGTCTGGGGGGGACTAGAGAGTGCCACAGCCAGCAGGATGTTATATATATATAACATATAGATATATAAAAACTTGGAAATAATTTCATATTATGAATTAAAAATTAAAATATAAATTAAAAATATTTCCTATTATGACATCAAAGCATTGTACTAAGCATGTGTAATGGAGAAAAGTTGTTGAGTACCAGGCATGCAGAGGATGGGTCCTGCATTACTTACAGCAAGAAGGCAAACCTGGAAATAAGCTAAGTGTTCATGAATAGGGAAACAGTCCCATAAACTGTCCCTGCAAACACATTAGGACATCCAAGCAACCGTGAGGCAGATATGTGTGTTGGGTTATAAAATGTTTCTCCAAGACACATTTTAATCAAGAAAGCAAACTACAAAGCAATAATGACATGAAAGCATTTATATTGCTAAGAGTAACACAATTATACATTTTCATGGTTATATCGATATTGTTTAGGAAAAGGTCTAGAGAGATGTATTTGTCCTGTACTTTTGAATACTTTACAAAAATATGTGTCATTTTAAATCTTAAGTATGTGTATACATAGGTATTGCACAAATGAACTTTAATCTCATCATTTTGAGGCTTGATCTTAAAACAGCTGCTGCTCTCTTTAAAATAGCTGTCTGCATAGTATTCCCACTGAACAGATCCTAATTTAACCAGTTCCCTAAAATATAGTAGTTTTTCTCTTTTCTTGAAGGCAAACATTACTGCGAATGTCCTTCCTTCTACATGATTTCACATGGGAAAGAAGTCCTATATGGAATAGTGGGTCAAAAGACATACTTATTTTAAAATTTTCTAATTGTCCAAACCTTTATTTAAGTGGTGCTTGGAGATGCTCTCATGTAGCTGATGTTCACACTGTTGTTGATAAAACTGTGTAATGTTTACCCACAGTGGTGACTGTCCGCAGTGTCTGCTCCCTCTCTCTCTCTCTCTCTCTCTCTCTCTCTCTCAACGTGCTCAGTATTTATTATATGGAAATATATGCACATAGATTATTAGCAAAACAGGCACCATTTTAAATGAATGCATTTGAAAAGTGTAAGAGAATCTTTTTAAAAGGCAGATAGAATATAGGATCTCATGTCATCTTAGTCTAATGAGGATAATATGATCATTTTCATGATTTTTCCTTTTCACCTTTTCCCCTTACACCTGTTTTACATGGGTGTGTAAAGCACACACAGAGTTGTGCTTAGTTGTGAACAGATGCACATAGTTATGTTAATTGTGAATATAGCATCTTAAAGTAGAATTTTATTTATTTATTGCAGAGAGAGAGAGAGAGAGAGAGACAGGGAGGAGAATGGGCATGCCAGGGCTTCCAGCAACTGTAAATGAACTACGATACATGCACTATCTTGTGCATCTGCTGTATGTGGGTGCTGGGAGCTCAAACCTGGGTCCTTAGGCTTCACAGGCAAGCACCTTAACTGCTAAGCCATCTCTCCAGCCCATAGAATACATATTTTTAAATACAGAGGTAAATAAGGAAATGCTGAGCATCCTCTAATTCAACTGAGCACACAGGCCCACACATTTCTGAGGATGATTGGGAACTGAAGGTAGCTCAGGGTGGAACAGAACAGGCATGAAAGCAGCCTTTGCCTGTGAGCTCCCTGGCTTTCCTAATTTCTCAAGGACAGTGTTTAGTGATGCTGTCTCAGGCACCTTTTCAAAGAAAAGAGTGGAGTACACAGGCAGTCCCCTGTACCTGTTGTTCTATATTCATGGTCTCTACCAAAGATACAGCAAAGATATTTGGAAGACTTCATGTGCTGAACATGCCCAGGCCTGTCATTGTCATCTGTCCTCAGCTATGCAATGTAACAGCTATTTACATGGCATTCACATTGCATTTGGTATTGTAAGTGAACTAAAGATGACTTAGTGTATGGGAAGATGTGTGTAAGGTCTATGCAAACATGACACTATTTTAGCGAGTGAACTCAGTTTCTGATAATTTTGGCAACTATAGGAGTCCTGGAACCAGTCTCTGTGGATAGTGAGCAATAACTGTATGAACAGTGATCACTACAGGAAATATTTCATGGCATTCGTCACGTGACTATTAAGTTTATCTAAAGTAATTTGTGAATTAGCCCACTTACTCCTAGCTCTGTAAGTTCTGTGTCGTTACTAAGTTACTAACGAGGAAACAGAGTCAAACACCGAGAAGCTAAGGACACTGCTGACGGTCACACAGTTACAAAGTGGTGGTGTTGGGACTCAAGTCCACAGGATGTGGCTCTGAAGTCTGCTCACTGGTGTCTTGGTGTCTTTGCCCTGCTGATGGCACATTGTCAAAACCAGAAACCTATTGCACTGTATGTCTGCATGAATCTTTACATTTATGCAAAGGAGTTCACAGATATCTGTTTTGCTGGATCTTGACTTTTTTTTTTCCCTCTAAAAAGTTTTGGTTTGGGGAGCTATCTTAGTGAGTAACATGTCTACCTTGCAAGCATGTAGAGCTGAGTTTATTTCTAAAACCTCATGTAAAAATGCTGGGAGTCCTGCTGAGCGCTTGTCATCCAAGCTCTATAGAGTCAAAGACAGGTGGACCCCTGGCGCTCACTGGCCAGCCAGTCTAGCCTAACTGATGAATTTTGGTCAATATGACATCCTGTCTCAGAAAAGGGGACAACATTCCTAAGGAGCAATGCCAGGAACTGTTCTCTAGCCTCTACATGCACACACATGACCTTACACACACACACACACATACACACACACAAAACTTTTCTTTATTTTGGTGCTGTGGATGGAACCTATGGTCTGTTCTGTGATAGGCAAGATTATTTAAAGGAACTTCATTCTTTTAAAAAGCTAGCAGAGTTTTTGTTGTAGTAATATAATTAATATTATTATATTATTTATATTATAATATAAATTAATAAATGCTACAATATTTCATACATCTTGTTTTCTGTTTTGTTTTTCATTCTTATTTCCATCTTCTGGAGTAAGTTTTATACCTTGTGTTTTTCTAGAAAAGACTTTCCTTCTTTTCTGTTTCTACACTCACCTTTGTTACCCAATTTCATCTGAAATATAGGCTTATTATATTTAATTTCTTGAGGCAGATGTTTATGCCATTCCTTCCCCCTTATTTATGTTGTTTTTTGTTTTATTTTTATTTATTTATTTGAGAGACAGAGAGAGATATGGGGCATGCGAGGCCCTCTAGCCATTGCAAATGAATTCCAGATTCATGTCCCACCATGTGCATCTGGCTTACATGGGTACTGGGGAATCAAACCTGGGTCTTTAGGCTTCACAGGCAAAAGCCATCTCTCCAGCCCTCATGTTGGTTTTTAATGTCATGAACCTCAGATACATTTTCCTTGAAATTACTCCTGAAAAAACACAAGAATTATTTAAATGATAATGAATGACATTCTAGATGGTTGACTTTCCCTTATAATTTACATGCCATGACATCTTTCTTGCATCATACTTCCTGTTTGGTGATAATTAAGCCTTTATTATGATTTTTGAAATAACAAGGCTGATAGCCTTTATCCTTCCTGTATTCCATATCCTTACCCATTGCATTTTCTAACCAGAATAGAAAACTAAAAATTTCTGTTTTGTTCTTTATCATGTGTTTAAAAAAATATATAGTTATTTGTTTATGATAGAGAGAGAGGGAGAGAGCACATGACATGGCCTCTAACCACTGCAAACGAACTTCAGACACATGCGCCACCATGTGCAAATGGCTTACGTGAGTTATGAGGAATAGAACCGGGGTCCTTAGGCTTTGCAGGCAAATGTCTTAACTACTAAGCCATCTCTCCAGCCCTTCTTTATCATTTTTGATGAACAAGGGCATTGCATTCTACTCTTAGCCATGTCTTCATTATGGGACGTTTGGCTGGTCACTTTTGTTAATGGAGGGCCTCTCGCCCCCACTTTGTCTGCTATTTCCGCTGAGAGAAGTCCTTCAAAGGGACCAGGAGTATTGGTCCTTTTGGAGGCTTTAGGCATTTTGTACGCTCTGCCTCCAGCCGCAGTGCTTCAGGCAAGAATATATTAGATTGCCCTCTTATGGCCGCCACTGTGACTGCATGCTCACTGTAGCTTCTATCCTGTGATCTGAGTCAGAACTGTACTCCGTCCGTATTCAATTAGACTCCATTCTTCATTGTGAGGAGGTGTTTATCGTTATTTCCTGGATATTATGTTTTGATTGTCAGGATATTTCACACATTAGATATCAAAAGCATTCCTCAGATCAGCCCAAAGTGTTCAGATGATGTTGCTGAATGAGAACCACGGCATTTGGATCAGAACATGGCTGGGATCACTTGCTGTCAGGCAGTGACCATGTGTTTTCTCTGTAGAAAAGTCCACCTGCCATGTGTCACTTTCATCTAAGTTTTAGTACAGTTTTTTTTTTTTCTTGCAAGTTAATTCCATTCGGGTGTTACCCCTTTATGCAGTGTTACCTTCATACACACACACACAAAAAAAAAAAAAAAGAAGAAGAAGGCTTTTCTGAGTATTTCAGAAACAAGAGACAACTGGGCTAGGGGTTTGCACACTGAATGGCTGAAATTGCCCCTACAGGGTTAATCTCTAAAGAAGATGGTTCTGAGGGCTTCTAGGCACAATGTGAGCCAGACCCGCCTAATATTCTTTTCCTGATACTGGTTCAAGACAGCAAGCAGAGCCACCTGCCTTCTAGCCACTCTGACTTCAGGGCATCTGTACCCATGCTGGTGTCCACTCAACCCCACCCAGGCCCCACTTCTCTGCAGTCCCTGCCCTGCATCACAACTGGAGAGGTTGTTCAAATATACATTTTTCTTTTCTTAAAAGCCTTCAGAAGCTTTTATTATTCTTGTGCTGAAGTTCAGCTGAGTTAGCCCTTGTGTGGGCTCTTCCTTTCCTTGGAGCGCACCTCTCTCCTCTCTGTGAGGCTCATTTCATAATTCTGAGTCCTGACCTTGTAAGTTACCTCTCTGGAGAAATGTCCCCACATCTTCCACAATTCCTGGATTTGTGACTCCCTGTAATTCCCTGTCCCACACTTCACGATGAATTAGTCCTGGCCAGTGAGTCCTAAAGCTCTCATAGTGGGTCACGTTCTAGAGGAAAGTGCCTCAGAGCTAGGGTGCCAGTCCTTTGCATCCTCTGGGAAAGCAGCCTTCTTAAATTTGTTGCTCTCATCCTGAGCCCTTGGATTTCAACCTTTAAGTTGCCCCATGTTGCAGTTAGGTTTGCATTGCTGGTAGAAATCACCTGACCAAGAGAAGTTTTGGGGAAAGAGAGGTTTATTTTGGTTTACAGCCTTTAGGGGGAAGCTCCCTGATGGCAGGGAAAATGATGGCATGAGCAGAGGGTGGACATCACCCCCTGGTCAACATAAGGTGGACAATAGCAACAGGAGAGTGTGCCAGACATTGGCAAGGGGGAGCTGGCTATAACACCCATGTGCCCTTCTGCAACAATACACTGCCTCCTGGAGGTGTGAATTCCCAAATCTCCATCAGCTGGGAGTCTAGCATTCAGAACACCTAAGTTTATGGGGGATACCTGAATCAAACCACCACATTCCGCCTCCGGCCCTTATAGGCTGATAACCATACATGATGTAAAATGCAATGCATTCAGTCCAACTTTAAAAGTCCCCAAAGTTTTTTTTTTTTTTAATCAATTCCAATAATGTTCAAAACACAATACTATGTTGCGAACTCAATGACCCTCTCTTTCCTGCATTTATTATACTCCACAATAACAGGTAGGATCCCAATTTGTTAAGCCAGGGGAGAATAAAGCTGACTTTGAAGAACAGGAGACTCCTTGAGCACTCAGGCCCCTTCAAAAGAGACAACATCCTTCCTATTGCCCCAGTGCAGATCAGCTGGCCCAATCCCAAAGGTTGTCATCTCTCAATTGCAGCTTAATGGGCAGCATTTCACCCAAAGATTTTTTTTTCTGTGTCATATCCTTCTGCTCACACCAGTTAATTTCTACAGCAAAGCAACCCTGCACAACTTCTCAGGACACGGCATAACAGCAGACTTCTCACACAAACTGCCAGTGCAGTCCAAGCAAAGCTCTTTCTCACCCTCATAAGCCAAACTTCACAGTCCATAGTTCTTACTGCATTCAGATCTTTCAACTCTGACCAGAATAGCACATCAAGCTGTACTTACAGCACTGCAGGGCATCTTTTTAGGCCAAGGTTTCAAATCCTTCCACATTCCTCTTGAAAATCAGCTTCAAAAGGCCAAAGCCACACAGTCAGGTGTCTAGCAGCAATCCCACTCCTCGGTACCACTTTACTGTTGCAGGCAGGTTCACACTGCTGGCAGAAATCACCTGACCAAGAGCAGCTTGTGGGTAAAAATGTTTATTTTGGCTTACAGGCTTGAGGGGGAAGCTCCATGATGGCAAGGAAAATGATGGCATGAGTAGAGGGTGGACATCACCCCCTGATCAACATAAGGTAGACAACAGGAGAGTGTGCCAAACACTGGCATGGGGAAACTGGCTATAACACCCATAAGCTCACCCCCAAAATACACTGCCTCTAGGAGGCATTAATTCCCAAATCTCCATCAGAACACGTAAGTTTATCGGGGACACCTGAATCAAACCACTACACTCCATGATCCAAGATTTTACCACTCTAACCATTACACCCATGATTCAGACTGGAAACAGAAGAAGAGGAGAAGGACAAAAAGAATTGTCAAAGCTAGCTAGCTTTCTTGTCCCACATGGGGACGTATGGTCATGTATCCCAGTGCTCAAGCCCGTTTTCGGTACCACTGGAGCATGTCTACAGGGTACTCCTCACAGGATCGCCCACTTCCACCATCAGCTCTTTCTCAATGTGGCCTTTATTTTCTTTATAGCTGGATTTTACTAACCTAATTTCACTGATGGCCAGACCATTTTTTTTTTTATCCTGGCTAAAACCTTCACTTGAAATAAATGTGAGCCTTAAATGCACACACACAAGCAAGCAAGCAAACAAACACACAAACACTCATTATGAAAGTGAAATAGATAAGGCAAATACAATGAATATTATAGTTAATCGTCATTGCCAACTTGAATAGATTTAGAGACACCCAGACATTTCAGAGTGTGTCAGAGGGTGTTTCCATAAAGGACTAACTGAAGGGGCAGGTCCTCCCTTAATGAGGATGGTACCATCTCCTAGGCTGGGGTCCTTGAATGATTCGTAAGTATTAAGGAGAAATGGAGCTGGGCACCAGCAGTTTTCTCACTGCTTCCTGACGACAGGTGCAAAGTGACACGTTTCCTCACATCCCTGCCACTGTGCCTTTCTGTCACGATGGACAAACTTTGAGCCAAAATAGACTCTTCATTACTTAAATTGCTTTTGTCAGACATTTTAGGATAGTAGGGAGAAAAAATAGTATCATATAGTTATGTTTTGCTGAGAAGTAAAACATGGACAGAATTTTGTGTGAGATGGTCCAGCTCTCCCATCACTATTTAATCTTTGTAGCATGGAGACAGCAGTGGAACCCAACCTTAGCCTGGACCTCTGCTAAAAGACCACATCCAAGATGACACAGGAATGAGAGAAGAGGCTTCTGAGTGACAAATGTGACAACAATAGCTCAATATTAAATTTATGCTTAATGGATAAGAAAAGTAAGTACATGCTTAGAAATGGAGGTGAATGGATAGGAAAAAAAAAATCCTGTGGCTTCTTTTTTCAAAGCCAATCAGTTTTGTCTTTTCAAATTCTTTTATTTAAAATTCAGAGCCTGGGTGTATAACTCAATGGTTGAATACAAGACACTGAATTTGATTTCCACAACCAGGAAAAATTGATTTAGATTTAAACATTTCATATTCTATAATAATTCTGTAGCCAAAGGTAGACGGAGAGGTAGCTTGGAAATGGGCCACTGGGGAGGGGTAAGAAGAGATGACCTGAGCCGGGCGTGGTGGCACATGCCTTTAATCCCAGCACTTGGGAGGCAGAGGTAGGTGGATCTCGGTGAGTTCGAGGCCACCCTGAGATTACGTAGTGAATTCCAGGTCAGCCTGGGCTAGAGTGAGACCCTACCTCGAAAAACAAAAAAAAAATTAAAAAATTATAAAATGATCTGAGACCAATACTCCTGTGCCTCCTGGGCATGGTCTGATTCGAGGCTGGACCCAGCTTGATGTGGGGATGTGGGGATTAGAACCTCTCTTTCTCTCTCCATCTCACTCTCCAGTTAGTGTTTACCTGTGGGAGTCTATCTGCTTGGTAGATTATTGCAGGTATAGAGCACATTTTTTGTTACATCTTCACCCCAACCTTAGAGTTAAAGACCTTTGTTGTCCTGATTGTATATTTGGAAAACTGAGTATATGACCATACTGGGCTATTGAATGGATATTATAATTTTATTCATATATTTGTGAGGGGGGAGACTATGGGCACGGCAGGACTTCTTGCCATGGCAAACGAACTCGAGATGCATGAAGCACTTTGTGCATCTGGCTTTACATGGCTACTTGGGATTTGAACCCAGTGTGGCAGGGTTTGCAAGGAGGTGCCTTTTACTTCTGAACCATCTCTGCACCCCTATTCACTTATTTTTGAATGTGTAAATGTGTGCCATTTGTGTGCATGTACATGTATTCACATCTGTGTAGGTGCACGTGTGTGTGAATACTCATACACATATACAATGCATGCATGTGGAGGCCAGAGGTCTTTCACTGAACCAGGAGCTCACTGACTAAGTCAGGCTTGCCAGCAGCGAGGCCCAGCCATCCTCCAGTCTCCCGTCTTCGCAGTGCTGGGATTACAGATGCCCTCCACAGCCTCCGGCTTTTACGTGGGTTCTGGGGATCTGAACTCAGGTATTCACACTTGTGGAGCTTTACCGCCGGCCATCCCTCCACCAAAGCAGCTTTCAACGGCAGCAACAGGAAGCAACCTCTAAGGGCCCTCAGTGCCGACGGGACCACTTCTGAGCCTGTCAGGGAAGGCAGAGGCGCCAGCAGGTGGAGCAGCCCAGGCATTTCTGCCAGCATGCTCCTTCTCGTGCACTCTCAGTTCACTGCCAGGAAAATGATTTTATTCATCCCTCGTTATTTTTATGTGACTAGTAAATTACCAATAGTTCTGGTACATCTTCCTGAGAGCAATTAGAATAAACAAGGGGCACCATTTCCGCTGTTTGACAATTAAAGTCCTGAGGATTAAATGGAAGTCTGACGATGAGGGTTGGACAATTCATTAGTTGGAAACATAAGCACTTAAAAAAAAAAAGAAAAAAAACTAATGGAGTCTTTTAGCCCAATGATTCAAAACAAAGCAAAAAAAAAATTAGACTGGAGGGACAGATGCTAGAATCAGTTCATATTCTTCACATTGGAGGGAGAAACTTACATGGAGAAATTCTCTACAAAAGATGCAGAGAGGAGCGACCAGTTTAAAAGTTCACAGTGGTACAAGCGCAGCCAGTTTTGCTTTGCTGTCTAAGTGATCAGCTCATTGCATTTTCTCTAGTGCACACACACACACACACACACACACACACACAAGTGGGTACACACACACGGAAAACCAGCACTTCGCAGTTTTCCAGGAAGTTCCTCGTGTCCTTTCCCTGGTGGACGGCACCCCACCAAGCCACCACTGATCGTCTGTAACTGCAGGTTGTTCGTTTGGCTGTTCTGGAATGTCGTATCAGTGGGCAGCAGCTGACTCCTGTCGTTACCCAGCTCAAAGCCAATGGTGCTGCACTTTCCTTGCTGTGAGGACGAATCCGTGTTAGGAGTACAGCACAACTTAACCATCTATTCCCTGGTTGATGGGTTATTTCGGGATTTAAGCCATCATAGATAGATAGGGCTGGTCTAAGTATTCTTGCAGACGGTTCGTGGACGTCGTTGTCAACACTCCTTTCCAAAGCCAGGATTCCTGACTCGTGAGTGGGGTGTGTTGAATTTCATTAGAAACTGACTATGCGCTTAAGCCAGGTCCCCCCCCCCCGCCCGCCTTTACATATCTTTCTTTGTATCACTTTAGATTTGCTCATTGTTGAGCTCAAATTTACCCACTGGCAAGAGTCATAAAGATAAGAACAATTTTGAATCCTTTGTCTTCACTATGTCCAGCTCTTCGAGAGTCTCATTTTAAATAAGGAAAACAACAACAAACGGATACACTTCAGAGCTTGTGTGTGTGTGTGGGTGGGGGGTGGAGGGTGTTGAGTGTTTGAAAAAAAAATAGGTGGTGATGCTTCTCTCAGAAAATGTTAATAAGAAGGCAAAACAACAACAACAAAAAAAGTGATGAACTGAGCAGCAGCATCTTGCTGATGGTCTCTCCTTCTCCAGAACGATCGCCCAGCTCAGGACTCGCACTGAGCGGGCCTTGGGCTTCCTTGCTGCCCGGCGCCACCTAGCGTCGGCCGCGCGCTGTCTCCGGTCGCTCAGCGCCTCCTTCCTCTGGCCTTCAGAAAACATACAGGGGTTGGAGACATTTGTTGCCAGAAACTGACGAAGTCTTTGCAGGACCTTGGCTTTAATTGTGCTGGGTACCTGACCCTCGTGGGAGAAAAAAAACAAAAAAACAAAAAACAAAAAAACAAACATATTCCCGAGTAAGTGTCTCCTCCTCTGGCCTCTAAATCCTGATTGCTCTTATAAGTTCCCTTGTTCCTATGACCCCAAGAGAAATGAATGGGGTCATGGCCCTCGGAAGACGTCTCCTGTAAGTCTGTAATTTGTTCTTTCCTTAGCCCTACCTAAAAGTATCGAGATGGAGTCTCATTTAAAAGTCCTACAGAAGTGCCAGAAAAGAAATGGATGGTTACTGAAGAAACCTTCTCTTGGGAAACCTCACCAGGTTTACGGACTTTCTATTCTATCAACCCTGTGCAGCGTCAATCAGGATCTAATTTTATAAATGCAGAAGGGAGGTTCCAAGATGGGAAGTGTATTGTACCAAGTAAAGAACAGATCTCAAGCTCAACACTGGCTAAATATTCCTCCTTGGGTGATGGCATTATTTTTAAGTGTTCACTGTGCCCTCAATTCATTTCCTCCTTCCACTTTCACACCTTGGACTACCGGTCCTGGAATGCTCAATAGCTGTCACCCTTCATGCTTTAGATGTCACATGACATATGTTTTGGAAGGACCCCCAGTTGGTTCCTGGAAACAGTAGCTTTGTCCCTCCTCTAATCACTGCCATGGGCTTTCACTGTCTCCACTAAGGCTGGTAGGTCTGTGCTTGTGGAAATAGAATTTGACATGTTTCAGCTCATCAGCCCTGCTATCCTCTAAAGAGACTCAAAGAATCAGGTAGGACAATAAAAATAAAACTTTAGTCCAGAAAAGGTCTCTGGAGATCAGTTATGAGGGTGGGGTTTACTAGGGTGGAGACAGAATGTTTAAAGGCTGCACCCTGGGTCCCTGTGTTCTAAATTGTCCAGGGTCACCCTTTGTGGAAGAGGCATTCTGGACAGTACATAACTAGAGTAAGGTTGGTTGGGAGTTGGAAGGAGGGGAGAAAGATGTAACTTACAGAAGGAAGCAGTCACTTGTCCAGGGTCTTAGGTGTTCACACACGTCTGTCTTTGATCAGCTAGTAAAAGGTTCTAATATGGGTTGCATGAGCTGTCCCCAAATTTAAAAACTCCCACTTATTTGGAGAAATGGTTTAAACAGTGGTGATTAAGGTAAAATAAGATTGTTTATTCTGGCTCTTAATCCAATACAAGTGGTGTCCGACTAGATACGAACACTGTGGTCCCAGACATGCACTCAGCGAGCACCACTTGATGATTAAGGTGGGCTTCCACAGCCACAGAAAGCCAAAGGTGGGTCCAGCAAACCAGCAAAAGTTGGAGCAGCCTCGGAAGGTTTCAACCCAAACTCACATTGGTTGAAGACTTGCAGCCTCCAGCACAGTGAGCCATGAACAAGATCCCTCTGCAGGTGAATATGCGCTCTACTCTGCTGCCAAAGCTCTCGTGGTCAGGGACCAGCTCCAGTGCTAAGTCGTGGACTGTTCTACATCTTCTATGTGAGGGACTGTGTTATGTCCTTGCTAAAAGTCACACTTTCCTTACAACCTAAGCGTGAATAGTTCCTCCCAAGAAAGGACTGCGTGACAAACACATAGATTTGTGTGTCACTCACCCCTTCATACAAAAGAAGAGCTAAGTTATGTTTTCAGGGCCAGGATTGATGATCTGAAAGTGAGGTACCTTGGGTCAACATGGGAGCAGGCCTTCTCTTCCAGGAGAGGACTCCTGACCCCTCTGAGACTGCTGCCCCTTAAAGCTGGCAACTTAGATGCCTCTCTCTGGCCCCACCCTCTTGGTAAGCCCTGGAGCCAAAACACTGTGGAATGGCTGCCTTAAAACCTATGATAGTTCTAGAAAAGACTCTGCTTGAGGTCTCTCCATGCACATAGCTGTACAGGGTGTGAATTGTAGCCATGCTGTTCATTTTTAGTAATTTTGCAATAGATAGTTTGCAGAAAATATAGAGATAATACATCAACAAATGGAGCTTGATTTCTGAGCTCAAGTGGGTCCTGGGAGAGTGGGAAAAGGGACATACTCTCTCAGGCATGACCAGCTTGGACACAGCCTTCATTTGGCAGGCTCCAGTTAACTAGCAGAACTTTCATGTTAACTCTGTGCAATATCTGTTTCCATAGGCATCTCACATAAAGCAGTATCATGAAATGTGGGTTTCTAGATTTGATAAATCACAAAGCAGGACACTGTAAAATTTGAATTGTAGAAAATCATGAATATTATTAGTAAACATATGCCCCATGTATTTCATGGAACCTGCACACACAAAATTGTTTATGTTTATCAGAAACCACTTTTTCTGAGGGTCCTGTATTCTATCTGTAATCCTCCTTGGGTTATATGTAAGCCAGTGACCTGGACTGATGGCTGGTTTTTCTAGTGCTCAGGAGAGAGAAGAGAATGACAAGATATGGAGGGTTTTTGATGGTGAGAGTTT
The DNA here is from genome assembly GCA_036346955.1 of Dipus sagitta. NCBI lineage: Eukaryota > Metazoa > Chordata > Mammalia > Rodentia > Dipodidae > Dipus > Dipus sagitta. The sequence continues at coordinate 130,435,061 of CM070772.1, read as the reverse complement.
TGGTGCCTTTCCCTCAGGACTTATAAATTTTCGGATCTGAGAAGAGGCCATTCATCTTAGGAGATCAAGTGCCTCTGATTGATTAGGAGGGCCTCTCCTACCTGCAAGGATTCAAGCCAGGCTTTGCAGACTGTAGCAGAGCCATATTTACAGTTGCACAAAGGAGCAGCAATGGGGGTGTCCGAGCAGCCTGTGTGATTTGGAATTTAAATGTGCCCCAGCTGTTTAAGAGAAGACTTTTATTATCTTGCGCTATCTCTTTGAGATTTTTCTCCAAGTTGGTGTTTTGGGATATACTATTTTTGAATAGAAATTAAATTTTCTTTTAAAATAATTTATCCTTAATAATCACCTAAATCATGTGACTAAGAAGAATGTCTTCATGATAGATATGATTTGAACTTGGCAGTTGGCAGGGCAAGGAGGGACTAGTTTCCAGTTTGGGGGTGTTACCTCTAACCACACATCCATCCTTCCATCCATCTGACAAACATTTGGGTTGGACAGTGTGCTAGTTTAAATGAATGGTCCCCAATATATTCAGGATTTCATTACAGTTTGTCATTTAGATCTGCAGCCACTTGGCTGGAGAAGGTATCACTGGGGGATCTTAGGGCCCCGGCTCTAAGTTGTGGTGGTGGATTTAAGATTCCAGTCTAAAGATATACAAAGTGTCTGAGTTCTGCATGGAGTTCCTGAAGTGTGCTGTGTGCTATGGCTTTTGGGGTTTGGCTTGTGGCTTTTCCTTTCTCTGTTTGGTCCTTCAAAAGGGGGGGGAGGGGCAGCTTCTGGACCTGTAAGCTTCAATAAATCCTTTCCTCCATAACTGTGCCTGGTTTAGAAGTTCATCTCAGTGATGTGAAACTATCTACTACAGACATATATTAATAAGAGAGAAAGAAACTGATCTTGGTGCTGTCCACCTGTAATTCCAGCACCTGGGAGGTTGAGGTAGGAGAATTGTGATTATGGCTTACAACAGTGAGATCCTGTCTCAAATACAAAACAAGACAAAACAAATTGAAGTGTGTGTGTGTGTGTGAGAGAGAGAGAGAGAGAGAGAGAGAGAGGGAGAGAGAAAGAGAGAGAGAGAGAGAGGGAGAGAGAAAAAGAGAGAAGAGAGAGAGAGAGAGAGAGAGAGAGAGAAAGAGAGAGAGAGAGAAAGAAAGGAGTAAGGAAAAGTTTAGTTATATTCTTCAAGGACATTACAGTCTCTAGAAAGACAGGCATGTAAATAGGAGTGATGGTTAATATGATTGTCCAGTTGGCAGGATGTAGAATCATCCAGGAGGCAAATCTCTGGGCATGTCTGTGCAGGAGTTTCTAAATTTGATTAATTAAAGAGGAAGACCCACCCTAAGTAGGCAGCACCATCCCATGGGCTGCGGTCCCAGGCTCTATATAAAGAAGAGAGCAGGTAGAACACCAGAATTCATGTCTGTGAGCTTCCTGACTATGGCTGCCATGTGACTAGCCACTTCGACATAAAGCCACCATGCTTTCCCCCGTCCTGGACTCTATCCCCTGAACTAGAGACAAAGTAAAACCTCCCTTCCTTCCTTAAGTTGCTTTTTTCAGGTATTTTGTCAGTGGCAAGAAGAAAAATTAATTTCCAGGTACTCATAATCAATTTTTTTTTCTTTTTGAATTTTCGAGGTAGGATCTCACTCTAGCCCAGGCTGACCTGGAATTCACTATGTAGTCTCAGTGTTACCTTGAACTCATGGTGATCCTCCTACCTCAGCCTCCCTTGGGCTGGGATTAAAGGTGTGTGCCACCATGCTCAGCTCATAATCAATTTTGACTTTGATTGAGGTGGGCACAGGGAATCATGAGTGCGCAGACATGGGATTTAATTTAGGCGAGGAGAGGGAGGAAGAGGAATTACAAAGAATGCATGCCTTGGAAAGTCTGGAATATGGACACTCAGAATGTGGACCTAAGAGCCACTGGTCATTAATTGACTTATGAGAGGAAGAGAAATTAAGATTAACATCTCCAGATGTTTTGTTTGTTACAGGCCTGAAAGCACAAGTGACCATTTAAACTGGGACCTTCAAAGTTGTCACTTTGAGAAGTGAGTGAAGAGGTGGTGATGGTTGAATTTTTTTTGGAATCTTGGAAGACTCACATTCGTTTATAAGAAATTCAACTCTACTGTGGAGAGATGGCTTGGTTAAGGTGCTCGTCTGTGAAGCTTAAGGACCCATGATCTATTTCCCAGGACCCATGTAAGCCAGATGCACATAGTGGCACATATGTCTGGAGTTCATTTGCTAGAGGCCCTGTTGTGCCCATTCTCTCTCTGTTTGCTTCTTTCTCTCTTTCAAATAAATAAACAAATAAGATATATAAAATAAAACAAAATTCAACTCTAATTTCAAGCAACTAAGATACAGGAAGGCAGAGTGGCCAAGTGCATTGCAAAAAATTTACAAGTGCCCAGTATCACTCATTGGGGGTCCCTTTTTTCTTTTGTCTGAAGCTATAATCAGAAGTACAGATAATTCCGTGCTTACAGGCCAAATGGGGACAGCACTGAGCCGGTTTGTTGTGGAGGGGGAGGGAGCTTCCAGAGAGCTGTGAAGAGAGCCTGGTGAATCAGAAAAAGTTGGCAGGTTTGTCTTGCAAATCATGATGGCTGCGTCATTGGGAGGATTGGCAAGAATGGCTTCCATAGATTGTATCTTCTGGGCAAAATATACTGGATGAGCTACAGATTGTATTTTCCATGCTTTCATGACTAATGTTTGCAATTACTAATCTTTGCTGACAGCTCCCACTGGAACAGATACCTCCAATATTCTCTAATACAAAATTAATCGTGTTTTCCTTGGGACTTGATGTTTTCTTTTCTT